>CANSNZ010000934.1:3600000-3961778 GCA_947646795.1 Beta lomatogona
GAGTGGAGGAAAGGACCCCCCTCACATGGCTTCCCAATGCTAAATATATACTCGGGAATGAGCCTCTATCGGCCTTATTTCTCTGCCGGACCCTCCCTGAAGGTGTGCATTTCAACTCATAGTCCGGCCTTATTGACTGTTTTATTGATTATCCGTTGCTTACCTTTGTCGGTTTATTTTGCGAGTCCCGTCGCCCTAGACCTTCGAAGAGTTGGGGGACAAAAACTTGAAACAAATGTCTAAAGCTCCCGAGGATCCTATTTTTGACTACGACACCATTCACGGCCTCACTGGGGGTCTCAGAGGTGCAGATCGCGGCCGCGGTGGTCGCAATTCAAGCCGGGCACGTGTTCGCCGTGCCGGCCGCACGCCCGGGCGTGCTCCCGGCCGATCTGCTCGACGTGGGGATCAGGAATCTCCTCGTCCCGTCGTTCACGTTCCTGTCCGCCGTGGCGGGGGTGGCGGGAATGTGGGTTAGAGGCGGCCTCGTGAGCTCTCCGATGTTGATAGTCCCAGCAAGAGGCAGGACTTGGATGTTGCCGCTGCTTCTGAAACCGAACAACCGGAGGCTGCCATTAGTATTCCGAACCATAGTCCCGTCCGGGAATCATCTCGCCACCGTGGTTTTCTCCTCCGAATGCCGCCATTGACAAGATCGGGACGGCATTGGGATCTGGCTCTTCCATGCGCCGAAGATTTATGACATCCTCGCCTCCCCATCTTTTGACAAACCTTGGGCCGAGAATATTTTCTCGGATTCATGAATGGATCGAGCACAAGGAGATAATCCTTAGTGCCGCTGTGAAAGCTGCATTTTTTCGTCCTCCTTCTGTCCATGGGAAAATTTATCACCCCAAATGGGACATGAGGGAGGATGAATCTTTATACGCTGATATTCCGGCTAATGGCGGTACTCTGGGATATCGTCTCCTGAAGGGCCTCCGGCTGCCAATTGATTGCCCAGCCGACAAGCTGGTAGCGCCGGCAGCCCAACTTGCTTATGATTTGGCCGTGGTAAGCTATTTATTTATTATTTTTTTTTAATCCCGTTTTTTTTATGCAAACTAACAATTCCGCCATCGAGCTCATTGAACAATTTGTCCATTATCAATTTGAGTCTGATAAGCAGAAACAATCCTTGGATGAGCTTCCGGCCCAGCTTGATGCGGCCCGAGTTAGTTCTGATACTATACAACAGCAGCTTGATGCCGAGAAGGCGTCAAGGGCAGTAATTGATGTGGAACTGACGGGTTTGCGAGCCAAGGCTGGCAAGGTTGAGTAGGCCGACAAAAGATCAGCGGAGCTTGAAGCTGCCCTGGCGTCCATTAAGAACGAGATGGCCACCGCTATTTCTAAGGCCAAGGATGATGCCGGCTCTCAGGCTATTGCAAATTTCAGGAGATCTGAGGAGTTTGTGGGCTTGTTAGGAGAGAGATATGACGGCGGCTGGGTAGCTGCTAAAAGATGTGTTTGCCATTCTCACCCCAACTTCAACTGGGAGGAGATGGAAACCGCTTTTGCAGAAGGTGCTCACACACGCCCTCTTGAGGGTGAGCCCTTCATTTGCGAGGAGCATGTGATCGCCAACATTCTCCCCTTCGCTCAGGATGAAGTGGTGCCACTCCCTTGATGTTTTTGGCGGTCATCTCTAGGCTCTTTAGTTGATTCTAATAGCTATTAGATTTATGTTTTCCCGATATTTTATAAACTTTGAATTCGGCCCAATATGGCATGTACTTTGAATAAGCTAACAATTACAATTACTGCTATAAATTTTTGATGCCTTTTTGATGGTTGTCCACATTTTCGCTTGTAGTTGGCCGCCATGCCAGTAATTAGTAATGAAGCTTAATTTTTGTGAATTTTTGTCCTCTTCTGTTTTTGCTTTATATCGAAGTAATTTATCTGTCGTATCTCGGACAGATAGATAAATCAATTGAGCGTGTATTGTCTGTGATTTGGCTTTGTAGTCTAGTTTGATCCTTGGAGCATATTGTACCTGTTATGTACTTTGCCCGTTATACGGCTGCTTTCATATTTGACCTGTCATATGGTCGTTTTCGTACCTGACCTGTTATGTGGTCCTTTAGGCACTTTGCCTGTTATATGGCCGCTTTTATATTTGACCTGTTATATGGTCGTTATTGTACTTAGACCTGTCATATGGTCGTTCTTGTACATGGCCTGTTATGTGGCCCTTTTCATATTTGACCTGTCATGCGGTGGTTTTGGATTTCTATAGCGTACATATGATGTTAAATATAATCAAACAATTAATGGAACGCGCACGGAAAGTTATATTATTAATACGAGAAAGTAATGGCTCCTGGCCTTTTACATGATATATCTAAACATAGTACTTCTTTAAAACACTTGTGTTCCAACAATTCTTCAGTTCAGTACCATCCATCGTTTTCAGCACAAAAGAGCCGGGACCAATTTCTTTAGATATATGATAGGGTCCTTCCCAGTTGGCTGTTAGCTTTACTTCAGTGTGAGCTTTTCCGGTGGTTGCCGTCCTTCGCAGTACTAGATCTCCTTGTGCTAATGGCCTTTCAAGAACTCTCTTGTTGTAAGCTTTACTGATACGATCTTTGTATGCAGCAGCTTTGAGTTCCGCTATTAACCTTGTTTCTGGAAGAAAATCTAGATTTTCTCTCAAGGCCTAATCATTGTTCTCTAGATCTTTGTATTTGATCCGATAGGACGGTAAACCAACCTCTACTGGCAAGACCGCTTTTGTTCCAAAAGCTAGCTTGAATGGACTTTCTCCCGTTGCCTCTTTTTCCGTTGTTCTATTGGCCCATAATACTGCTGGAACCATATCGGCCCAAGTTCCCTTGAACTCATCCAACTTCTTCTTTAGGGCTGCGAGAATCTGTTTGTTTGCAGCCTCAGCTTGCCCATTGCTCTGCGGATGACATACGACTGAAAATGCAAACTTTACCCTACATTCAGACAGAAAATTCTTGATTGGTCGACAATCAAATTGCGCGCCGTGATCAAAGACTATTGTAGCTGGTATACCAAACCTTGTCATTATGTTTTGCCAAATGAACTTTTTGACTTGATTTGACTTTATCTTTGCTGTCGGCTCTACTTCGATCCATTTTGTGAAATAGTCGATACCCACTATCAAGAATCTACGACCGGCAGTGGCCGTTGTGAATGGTCCGAGAATATCCAAACCCCACTGCGCAAATGGTATCGGACATATTATGGGCTGGAGGTCGTTCGCGGGCCTATCGATAATGGGAGCAAATTTTTGGCACGTGTCACATTTCTTGACATGACTCTGTGCGTCTGCCAACATGCTCGGCCAATAATATCCAGCTCTCAACGCTTTCAATGCCAGCGCTTTTCCTCCAATGTGATTCCCACAGATCCCCTCGTGTATTTCCTCTAATATCATTCCGGATTCCCATGCCGTTGCACATTTTAGCAGCGGTAAGCTAAACGATTTTTTATAGAGCTCATTCTGGTAAATGACATACCAACTTGCCTGCCGTTTCAACTTCCTAGCTTCCATAGCATTCGAAGGGAGTGAGCCCGTAAGTTTTATAAGCCACTAGTTGACTAAACAATTCGCCTTGTTGATTAACGGTATTTACAATCACGGCTTTTTCGGTGATGCTTTTTTCTTTCAAAACCTCCACCATAACGGATCTTTCAACGTTCAAAGAATCAGAGCTTGCCAGCTTGGAGAGTGCGTCCGCTTTAGTGTTGTCGGCCCTAGGAATGGCTTGAACATCAAAGTGAGTCAACTGGGCTATCAATTCCCTGGCCTTCTCCACATATTTTTGCATATTTGCTTCTCGGACCTCAAACTCTCCTTTTAACTGGCCATTAACTAGCTGCGAATCCGTTTTCAAAGATACGCTCTTGGCCCCAGCAGATATGCACATCCTCAGTCCAGCAATTGTTGCCTCATACTCTGCTTCATTGTTTGAAGTTGGGAAGGTGAACTTGATGGCATACTCAAAAATGTTTCCTTCTGGGCTGGTCATTTCAATTCCAGCCCCTGAGCCACTTGTTGCTGACGAGCCGTCCACTTCCAAAATCCAGGTGCTCTCTTCCCCTTGCTCTTCTTCGTAGGATGCCTCCACGATAAAATCCGCCAATGCTTGGGCTTTTATCGCGGTCCTAGGCTTGTACTGGATATCATATTCGGACAACTCAACTACCCATTTCAAAAGACGCCCTGAACTATCCATCCTTTGCAATGTTTTCTCCAGCGGTTGATTAGTTAAGACTTGAATGGGATGACAATCGAAATATGGTCTGAGCTTTCTTGCGGCGATTATCACGGCCAACGCCATCTTCTCGACCAGTTGATAGCGGCTCTCAGAACCGTTCAAGATATGACTGACAAAGTATATCGGTCGCTGCCTCTTCTCCTTTTCAACCAATAGCACAGCCGCGACGGTTTTCGGCGAGGCCGAGATATACAATTGTAGTGTGTCCCCCGTTTCTGGCCTGGTAATGGTGGGTAGAGTCTTCAGGTACTCTTTGACCGTGATGAAAGCTTGACTTTGCTCCTCGCCCCATTCGAATTTTTTGTTCCCTCTCAATAGTGCGAAAAAGGGTAAGGCCTTGTCAGCCGACTTGGAGATGAAACGAGTTAACGCGGCCATTCTTCCGGTTAACCTTTGGACGTCTTTGATCCCTTTCGGCTCTGGCAGGTCCATAATAGCACGCACTTTGTCCGGGTTGGCATCAATCCCCCTCTTGCTGACCATAAACCCCAGAAATTTTCCTGCTCTCACCCCAAATACACATTTTTTTGGGTTGAGGTTCATCTTGTATCTTCTTAGAATACTGAAAGTCTCCTTTAAATCATCAATGTGCTCTCGGTCTGTTTTGCTCTTGACGATTGAATCATCTACATAGACTTCGATGTTTCTTCCCTTCTGGTTGGCAAACACTTTGTCGACCAATTTCTGGTATGTGGCCGCAGCGTTCCTCAGGCCGAAAGGCATTGCTTTATAATTAAAAACCCCACAATCTGTGATGAAAGCTGCTTTCTTCCTATCATCTTCCAGAAGACTGATTTGGTGGTACCCCGAAAATGGGTCCATAAAACTCAATAGCGCATGTCCGCTAGTAGAGTCTACCAGCTGGTCTATCCTTGGCAGGGGATAGCAGTCTTTTGGGCACGCTCTGTTAAGATCTGTGAAATCGACACTTATCCGCCATTGGACATTTGCTTTCTTCACCATAACCACATTTGCTAACCATTCTGGGTAATCACAAACTTCAATAAAGTTAGCCGCCAGCAATTTATCGACTTCCTCCTTAACGGCCTTATTCTTTTCTACTGCTTTATAGGACGAACCGAACTGTCGACATTCAGACGGTGGACCATCACGGCCGGGTCTATCCCTGGCATTTCATCCGCCGAGAACGCGAATACATCGGCGTTTTCTCGTAGGAGAGTTATCAGGTTGATCCTGACCTCTGGGTCTATATCCGTTCCGACAGCCACAGTCCTCTCTGGATCATCCGCCAACATTTCCACTTTGGACTTCCCCTCAGGCTTGGGTCTTGGCAAATCCTCTGGCCGAGATTCAAGTTCCTCCATGGCTACGTCCATAGCATCTCCATTCTTCTCAGATTTTTCTTCGTCTGCCAAGGCCTTCTTCTTAACTCTTTTTTCTTTCCTTGTTGGCGGGCATAATTCTTCAACAGGAGCTCTTCTTGCCGGCTGTTTTAAAGCCGTTAAATAGCATGATTTTGCTGTTTCCTGGTTTCCCCTGATCTTCGCTGTCGTACCCAAATTGGATACATACAGCATGGTCAAGTGATAAGTAGATACTACTCCCTGAACATCGTGAATTAGTGGTCTTCCTATTATTGCATTATATGCTCCCGGAACATCTACTACCAGGAATTCGGCCATCACATCTCTAGCTTCACTGTTCTCGCCAACTCTGACCGGTAATTTTATAATCCCTTCTGGTATCGTGGATGCTCCTGTGAATCTGATCACTGGGTACCGGACTGGCTGTATGTGCTCCCGGCCTATCATTAATTTCTCGAAAGTAGATAGGAACAAAATATTAGCGGAACTTCCTCCATCCACCAAAATTCTATGAATCAAACAGTTTGCAACTTTCAAGGTGACCACTAGTGGGTCGTCATGAGGGTAAATCACATGTCTTGCATCCTCTAATGAGAATGACATGGTTGGCATGGCTGGTGGCTTTCTCCACTGGCAACTCTCATTAAAGTTTACTTGATGCCGGAACTCCTTTAGACTCGCTTTCGCCCCACTAACACTTCCGCCATGGATTGGGCCGCCACTAATCACATGAATTTCTCCTATCCGAGATTGAACATTCTGATCTCTGGGTTTCATCAAATCGCCTCCATTGGTCTGAGCTTTATATTGGGTGAAGTACCCTCTGCGGATAAGATCTTCCAGATTATCCTTTAGGTGCCGGCAGTCTTCAGTTACGTGGTCGTGATCTCTGTGGAAATCACACCACTTAGTCTTACCATGGTTCTTGTGAAACATCTTCTTTGGTCTCTGCCATTTGTCACTTTCTTTGTTCATAGTGAATATTTGTGCCCGGTAAGTTGTGAGCTGGGTGTACGCATCAAATCTATCTTTGCGTTCACTCTTATCACGGCCATCCCGTTCTCGGCCATTTCCTTTCTTGACCACATTAGCTCCTTTTCTTTCATCCCGGCCACGATCAGCTTCACGACCCTTATCCCTCCGTGATTTATCCTCTTTCTTCTTGTCAGACTCACGATGTTGACTACTAGCTGCCTTGTCAAATTCTTCTCCTCTTATGAAATCATTTACTTTGCCAAGCACTGGCCCTAATGACGTGAAAGATTTTCGGCCGAGATAACTCCTGAACGCAGTTCCTTCTCTTAATCCCGTCATCAAGGCTAGGACTGCTACATTTTGCTGCAGCCTAGGAATAGATACGGCCTCTACATTAAAACGCCCAATGTAATCCCTCAGAGATTCGGTTTCTCCTTGCTTGACTGACAATAATTCCCTAGTAGTGCGCTCACGGTGCCTATTGCTTACAAAGTGTGTACTGAACATAGATGAGAGTTGAGAGAAACTGGACACATTACCAGGTTTGAGACTCTTAAACCAAGTTTGAGCTATGCCAGTAAGAGTGGACGGGAAGACCTTGCACCAGATAGTGTCTACCTGCGTGTATAGATACATGTGCCCCTCGTAGGCTGCGACATGATCGTCGGGATCTGAGCTGCCGTCAAAATTGCATGATGGCATTTTGATTCTCGGCATTGGGTAATTCAGAACCTCCGGCACGAATGGGGAGAGTTTGGGCTTGATTAACAGGTGTCCGCCACCCGAGTAGTTACTAACACCCAGTGGTGCCGTACTCTGTATGAGCGGCCGTGATTCTCTCTCCGAGTTGTTAAGATCCTCGCTTCCAAATCGACTTCCTCGTACTCTGGGTCATCAATTTGTTTTTCCATCTGGCGGTCTTCTTGCATTCATGTACGCATCCTCCTTACTGGCGTACCGTCAACGTTTCTACCGGCCATAGCCAGTGATCGTTTACGGTGCTGAACGCCCTTCGTACTAGGAGCAGGAGTGTTATTAGGCTGAGGAGTGCCTTGTAACATTTGGATGAAGGATTCCACAGTTTGCAGCTGATCCGGAGAAAATTGACTCAACTGAGCCAAATTAAAAGGGACACCACCAGGATTTACCTGAGTTACATTATTTTCAGGAGTGCGCTGATCGTTGTTGCTCTCTGGCATGCTGGGATGGAACTGGGGCGCACCGATGGATCCGGTAATTGCAGGATGAGAGGATCCTTGGCCGATCTCTAGTCCAGGTGGACCACGACTTGTATCGTTTGTCTTTTCCATGACTGCTTCGCAAGGATAGGAGGCCCCTCCTTCTAGCGCCAAGTTGTTTCGGTGTTGAAACGATGGCGAACACAGAGATGTCCGACAATATGCGAGCGGGCGTCCGAGACTGGAAGTCTGCAAGGAAGACAAACGTAAACTACCCTCGGGGGGGATGCGAGGAAACCCCCTCCGACGCTCAAGTCAGTAAGTGTCCGATAAGGATTTTAGAGAGCGAGAGAGATAGAGAGAGAAAGTAATGCTTAGAATGTGAGAGAATGTCCCTGCAGAATAGTACCATTTGGCTATTTATAGCAGTACTGTTCATCTGACAGGATGTGTAATCCTTTGACACGTGTATGACTACGATGAGTCTGGCAAGAGGGAAAATTGTCCTTTAATGTGGCTGTGAACGCCATCTCGGACTGTTTACTAGAAATGGATTGATTCTACTGATGAGATCGCGTTTCAAGTTTATTGATGTCGGCCACAAGTGATGTGTCCGATAGTGAACTTGGGTATACCCATACACTCTGCTCAGAGAAAATAATTAGTTTGTGATACTTGAATACTTCGTGTGAAACAATTGTGTGTTTGGAGACGTTGGAGTTGAATTGCTTCATGTTGGGAATCAATTCCCCAATTGGCAAGCAAGCAGATTGAGCAATATTCTTTGCCCTCTCGTCCCCTCTCTGTGCGATTGTGAATTGGATTAGACTTTGAAGAAAATTACATTAGTTGTTATCATGGTTTTCTTCTACCATCAACTCTATAATTTTTTCCGTTATTCTGGTGGCCACATAAAATTTTGGTGGAAATAAAGGAAACATGAAATTTGGACTTATTATTGCTGGAAACGAAGGAAATATTTACATAACATCTTTGTTAACTCTCTTAATGAGGAAAATAAGTTCTTGTAGCTTCACCCCATATTTGCATAATATGTTGACGGTTATATATAATAATAGATTATCCTTGTGGATGCCACTTAGATGTTAACATTATAATGTTAGTAGTCCATCTCCAAAATAAATGAATTCGCATCCCTAATAAACTTTCACTTCTCCAAAAATAGGTATATGGAAAGAGACCCATGTCCCATGTGTATGTGGTGGTTTATGTTGTTCAAACTCATGATGGATCATGCAAAAATAGATATGGGGTGAGTCGTTTGACCCACAAATAAAATCAGTAAGAATCAAATCACGAAGATCTTGACCGTTTGACTCATAATACAACTATAGGAGCATGCATGCTTTAGGAGCTTTGCTTATATATATCACATATCTACAATACTGCTAGGGGAAGAAAATAACGTTCAAGCTAATACATTATACACCTATAAACTGTATCTGAAGATAACGTTCAAGCCAAACATCAAACATGGCCGGTTACAATAGTGATGATTCAACTCATTCACTTGCTTCGAGTGACACCGTCCACGAATCCGACTCAAATGAGAGAACTGATTTCGAAGCAGAAGAGGAAAGTTCAATAGACTCTAAGAAAGAGAGAGACCCTTATGTTGATCCGCCTACACCGCTCCCGACCCCGGACCCCTCCGACAAGGGTGATAATAATGATGATGATGCAGATGATGAGGTTGATGAAGATGATGAAGTTGAGTCTCAGCCTAATGTTGGTGGTGAAGTGGTTCCGGATGCCGACCCGAATGAAGCCGATAATGAAGATAATGATGGAGAAGATGGTGGTGATGATGAAGATGATGAAGAAGGTGAGCCGGGTGATGAAGAAGATGATGAAGAAGGTGAGCCGGGTGATGAAGGAGGTGATGCGGGTGATGGAGAAGATGGTGATGATGATGATGATGAAGAAGATGGTGATGGTGATGATGATGAAGATGATGGTGACTACTAAGTTTAGTAGTCGGTGATTCAAGGGATGTAGAGTGACTCACTGAAAATTAGTTAGTTCCTATAGTTTAGGAACATATATATGGTATATGATTAGTGGAGGTGTGCATGAATTAATAATAGGAGATTGTTTTAGTTAGTGGAGTTGTCTAGTTGGGGTTGAGTTAGTGGGTCAGTTAGAGTCTCCTACTTCCTAGTTTTAGTTGGTTAATGTCCGTCTTATTTATAGCCTCTTTGTTAAGTATCAAAAATTTGTCAATGAAGTTTTAGTTGTGTTTGAATTGTTGTTTTATTGTGTTAAAGTCAGTGGCATGGATCCGCATGGGTTCGAAATTTACTTAGCTTTTGCAGTTTGAAATACTAATATGCTCATTCTGCTATTATTTTTTTCTGACTTGTTTATATTAATTCTTTAGTAGATCTAACTCTAGGCGTTAAACCTTCTAAAATTACATGTACCATTCATCACGTCTCCCTTAATTTATGCTACATCCTTCTCTAGTTATATTTTCACCATATTTTGCTGAATAGTTTCTATCATGCAGATCAGCAGATGCAAGTTTTTGAATTTGCTGTCAATGGCCAAAATCGCATATGATGGTGAACTTCAAAGTTAAATTCCTATTTTCATCATTGTCTTTGTAATGGTGGTGCACATTCAACATGCATAATTTTTTTTTTTATAATAAGAATTCAACATGCATAATTAGAAGATTGTACTGTGTTTTTTCTTTCCTCTGCCCAGAGAAAATAATTGGTTTGTAAAATTGACTACTTCGTGGGAAACAATTGTATGTTTGGAATTGTTTCATGTTGGAAAATTCTCTCGTACATATATATTGTTGAATTGATAAGGGAATAGTAATGAATTCTCTCGTATATATATTGATATGAATTCGCGTTTAGGGTGTCTTGAGTGGTAACAACATAAGAGCCAATATAATCAAAAGGCAAAAGTTAGATAGACCTATGGCTGAAAGTGATCATTCTATGTCTGAGCTAGGTAGAAGATCTTGCTGATCGTAGGACGAGTAGGTACAAATTGGCGAAGGAAGGAAAAGGTCGATTCGCTGTTAGAATTAATGAAGTGGAGAGAACCACGTCCTTTGTTAATTGTTACCAACAGCCCAACAGAAGTATGTTCATTTCCTCTTTCAAATCATTAATCATAAGGATGAATCTACCACCTTATGTCTCAAGCTTTTCCAGTTTTATGATAGTCCTTGATGTATGAGCAAAAGGTAAAGAGCTATTGTGTGAATATTCAGATACCCTAAACTTTTGTATTATTGGATTGGGCATTATAGATGTATGTTTATCATCACTTCTCTTACGAAATTATATGATATATCGGAAAAAGAAAAACTTGGATCAACCATCATGCACGGGTTCTGCAGAGTTGAGGTGATGGAGTGGGATAAAGAAGTGAAACAGCTCGGAGAAAAACTCATGGGATTGTTGTCATGATCTAAAGGGTTGGGGTTAAGTTCTGATAAGTTGACAGGAATTTTTTATTTAGGATGAAGAGCCATGGTCGGCCAGTATTATCCATATTGTCCATGACCTGATAAGACAGTAGGGATTGCTACACATACAGATCCTAGCATTCTAACTGTGTTGCTGCAGGATCAAGTGGGTGGCTTGCAAGTTAAGTATGATGACTATTGGATTGACCTGAAACCACTTCATGGCGCACTTGTTGTTAACATTAGAGACTTATTACAAGTACTATTGGCCTTCTAAAACTAGTCAAGCTATTTGGAGAATAGTCTCCACCGAGCACGTGAGGAAGGTACATTTGATAAATCCACTTGATGTGCTGCTCAGACTAATTTCTCCTCTTTGTTTGGGGGAGAATAAGTTCTTCATTTAGCATTAGTTTTCTTCTTAAAAAAGTCAAGCAAGAAATAGTTTACTAATCAAAAATGAAGATTCAGAGAATATATTGCTAATGGTTGCTTTAAATTAGATAAGAAATTTACATTCACATATCACTATAGTATAAAACATAAATTACTCAAATACTCCCTATTTTATATGTAATTACGCAGTAGCACCCATGTTAGAACCTCTCCAACATAGTTTACGAAAATTGGGAACTTTGATTTGAAAACATAAATTTTTGATATAGTAGCTGAATATAACACTTAGTGAAGTACGTACCTCTTCTGATAAAAGTGCAAAATAGAACTAAAGCATATCATCTAATTATGTGCATTTGACATCAAATTAATTGACACTAATCACATATTTATTAATCTCTCACCACATTATAAAATGTTTGGTTGTTTAATTATTATTTTTTGACCCAAGAAAGAAAAATTAGGCCAATCTCCTACTGCGGAGGCCAAACTAAAATGTCCTTTCGGACAAAAGGGAAAAACCAATATCATAAGGAGGAAAGAAAAGGGTGGGGGAGTTATAAGGTTGACCCTTAGAAGCCATAAAATCCGCTGCTCTATTGCCTTCCCGACTAATATGTCGAAAGCAGATCTCCGTAAACCCCTCAGCCTCTTTACCTACATCAGAAAAAATAGAATGGATACACCAAGGAACCTTAATAGGATCAGACAGGGCTTTAATAACTTGACTATTATCGCCTTTCAACAATAATTTTATTCAGATTAATGCTTCTGGCATAGTGAACCGCCTCCCTGGCCGCCTAGGCCTCAACTTGGAGGATCGAAAACTCGGGGCTAAGAGAATGAGCGCCCACACAAATTGTAACACCCCCAAATTTCTCCACTTTAAAAACTTATACTTTCGTAAAATACTTGGAGAAACTTAAGGTATTACCGCCACGTATAAATACGCTTTGGCAATACTATAAATTGATACATTAAATATGCAGCGGAAACTTCAAACTTTATTCATAAAAATAAAGAACATTATTAAGAACATTATTATCCAAAACAGAAATACTAAAATGAAAAGTCTAAAGACTGCTAAAATAGTGATCTAGTTCTAGTGATCCCAAAAGGTTCCTCCCATGCATCATGAATCATCAATGGACCTGAAAACTACTCCCTGTAAGGAAAGTAGGGAAAAGCCAAAACAAATAGGAAATACGAGTCAGTTGAAATACTGAGTACAATTACATGCAAGACTTGCAAACTTTGTAAATATATAATTCACATACTTTCATAAACATGCTTTATTTCGCAATCTAGTAATAAAAGATAAGATTAAACCATTCTTAAATCCACGTTACCACGAAAGAATATATCTCCTTTAATAATTCCATTAAAAGTGGAAAACAATAATAAGAAGTTAACTTAAACCCCTTTCCTTGATCCGCGGATCCTTAGTGTGCACACCCCCCAAGCTAGTATCCCTTTATGAATACAAAGACATTGGAGTAACCTTGATGTCAACTAGTGGACTTGTAAGAACCTTTCTTGAACAAAGCCAAGGGGTAATTGTAATAAGAATAAAATAGGGTAAACCTTTCCTTTAATTCAAATAAAGAATTATGATAACAAACTTAATTATAGGAAAAAGATAATTTAAACTTTTGAAATTAAAACTTAGGCTAAATACCACTGATTTGTAAAGGTATATTATTTCCTATACTTTGAGTTAGCCACATGCAACTGATTATTTTTTTTTAAAAACAAGTGAAGCCATCTTTGGTTGTTATGAACAACATGTGTATACAGTACACGAACTAACAAAGCAGGAGAGAGAAAAAAAAACAAGCTTTTATCTATAGCTTTAACTATAAGAAGATTTGATCAAGCTAACCACATATACCAATCTGTATAATTTGTACTAAAACATACATAACTAGTGTATACTTAACAATTAAAGATCAAGCCACGTAAACGTACCTTGATAATTCACGAAACAAGAAAATCAACTAGTAAGAGAATGCTCACGAACAAAATCCTCCTATCAATTATAAACTAGTTCTAATCAAAACAATGAACAATATATGAACTCTAAAAGAAAATTATGCTAAACTAACTAATTGTAAACATGATTCATGCTCAAACAATAAAAACATGTTTTTATAAAACTCAAAAAGATCAAAAAATAGGAATTAAAACAACTTGAAAAAGAGTACTTACAAAACCTCCCGCTAAAACTCCTCGGTGAAAAACTAAAACTACTCAAAGAGAGCACTCATTTTAGAGAAAACTTTATAAAGAACTCTCAAGATTTTTGGTGAAGAAAAAGTGAAGGATTAGATGGGTATTTATAGTGTAAACTAGCGTAGAAAATAGGTAAAAACTTTCCTAAATCACTAAAATTAGGGCAAATGAATGTAAAACTTTTCTTACACAATGCAAAGCTGCCGTACAGTTGTAGTTACAGCATGATTTTTTTTTTTTTTTTGAATTTTCCTTTATTTATAATTTTTTTTCCTAAAATCAATTTTGTTTGATTTGAAAGAGATTGTTAAATCTTCCAAAATCAATTAAAATCCCATACTTTCTAACTCAATATAAATCTCATAAAAATTTGATTTTACAAGACTTAACAAAATATTTTAAATATTTAAAGTTTTCGGTTTTATTTAAAAGAAACCGATTTTTCAAAACAACACTTACAAAAAAAATTCGAAAATTACATACTAAAATGTATAATCTGATTTTATTACCCAAAAATTATTTTTGGATTTTATAAAATTATTTATCAAATATTTGTTTTAATAACTAATTAAATAAATAAGATAATGACAAGAGAAACTATTGTTAAAAATTACTAAAATAACCTTTAAAACTCAAACTATATTTCCCTCCAAGTGATTCCCTCCAATGTGACTTTAAAATAGTTTAAAATGAGTTTTGAAGATAAAATTAAGAATTGTTTTATATAATCTCAATAAATGCCTAAAAAATACGAGGTATTACACAAACAACCTCACCCAAGTGGTCCCAAATGACAAAGCCAATGGCCGTACTACCATATGTTCTCTTGGAACCATCAAAATTAGCAATCACCATCTGGGCAAAGGGGAGACCAGGAAATAATCTATGACGAAGAGCCCAATGAAGAGGGCCTGAAAGCCAAAGTGGAGGTGATAAGAAGTTTCCTATCAACATCTTGAGCACCATTCCGATCTCGAAGGAAATTAGTAATGCAACTAGCCGTAGGAAAGGCAGAATAACGAATGTCCTTGAGCACACACTGATTCCTAATATACCAAATAAACCACCAAAGAATAGCTAACTTGGCAGTACTATCTAGGCCTAATGAAGCTTTGGCCACAATTGATGCAAATTCAACTATCTTAATTTGCTTTCTCTAGTTGTTGCATGGTTTTACTTTACTCTTAAAGTGAAGGTTTTACATGTAACCCAAAAAATGTATTTATTGTTATGTTAGTTAAAGTAGTTGAGTTGTTTTTAGTTATGTTAGTTGCATAAAGGTCTGAAAATCCTCGCTTGATTCGATCCATTAAGAGTCTGGTTGTCATGGGTTGCATTTTAGGAAAGTTGCCTTAAGTTTGAGTTGTGAATGGCGTGTAAGGATGCTGCCTTAATGTCGTGTGGTTTAAGTTCTTTTAAGGAAAGTTTTGCACATCTTTCCTTAAGCTAGTGTTTCCTTAAGTTCTAGCTAGATTCTAGGCTTTAATATAGGGGAAACTTTCCTCATTTGTTCCTATTTGATTCGTGGCATGTATGCACTTGAAGAGCAAGGTTTTCTTGCTTATTTTATTATAAATAAAGGGCGCCTAGCCTCCTAAAGAGGTAAAGTTGATTTGATAATTGTGAGCGTTGCTTATTTCGATTGCTAACTGAAGCCAATACTTGTTGTGACTTGTATTCATCTTCTAGTTACGATTAGGAAGAGACCCTCTAATTCTTGCTAGAATCAAGAGTATTATCCTTGTTTTTACTTCTTATCTTCAGTATTCATTCATAAAAACAACATAAAAACGTCACTTAGATTCTAGAGCAAAATGTGTGAATTTTTCAGACTTAAATTCACATCAATAATAATAAGATCTCTAAAAGAGAGATCTGAGGGGGAACTGGAAAAAGAAGGCCAGCTTTCCCTCAATTGAAGAATATTAAAGGTATCTCTAGAGTAGTTACAATGAATGAAAGGATGAGAAAGCGTTTCATTATTAATATCACACGAAACACATTGTTGGGGAGGGGTGTAAAGACATGGTTTCTTTCAAGTCTATCTTTAGTAGGAAGGTCGTCATTAAAAAAATTTCAAAAGAAGGAGCTGACTTTTGGAGGGACATTAATGTTCCAAATCTAATTAAAATCCACTTTGGATATAAGATCAATGCCTTGCAACAAATGGCCCCCGATTTAACGAAAAAACCCCATCTGGTGTAAAACCCCAAACCCTTTTATCCGGAGTTGAATATTTGGGAATATAAACTGCTATGATACCATTTACAATTGAAGCATGAAGAAAGGAGCCTATGATACCATTTATAATTGAATCAGGAAGAAAGGGGCTCAAAAACAGAGCATTCCAATTTGAGCCATCTAGAATCACATCTTGGACATTATGGTTAGTAAGGCTAGAAGGGGGGGCTAATTATTTTACTGATAGGATGTGGGAAAACCCATATTTTCGCAAAAGTCAATTTGAGCCCCCCTTTGTTTGGTTGTTTAATTTAACTATTATAATATCTTTTAGTTTCACACAAAATGTGAAAAGTCTCCTAAGATCCTTTTTGTACATAGCTATAAGTATTTTCTAGATTTAGCTTTTACCAAAGGCTAAAAGGTTTAAGCCCAACGGCTAAGATACTCAATCCCAAACCCATCCCCCACCTCGAACTACAATTTTTGCTCTTGTGAAGGCTCAAACCTTAGGATTTCTTACAATTTACAAAAAAGAGCAATGATATCATCTCAGCTACAACTCATTGGTTGATGTCACTTGCTTATAAAGTTATGCAAAAATGAAACTCCTAATCTAATATATATATATATATATATATATATATATATATATATATATATATATATATATATATATTCAACCGAGATTCGGCATTGGATGCCTCTTTTAAATGTCAAGTGTCTTTTTTTCAAGGAAACTAATAAATATTTTATATTTGTAATTCTTTTGATAATAGTAACTATATATAATCTTTCCTAATTATATATTCTATGTAATTGTAGTATATAGGAACTTTTAGATGATGGAAATTATAGTTGATATTACCAATTATGTATGAATATAATCCTTCCATAGTTTGTATATGTGATCAATTGGTGTATTAATTAATAGCTACTACCATTGTTTTATCTAGAGGTTTTTAATTATATTATTCAATCTAACAAAGAAGTATATATTTTTTATATAATAATTTTTCACCCGTGTATGACGTGGCCGGGTCACAAGTTTGGTTACTAAGTGAAAAAAAATTCATATTGTAAAGGAGGTGAAAAATTACTATTATATGTCTTATGCATCGCTTTTTCCATATTTATATCAATCATGTCATCATCTTCCAAAAGCACTATCTCACCTTGTGGTGATTGATAGATTATTATGGGTAAGCAAGGTACAGGCATCAAAAAATGGTACTGGAGCTTAAGCTTAGTTTTATTAGGTATACTCCAAAACAGTCAATTTTAAAATATACTTATTCCTCCGTTTTTAATTACTTGTATCGTTTTCGATTTTTTATAATTTTCTATTACTTGCATCGTGTCTATTTTTAGCAGTATATTCTCTATTTCTCTCTCCTAGCATACGGGGTTCCTTTTTTTTATCCCTCTCTATCTTTCTCCTCACCTTGGTCCTTGTGCACAAGAATATAATACAAGTAAGTACCCCTAAGGGGTCACAAGGAGAATTTATTAGTCACTTTCTTCATGCAACTCTTTTTTTTTATGGCCAATTTCTAACTACCTTAGGAGTTTAATCTATCCTTGAACACCAAAGCTACTTACGCTACTACATTAATATATAATATTCATATGACTTAGATTTAACAGTTTTTTCACCAGGTGCCCTTGTGGTTTTTCAAAATTCATGGGGTACCCCTATTTTTAAACAAATGCACCAGGTACCCCTAAGGTTTGTGAACAATGTACCAAATACCATTAATGAGGAATGGCGTTACAGAACCGTTAACCCTGATCTTTTATGCATGAAATACCCCTAAGGTTTTACAAATATGTTCATTTTTTTATAACGGCTAGTTTTTTAAACTGAATTCAATTTTTTGACCGTTGCAAGACTTGGGATTGGTATATAAGCAGTCCTACTGGGTGTATTGAGCTCCCTCCTCAAGCAAACTTAAGTTTTTGCTCCCTCCTCCAATAATTCTTATGAGTTCACAATCTCACACTTCTAATTACTTAGAATCCTCATACATTAGAGTTCCTAATAGAACTTGCAAATGTAGGAAAAAATTTGCAATTCGGAGCTCGGAGTCCTCAATAAATCCACAAAGATTGTACTACAAGTGCGATGATTGAAACACGTTTAGGTGGTTTGTTGGTACGATTGACCATAACTCCAATGTGAGACAAGAAGAGGAAGATGAGGCAAATAATGTGAACTTGAAGGAGGAAATGAAGCAACTCAAGAAAAGAATCAAACAACAATAAAAAATAATGCAAGGAGCAATCAAAATAGGCATATTTATGTTTGTTTAACTTTTTTTGTAATGAACAAATGAAGCAAGACTTGTAATGTAGCATGAAGTTTGTAGCCAATAACATTCCATTTACAATAATATTAGTAGCTTTACAAAAAATGCTCTTGTTTGAACCCATATATAAGTAGCTTTACAAAAAAGAAATGAGCATATTGTTTGCACTTTTCCATGTTTCATCCAAAAAATATTGTTAATCCTAATTTGTACCCAAAAAAAGAAGTTTGCTTTTGTACCAAAAAGAAGTTTTGTCCTCTAATTACTCAAACTGCATTCTTGCCTTTCTTCTGTTTTTTTGCTGAACCCTTTGAAGTGGATGGACCAGCAGCAGTCTTTCTTTTCCTCCCCTGCTGAGCAGTCCCCTCAGATGGTTGTGATTGTGATGCTGATGCAGCAGTCTCCTTTCTTTGCTTCTGTGTTGCCCCTCCTTTGCATGTCCTTGAATTGTGGTAAATTTCTTTGCACTTACCACACTTAATAGTGCTGATCCTCTTACCTTTTTTTCTTGTCATTTGGCCCTCTCTTCCTTTGTTTGGCAGGCCTTCCAGCACTTCTTTTGAATGGGGGAGGGTGAATTATGGGGAGTTCAAACTCAGGCCATTGAGATGAGTCAGGCATGGGTTTTATGTGGCTTGCATATGTCTCTTTGTATGTAGTCCCCTTGTAGTAGGCAGACACAAAGTCATGTGGGTTAAGCTTCTGGTCAAAAATTACCCTCAAACCATGTTTGCGGGGTATACCAATGCCCTGCCATTTGCCACAACCACACATCCTAGTGTCTAGCCTAATGGGGAAGTGAACGTGATCATCCAACACTTCAAACTCCCCTCCACCAGCTTGAACAACATGGCAAAACCTGCTTTCATCAGCCCTCACCTCCAACAACTTCATGGCATAGTCAGTGAGGTCGTTAGGTTCCATATCAACAGCCCTATCAAATCTAGCTCCCATCTTTTTCATACACCAACCCCTAATAGCTGTAAATGAACTCATACCAATCATAAGCAAGCATACAAATAATTGGACACTTTCGAAGAACAAAACAGTACATTATACTTACCTTCCAACAAAGTCAGGATAGGGAGATCTTTGAAAGACTTTGTACATGCATTGAATGACTCAACAAAATTTATTGTGTTGTGATCACAGCACACAACAGGGTCAAAAACATGCCTAGATCACTGTTTTTCTGCCTTGTCCAGGTACTCTGTAGCTTTAGGGTCAACCTTTGTTATCTTCTCCATGGCTTTTTTGTACACATAGAGGTTGTATGCATTAGCAGCAATCCAGAAGCTTTTGTGGAAAGTAGGGCCAGTGAATCCAGCATTCTAGCAGTTGGAGTATAGGTGTTGACAACATATTCTCTTAGTAGCTTTAGGGAACACTTCCAACAGTGCTCCCTCAACACCCTACAAGGAGGAGAAAAAAATAGCAGACTGTTAGGATGTAATTAGGATGTAAATATAGGAAAAAAAAAATTAAAAAGTATAGAATTTTACCCTCATCCTATCACTTATGAATGTCCAGTCATCCTTGTTCAGACCTTGTGACTGGAAAACCAACTTCAAGTTTCTAAAGAAATAGGACCAACTGTCTTTGCTTTCTGTGTCAACTATCCCATATGCAATTGGAAATATCTCATTATTTCCATCAATACTCACAGCAGTCAACAAGATTCCCTTGTAGAAGACACTTAAGTGTGTTCCATCAAACCAATAATAGGTCTGCATCCTCTTAGGAACCCCTTGAACTGAGCAGCAAAAGAGAAGAAACAAGCTTTGAATTTGGGTGTGCTGTTTGAAGAGTTGGTTGTCCAAGTAACTAAAGCATAGCTACCAGTGTTAGTCTGCTTAACCATCTCAGCATATGCTGGTAGCAAACCATAGGACTCAGAAAAAACCTCCATATATCTGCTCCTTTGTCAAGCACTTTACCTTGTACAGCAGCCTTTCCTTCACCTTTATCCTATACCTCTCCAAACACATCTTTTGTAATGAGTGCACAGGTACATCAGGGTTTGCACTAATAACATCACCTAAATGCCTTGTTAACCAAACACAAGACACCATTGGATTCTCCTCCATTCTTCCACAAAGCTTGTGCTCACCAGTTATGGACTTTATGGCCCAACTGATGTCATCCATCAGTTTGGATGCATGAATTCTCCACTCACATTCCTCAATGATACACCTAGCAGTGAACCTAAGGTTGTCAGCTTTTTCAACCCTCACAGCAAACCCCTCTTGAATACAAAAGTCCTTGAACACACCAAGGAAATGGTCTTTGTTTGAGAAGATCATCCAATTAGCAAGCTTAACCTGCCCAAAAACCATCTCCCCCACAATTTTACCATTTGTATACAACTTATCCAAAACTGATCCACCATCCAAATAATCTTCAAATTCCTTCTCCTCCATTACCTCTAGTTCTTCATCTTCAAATTCAGCCTCCAGTTCTAAATCAACACCCTCATCCTCAGAACTCTCATCTTCCCCAACATAATCATCATCTTCACTCTCACCATAATCAAACTCTTCTTCATCCCCATCTGCATCCACATGCATTTCAGGTGGTTGGGTAGGATTTCTAGGTTTCCTAAAACCTCTCTCAGCCCCCTTAGTCTTTGGTACATATGTACCAACCCTCTTGGCAGTGGTTTTAGCAGTTTAAACCCCTCCCTTGCACCTTTTCTCTTTGCAGCACTTACTTTCTTTGCTACACCTGCTTTCTTTGAAGCAGCAACTTTGGAAGATTGGGGAGCTGAGTGTGGTTGTGAGGGTACTTCAGGTGGTGGGGATGGAGGAGGGGAAGGTTGGGGAGGTTGTGGAAGGGAAGGTTGTGGAGGTGGATCCCAATGTGGGGGTTGTTTAATGGAGGGGGGTGGTGGAGGAGAGGGTTGTGGGGGTGAGTACACATGTTCGGTGGGAGATGGAGGTGGTGGAAGAGGTGGGCGGGTTGTTTTTGTGGTGGAGGGGGGGCATGGGAATGTGTTTGTGGGGGAGGGGGCACGGGAATGTGTTTGTTCTGGAGGGGGGCAGGTTGTGTGTCAGGTTGGGGTTGTGACTCTCCCATCACAACTTCTTCCTCTTCCTGTGAAAATATCCTCAAATATTCCATCACACTCAAATCATCCACATTGTAAACAGGTATTTCAATTGCCACAGGGGGCAATTGACTCTCCAATTCCCTCATAGCCTGTTCTTCTTCCTGCCTTTTTCTCTCTTCCTCCCTCTCCCTTTCCTTTTCTTCAGCAAGCTTCCTAAGTTTCTCTGCCTCAGCTATTTTCTTTGCTTCCCTCAAGTTCTTCACTAATTTGAACACAAACCTAAAGGGCTGCTGGGTCTCCTCTATGAATACCTCAACAATGTCCATTCCAACAAACTCATCCCACATCTTTGCAACATGTACATTTTTATACAATTCCACTAATTTTTTGGTCTTTGGATGCTTATAATAGACTCTAAAATTCTCAGGCAACCATACATCTTGCTTGACAGACTCATCATGTATGTCATTCAACATATCCATAAAACTACTTAAATCTACATCTTCAACCCTCACATCAAACTATTTACTCTTATAATCACACAACAACCACATCCCTTCCATGATCATATTTCGCAATCAAACAAACAAGAAAACGAAAAGACCAAACTGTGAATGCAAAGAACCAACATTAACCTACACAATTATGGGGAGTTCAAACAAAACATAGACACCAATTCAAATTTACCAACAAATTCATGCAAAAATAAAACTGAAACAGGAAAAAAAAAAAAGCAAAAAATTGTGAATGCAAAGCACCCTAAACATGAAACTATGAAATTATAGCATATATGAACACAAAAAACACACTCATTCATCTTTAACAACTAATTAATGAAAATAAACTGAAAATAGAAGTTACAAAACCTTAACTTTGCCAAATTTTGAAGAGAAAACCCTAAACCCTTAAAAGTCACTTCCTTTGGGTACCCAAAGAACTCTGCTTAGCGTCAAGTTCCAAGTGCAAAGATTGATGAATATGGCCCAGATTAATTCACTCTCAAAAAAAAAATCAGATTTTTTGGCCAACCCGGTTGGAGGAAGAAGAACAGAGGAACAAGGAAGATGATTGGAAGTTCGAGGGTTTTTTTTCGAAAATGCTTTTGGTGTACTGTTGTTGTAGCGCCATAAATGAATGAGGCCATTATTGTAATAACTCACTAACGCCAACTTAACGCTGTCAAGGAGTAAGGGCATTTATTGCTTTTTAAAAAAATGTCAAGGGTGCCTAGTGCATTTGTTTAAAAATAGGGGTACCCCATGAATTTTGAAAAACTAAAGGGGTACCTGGTGAAAAAACCGTAGATTTAATTGCTACCATGAAAATATATGAAATGATACCATATGATTTTATTCCATCTTAATGAAACAATCAGTAATCTCAAGAAAATTCATTATATTTTCATGACTTAGCTCTATTTGCTACCATGAGTCTATGACCATTGATTGAACAACAACTCTCATTACCAATTTGGTAGACATCTATTAATAACCACTATAATATTACAGAGGGTTGTCTTCTAATAGTATTTTCTTACCGTAAAAAAAATAGAAAATCATCCACACTTTATTATTTATGGTTATGATCCTCTGATGATCATGTGGTCCCCGTGATAACAGAACATAATTACAATCGAGATTCGCATGATAAAATTATGGTAAAATTTTTAACTTAATTGTTAAAAAAATTTGTTACTGAAGAGCCATGATGGAAATTATGAATTGATTCTAAATCGTTATATACCAAGTAATGAATGTGCTTGGCTAATTCAAACTTGGAGTCTGGAAAAGTATATGAATTCATTGGCAAATCTAGGATTTTTATATAGGCTGGGCCAAATTTAATGATCAATTTTGTTTTGAAAAAGTAGACATAACTAGAATACCTATAAAAAATAATACTCCTATAGGGAAAGGTAAATAGGATAAGAATCAAGGTTGGCCTAATTGGTTGGAGGCCTTCTTTTCACCCCTGTGAGAGGGATTTAACGATGTATAATTTTTTAATTTAAATAAACCTCACGAGCTCGAGTCGAGCTTCACTTATCAAGCTCGTCGAGCTCACGAGCCGAGCCGAGCCGAGCTGATAAACGAGCCGAGTCCAGTATAATTCGAGCTCGACTCGTGTGATAAGCACCCCTACTCGTGCTACATGACTTTCCAATATGGAAATTTATTACTTTTGTGTCTATGTATAAGAAGGTTTACTTCAAACAGTTAGACCTAAGTACTAATATCAATATGTGATATGAATCTCTGAGTATTACATTATTACTCCTTTGTTGACGAACTGGTCCTTGCATATGAATCTCTGATAAAATATTCAGAGAACAAAATTTGATGAACTGATTTCCTCAGGTGGACCCCACTCGAAATTGGAAAAGGACAAGCCATCTAATAATACTATTGAACAGTGGTGTGATGATTATCACTTGCCTAAAATAGAAAATCTTGATGACAAAATGGGCTATTTTATTAAGTAGCTTTACCGATTTTAGAAGACGAATAGCCCTTTTTCAGCCTTCTCAGTTATTCAACCTGTTTCAAAATCTGATTCTGCACTACCTTTTTTTTTGTGACAGGCACAAAAATAACTTCTACAGGGACCAGGCAATTACACAGTTCTACAGGGAGTACTTGCATCTTTCTTCTCACTTGTATGCTACTTTTATACTTCATTTGTTTCAAAATAGTTGCATCATTTGACATTTAGTCACTATTAATCAACTAACTTTAATAATAGTCAAGTGGGATCTTGCTAAATTCGTCTCAATATGAGGATTTCAAATATCAACTTCTTATAATTTTTACTTATACGCAATTAGAGATATTAACATTTAAAAAAGCGTCTTGACAAACGTGAAAAAGCAAACATTGCAACTATTTTAAAACGGATGAAGTATTAACCTTCTCCTCTATATATTGTTTTTTTTTTAATCTTGATATGTTTTGAGTGTTACACAATTTGGTATCTTTTATTTTAGGGTCTATTCATTATTGAATACTAAAAATTGAACCGAAACATTATTTAAGTTCCAATTTTTTTTCCAATTTTCAGAGTAAACATGATTTATATGATTAGTATGACATTTAAGCTCACATTACGACCTACGGACTTGTATGGTACTTACAACGTCTAAATTTAAAAATCAAGCACATGTTACTAGCAATTATATAGACCACCGAGTATTTTCATGCGTTACAAGAAGCATCATATATTGCCACGATCTAATGTTGTAAATGAAGAAAACAGGTCGCAGAAATTGAAAAGAATTTTTTGACTTGCCAATGTGTTCATCTCCTCTTGGAGTGATTTAATTCAATAGAAAAGGAAAGAAATAGGACTAATTTCAACAATTATACGAATAAACCTGTACATCTACTTGTATAGTAAATTAGGAGAGACACTACTAACATATATTGCTTCTGTTAGGAAATAGGAACTAATTTATGTATAGACGAATTCTACTATGATTAGTCAAAGTCACTTGACAAGTTGACAGTAGACCTGGTTATTGGGCGGGGCGGGTCAGGGTCAGTGCGGGTCGGAAGCGGGTCGGGTCATAAGAGGGTCGCCTCACAAAGGATCGGTAACGGGTCGGGCCAAATGGGTAGCGGGCCGATAATGGGCGGGTCGGTAAACGAGGAAGAAAAACAAGGAACAAAGAGAGCCAAAAGTGAGTATAAATGAATGCGAATCCGAATATGTAATTGTTTTTACAAAACCTATTTTATTTTTCATAATTATTGGGTTTCTTTGTTAGCCCTATAATGGCCCTGTCCAATAATAACCCTATCCAATAAAGCCCTGTCCAATAAAAACCCTGTAAATTTGACCTTAACTTAACCCTTTAGCCATTGGGCTACCCTGTCCAATAACCAGGTCTAGTTGACAGTAATGATTTAGAATGTCCAAAGGATGAAATATCTTCCCTATTATGAGCATATACATTTTTTTAAGTAGGTAAGATGAATTAAGATTTAAGGAGGTCCCTCTCCTAAAGTGCCCCTAGTGACTAGTGACTAGTGATTAGTGAGGTTTGAATAGTTGGAACCCTAACCTCGAAGTTGAAAGATTCTCTCTTTTTCACTAGACTAAACTTAGCTTGATGATTCTGAACGTATACATATACATGCATGCATGTTCCTTGATACTATCATACTATTACACAATAAAAACATTTACTATAAAATTATTACTATCAGCTATGATTAGTAATTAATGAGTAATTGTATTTTCTGATGATAGAGATGAAGTGATAGACTGGGATAAGGAAGTGAGGCAGCTAGGAGAAAGAGTGATGGGACTATTGTCGGAAGGGTTGGGTCTAAGCAAGGATAGATTGAAGGGCAAGTCTTATTCGGGGAGGGTAGGCATGGCAGGCCACTATTATCTTTATTGTCCAGAGCCAAACAAGACACTAGGAATTTCTGCACATATAGATCCTGGAATTCTTACAGTTTTGCTGCAAGATGAAATGGGTGGTTTACAAGTTAAATATGACAACAATTGGATTGATCTCAAACCAGTTTATGGTGCTCTTGTTATTAACATCGGTGATCTGTTTCAAGTATAAGATTACTCTCATTGTCCCAAAATACTCTTTACACTTTCCTTTTTCATCTGTCCCAAAATACTCTTTACACTTCTATTTTACGATATGACCTACTATTATTTTAATCCTTCTACCTTTAACCATTGGCCCACATTCTTTCTCCTCCAAATAAAATAATACCACTCCTACTACCAACCAACTCTAACCATGGCCCACATTCTCTCTCCTTAAAATAAAATAATACTACTTATACTAGTTTATCTAGCTACTAACTCCAATTACATCTACTTTTCAATAAAATAACAGTTGATAACCAAACAACAACTTATCATCTAAAACTACGTGCTTTGATAAGTGTTAAGAGTATTTTGGGACGGATTTAATATCTAACTATTACTCCCTTTGTATATTTTTGTTACTCCTATTTACATTTTCTTTTGCAGAGTTTCTAATGACAATTTCCACATAATTACTTTTTTTATATAATCTTCTAAGGTCAAGAACCTAAAAAAGGGAAAGAGTACAACCTTACGGGAGTATACTATTTTAGAAAGGCAAATGTTTAGGTCAGATGGTCAAAACAAGTTTTCTCTCTGCTCTTTATAATTTTGCAAAACTTTGACTAATTTCATGCTTACTAACAGATAGTTTTTACCATTACATTTTTACGTATTTATTAATAAAAAGAATTTGAATGTTTATATGTTGAGAAATATAGACAGAAAAATCTAATAATATTTTACATTATAACATGGATTCTTTGTCCGAAAGTACCTTATAGATGGCGTTTTTTGTGAAAAAGTACCATATAAGAAAATTGTTGTGAAAAAGTACCTTATACCATATTTATTGTTGCGAAAGAGTACCTTATGCCGGATTATGGGAATTGACCACAAACTCCGGCGTTGACTAAGTCACGTGGTTGTCACGTGATCATTTAATCCCAAAAAACCCCAAAAAAATCCTAAAAAAAAAAATCTAATGACTAGAAGGTGTGATGTAAGACTCTCATATTTTAAATTAAGCTTTTAGTACCAAAAATAAGAACATGACATACATATTAATAAATTATGGTTGATCTTATTGGGTGATCAAAATATAGATTAAAACTACTTAGTAGTAGGTTCAATTACTAATAAAAAGTCTCAATATTTATATTGGACTTGAAGGTTTAGAAGTGTATTTACACATAGATAAACTTCTAGTACAAAATCATTGATTTGCGTCGGACCTGGGACCACCATTTGCGTCGGACATTGGTCCGACGGCACAGGTCTCGACGCAAATGTCTCTCACAAGATCTGCATCGGACGAGCAGACGACGCAATTCTTGAACCATTTGCGTCGGATAATGGGATACGTCCGACGCACATGACAGCCCAGCATACAGGTAATTGGCAGGAGACATTTGTGTCGCATCCAAGGCTATATGCGACACAAATGGCAGTAATATTACAAATTAAAAAATTGGGTGCTGATTCACGAATCATGACACGCATTATTGAGGTAATTGGAGAGAGAGAAAACTGGAGTTTCGCACTCTCCTCTCAAAAACTAACCCATTACAAATCAGATTAACACAAAAAACGAATGAAATTAAAAAATTGGAACCCAAAAAAATCAGATCAACACAAACAAAAACCTAAAAATTTATCTCCAACCATTAAAGGAACCAATTTCCAATAAAGTATGAGGAACAAAATTATAATTACAAATTTACAACTTGAAATACATAGATCCAAAAAAAAAACTAAAATCTAGAGCAATTAACAATACAAATTTGGGGGAAAAACATAATAACATAACCTCAAATCTAAAGATGTGTTAAGAATCAAACCCTAATCTAAATCTCCATTCTTCTTGCTGCTCTCAAATCTCCATCAACTCTTGTCGAGACACCGGCAAGACGTGAAAAACACCGGCGAGTGAGAGTAACACCATGATGTTCCACCGCAAGAAAGATGCAGATGGTGAAGAGCACGAGTGAAACGAGGAGGGTTTGAGAAACCCAGATTGGAGAAATAAGGTTGGTTTCGTCGTCGCAGGGGCAACTATAATTACGTGAAAACAGAGTTTAGTAAATCAATCAAAAACACAGATTGGAATTATTGCAGGAGAATGAGAGAGAGAGAGAGAGAAAAAGTAAACCTGAGAGGAGGATGCGAAACTCCAGGTGAGAGGGCAATCGGCGAGTGAGATACCATTGAAGCAATTGGAGAGAGAGAGAGAACTATTGTAGAGAATAAGTGAATGAGTGATAAAAACCTAATTGTTGGGTTTGAAAATAAAAAGAGGAAGCGGGCCTCATGGCCCATGTGCGTCGCACGGACAAAAGGTCCGACGCTTATCAGACCTGATGCAATAATTTGTGACACGCATGGATAAAA
This sequence comes from Beta lomatogona, assembly GCA_947646795.1. Taxonomy (NCBI): domain Eukaryota; kingdom Viridiplantae; phylum Streptophyta; class Magnoliopsida; order Caryophyllales; family Amaranthaceae; genus Beta; species Beta lomatogona. Next base: position 3,628,295 of record CANSNZ010000934.1, read on the forward strand.
AAAAGGTTGGGCCTAGGTCATCTGCGTCGGATGTGTAGTTACATTCGACGCACATGATATATCTGCGTCGCATCTAAGTTAAGTTCGACGCGGATAGTGCTTCGTATGCAACCAGGGTAACAACCATATGCGTCGGATGGGCCTCCAGTCCGACACACATACTTGTATCCGAAGATTTTGCGTCGTTTGGCCTGAAGGTCCGACGCATATGTTCGGATCTAAAAACCAAATACTTGCCACATGTGCGTCGGCCTTCGATGACCATGCGACGCAAATCCTTATCCTATTTATGTGCTTAGGGTATTTGCATCGGAATTTTAATAGTATCCGATGCAAATTGGATATTTGCGTCAGTTCTTCGAGGGCGCGACGCAAATAAGCCGACGCAAACTGACAATTTTGTACTAGTGCTTATTGCCTAAATGTAAACTTTAAACTACAAAAGCACGATCATAAATTCAAGTAATCTAGTTCAATATCATGATATTGGTCAAGTTAACTAATAAAGGAATTAATAACTTAATGGTGCCATAGTTTTTCAAACAAAATAAGAAGATTGGGAAGGAAGGTTGTTGAAATAATATAGAAAAATCTAGTAGAGATGATGGAAAGTGATCTAGAATAATCTAAATGGAAAATTCTAGAGTGTAGCCTAGTATCATCTAGAGTGTAGCCTAGTATTATCTAGAGTTAAGCCTAGCGTTATCTAGCTAGATTGTTATAGGAAAACAAAAGATGGAGTATGTATGTCGGTGTTACACTGACTCAAACATGTATAAATAGGCATGTCAAGTTGTTCCTTGAATGAGAATACAATACAACAATTTGCAAACAATCCCAAGTGTGCCACTAACTCTCTCTTCTCCTTTTCCAAATAATACATCCAACTCTTAATACACCAAAATTGCCCAAACCATCAGCCAAAATTTCCAAAAGTCAAATTTCTAACAAAGATATGATTCATACCTCCTGGGTAAAAGTAACAAGAAGGCAAACAAGAAGGACAACAGGGGAGGTCGGAGCCCCGGCGTGTGCCAGGTGGGCTGTGGTGCAACGCTGGCGGGAGCGGACTCACGGCACGCTAAATAGGGGAGGGAAGAGAGGTATGCGAGAGAGAAAGAAGGGAGAGGGGGAAGCAGGGCCGCTCGCATGCGGTTGGTCGACAACGACAGGGGTCTGGGCGGAATAGGGTGGCCGGAAAACAGGAGGGTCGGGTGTGGTAAAAACTTTCTAATTTTTAGGTGGTTATGAATAGTAAATTTAGCATGCTATTTATAGAAATTTTAGGAATAAAACTCAATAAAACTAATAGAAGCTTATTGTTGAAGAATACTTGGGGATCAAGGGGTTCTAGAATGCCTTGGGAAACAAGGAGAGGGAGCTTGAGGAAGAAGATGAAATAGGTGGTCATGGTGATTTTCTATTTTTGGAAAAATTCTAATTCTTTTGCTATTACTAAAATTAGCAAATTTCCTACTTTCTTTTAATTTACAACCAAACTAACTTAGCTTATTTTATTAAACACTTGATTTCATTTTATTTCAAATATAATATAGGAGGGATAAAATAATTTTACTTCCTCCGTTTCAAATTACTCGCTACACTTTCCATATAAGGAAGTTTCATATTACTTGCTACACTTCCTTTTTGGACAATAAACTCTCTCTATCTCTCTCCTCTCACATGGGTCTCTTTTCTTTTTACTCTCTACCTCTCTCTTCTCCAAAAATTGCCTATGAGTCCGTGAATTGAGAAGTGTAGCGAGTAATTTGAAACGGAGGAAGTAAACAATTTATCAAGCTAATTATTAATGTTAATTAAGTTTAAATTTCGGAATATTACATCATCACCCTATAAAAAGTTTCGTCCCCAGAACATGGAACTTCAAAATAACGCTTCATAAAACTTGTTCGATACCTGTACTTGAGTTGCTAAAACAGATTCGTTTCTTACGGTTGCACCTCATCAATAGTTAAATTCTATTTCTAACCGTGTATGCATGCCAACGATATTATTTAAGCATCGATATTAGAATTTGAGTTAGTACCATTGGCAACATCGTCATCTTCAGTCTGTCGCATCGTGTATACTCTTCCAGCTTGTGAAGATCCTCATACAGGATTCATCTTATTGCTATTATAGTTTGTTGCATCGTGTATGCTCTTCCAGCTTACCAATTTTACTTGGATGGCCAGGTTCAGGCCTCCTTCAAAGCGATTCATTCTGTGCCAGTCAGTGGTTACCAACTCAGGAGCGAATCGTGCCAGCTCATTAAACTTCACGGCATACTCCAATATAGACATATTCCTGTGCTTCAAATGGATAAATTCAGACTCCATTTGTAGTTGTAGAGACGGGGAATTGAACTGTCTTCTCATAGCTTCTTTTAACTTTTTCCCAACCAAAAATCGGTTGATCTTGCATCTCCTTTGCATTTTTCCACCACATATTGGCTAGTCCTTTCAGATAAAAGACTGCAAAGTTGACCTTCCACTTGTCAGGGCATTGAGTAGCATCAAACAACTTCTCCGTGTTGTTGAGCCATTCTTCGAACTCCGTGGGATGGCTTGCCGTCATAGGTAGGCGTATTATAAGTAAAGAATCTTTTGAACATGTTAGAGCATTCCTCTTGCTCATATTGGGGTCATTGTCGGATCCCTTGCAAAATCTCCATCATCATGAGCCCTATTAAGTTCAATTGGTTCCCATTTGTTTTTCCGGAGGAATTTTTGAAAATAGGGTCGTATCGTAGTGCGTCGAGCCTTGCTCTCATTTCCTCCAAATCAACATTGTTCCCCTTTCCTTCGTTAGTACGTTCGCTTTCGCTTAATGCCATCCTCTAAGATACGAAATGTTCAATGAAGTTACGTTTTTTGTAAACTACCAGAACATATATATATAGTCGTGAGTAAATAGTGCAAAATAATCCTATCCCGCTCCTAACACTCACGCTTATATTTTATTATGTTAGTTTTTCATTACTTATCCTTTTTTATATTATTATTTTATTTATACTAAATTTTTTTATCACCACTCGCATCATATGCGTACATTATAATATTATACTTTTACTTAATTTATCTCATTAATATTCATAATAATTTATATTCATATTAACTTGATGGCCTAATTACCACTAATTTCCATCATATAATTTTACCGAACTCATTTTTGAACTTAATAGATTTAGGCTCTGTTCTTTTGGACTTATTTTCAGCAAAAATAAGTAAAAATAAGTTCAGTTCAGTAAGTTCAACAAAAATAAGTAAAAATAAGTTCAGTTCAGCAAAAATAAGTTCAGTTCAGCAAAAATAAGTTTAGTCTTATCTAATATTGTAATTATTATTTTTGCTTTCAATATTACTACCTCCGTCCCAGAATAGTCTGAACACTTTCCTTTTATGTTTGTCCTAAATTATTTTGAACACTTCCATAGTTGGCATGGTCCCACCATTAATATATTATTTCTTTTACACATCTTTGGCCTACACTCTATCTTTTATCAATAAAAAGTTACTCAATTTTCTCTCTCCTCTAATAAAAAATACCCCACCAACTCCTATCACATCTACTTTTTAAATAAAATAACATTTGATAACCACACCACAACTTATCACCTTACACTACGTGTCGCAACAAGTGTTCAGATCTTTGTGGGACGGAGGGCGTACTATTATTATTATTATTATTATTATTATTATGATTATTATTATTATTATTATTATTATTATTATTATAATTATTATTATTATTATTAATATTATTATAATTGTAATAACGATGAATTTGTAATTTTTTATTTTATTTTATTTTTTTATTTTATTTTATTTTTTTTATTTTGATATTTTATTTTATTTCTTATTTAGTATTTATTATTATTATTATTAATTATTATTATTTATTATTATTATTATTATTTATTATTATTATTTATTATTTATTATTATATATTATATTATTTATTATTATTATTATTATATATTATATTATTTATTATTATTATTAATTATTTATTATTATTATTTATTATTATTATTTATTATTATGATTATTATTATTATTTTATTATTTTTTATTATTTATTATTAAGTATTTATTATTATTATTATTTATTATTTATTATTATTATTTATTATTATTATTATTAATTATTGTTTATTATTTATTATTTATTATTATTATTTATTATTATTTATTATTATTATTATTAATTATTGTTTATTATTTATTATTTATTATTATTATTTATTATTATTATTTATTATTATTATTATTATTATTTATTATTGTTTATTATTTATTATTTATTATTATTTATTATTTATTTTTTTTTATTATTATTTATTATTACTATTTATTATTTATTATTATTTATTATTATTATTATTTATTATTATTATTTATTATTATTTACTATTTATTATTTATTATATATTATTTATTATTATTATTTATTATTATTATTTATTATTTATCATTATTATTATTTATTATTATTATGATTATTATTATTTATTATTATTATTATTTATTATTTATTATTTATTATTATTATTATTATTTATTATTATTATGATTATTATTATTTATTATTTATCATTATTATTATTATTATTATTTATTTTTATTATTTATTATTTATTATTTATTATTTATTATTTATTATTTATTGTTTATTATTTATTATTTATTATTATTTATTATTTATTATTATTTATTATTATTTATTATTTATAATTTATTATTATTATTTATTATTATTATTTATTATTTATTATTTATTATTTATTATTTATTATTATTATTATTTTTATTACTATTATTATTATTTAGTAAAAATAAGTTTAGTTCAGTAAAAATAAGTAAAAATAAGTTAAATTCAGCAAAAATAAAATAAGTTCAGTTCCCTTCGCCAAAATAAGTTCAAAAGAACAGGGCCTTACTTTCTTAAACCTCTTCTCTTTTTGGTCCTCAAAACCCGTTGGAAATTAGTCCTGGGTTCATTTTACAGTCTCCATAACCTTTTGCTCTGATACCACTATGTAACGCCCCGACCTCTAAGCATCTTTATTAGGTAATTAATCTTGATTATTAGCAGCGAAAGACCTAGCTTTTGGTCGGTGCATTACTGTCATACTTTCCGTTAGGAAAAAATACGAGGCAACATACTTGCAGAATTCTAACATATAATAATGTGAAAACTTAAACATACTAGATTATATAAATTAAAATAAAACAAAGTAAATGTTAATTAAACTAACTAATTACTTAGGTTACAAAAACTATAAATGTTTGAGCTCTTTTAATAATAGTTCCTCACTGCTAAGCCATTCTATCATCCCCATTGGTACCTAAAACAGAAAAACAAAACGTCATGAACCGAGGCCAAGTAACATACTATTCTAATAACGTAAATTCATTTCGATTCATTTTATTTGCAAACAGAGAGGAGAGAAAATAGTCAAATCATTTCATAAACATATAATTCATATCAGGAATTTAAAAGAAAGATTCATATTGTCATTCATCATTATATCATATAAATTATCAGAAATCTTCCTTTGGTTACTTGGCGAGTACAATAGAAGGCTAAGCCACCGAGGACATATGTCCCCCATCAGAAGGTGGCATAAAGCCAATACATCATAACATAAAGCAGAGCCACGGAGGACCTTTGTCCCCCATCAGAAGGTGGTATATAATGCCAAACATAATGCAGGTGCCTCTAAGGACGTTGTCCCCCATCAGAAAGTGTTGTTGCTGCCATATAACAGAATGACACGTGCATGACCCACTGAACATAGTTTTGCCATAAATCATCTTTCACTTTCATTTATCATGTTTCTTGATTTTAGAGTAAATTTCATAACACATCTCTTTGAGCATCATGAAAACCAATATATTATAATAGCATCATCATAAACATCATTTAACAAAACATTTCATATCTCGCAATCCATAAATACATATCATCAAAATATTATGTAACATCGTCATAAACATAGTTAGAAGGGGAGTGCGGGTGTTAGCAATAGACGTTACCTCGAGTCGCGATTATTATACTTGATAGCCTGAGGAGGCTTGTAATATCACTTTTCCATTCTAATCTATTCAAGAATTAACAAATGACGACTTTTAAATATTTTATTCTAGATTTAAACTCTACAATCCATTTCCATCATGTGTCCATTATAGGTAAGTACTTCAATATGACTTAATAGTGAGTTTATGAAATTAATGGTTATGGAACCTCATTATCATTATTTATTACTTAAACTACATATAATTCTTAACTTACTTTTTTTGTAATATAATGCTCCCTCCGTCCCTAAATAGAGTGCCCATTTCATTTGGGCACAAGTATTAAGAAGAAATCATGTGTATGACTTTAGTTGTATTAAATCATAATTTAATATAGAAGTTGGTACATTTTTTATTTAGTATGAACCACTACTTAAAAGATTCATAAATATTCATGTTTAATGACTAGAAGTTGTAATTGTAAGACTCTCGTATTTTAATTAAGCTTTTAGTACTAAAAGTAAGAACATGTCATACATATTAATAAATTATGGTTGATCTTATTAGGTGATCAAAATATAGATTAAAACTACTTAGTAGTAGGTTGAATTATAACTTAACTTAACCAACTTGTTTATTACTAATACAAAGTCTCAATATTTATATTGGACTTGAAGGTTTAGAAGTGTATTTATACATAAATAAACTTAGTACCTAAATGTAAACTTTCAACTACAAAAAGACGATCGTAAATCCAATTAATCTAGTTTAATAGCATGATATTGGTCAAGTTAACTAATAAAGGAATTAATAGCTTAATGTGCCATAGTTTTTCAAACAAAATAAGAAGAATGGGAGGGAAGGTATGATTCATATCTTCTGGGTAATTGGTAAAAGCAACAAGACAAAGAAGAGGGACAACAAGGAGGGGTCGGAGCTCCGGCAGGTGTCAGGTGGGCGGCGGTGCAAGGGAAGGAAGAGAGGTCCGCGAGAGAGAGAAAAGGGAGAGGGGGAAGCAGGGCCACTCGCGCGGAGGAGGGAGATGAAGGAGGGTACGCGCGCGGTTGGTCGGCGACGGCAAGGGTCTGGATGGAAGAGGGGCGGCAGACGGGTGGGGGTGGTCGGCAGGTAGCAAGAAAACAGGAGGGTTGGGTGTGGTAGTGTTTGAAACTTTTTGATTTTTTTGGTGGTTATGAATAGTAAATTTGGCATGCTAGAAATTTTGGAATAAAACTCAATTAAACTGATAGAAGCTTATTGTTGAAGAATATTTGGGGATCAAGGGGTTATTGAATGCCTTGGGAAACAAGAAGAGGGAGCTTGAGGAAGAAGATGAAATGGGTGGTCATGGTGATTTTCTATTTTTGGAAAATTTCTAATTCTTTTGCTATTTCTTCTATTAATTTACAACCAGACTAACTTAGCTTATTTTATTAAACACTTGATTTCATTTTATTTCAAATATAATATAGGAGTGATAAATTAATTTTAAAAAATTTATCAAGCTAATTATTAATGTTCATTAAGCTTAAATTTTCGGGATATTACATTGAAGCTTCTTGAATTTTTCCCTAACTCAATCATCTTCATGCCAATGCCTGATTTGTTTGATTGTTCTATTCATATCAGCATATTGTTCAGCTAATCATCATTTTGCGAAAATCTTTGCTGTGCATTTGCAAAAATTGTGGTCATCGCTCCTTTAGTTGCCCTGGAGATTGTGATCACATAGATCTTGTCGTACTGCTTTATTATCCTTTATTTTTCAATATGCTCGTTAGTGTTCTACAGAACACTTGTTTGGCAGCTACCATTTTAAGGCATCTAAAAAAGGAGGTAAATTCTGTAACTTTGACAAATCAATCTTATTCAGTTTCATGATACTCTTTTTCCTTTTCTTTATTGCTTGCTGCTACCATATATCCTTGCTAAATTTTGTTTTCCAAATGGAGGTCGAAATTTGCATCTCCAAATTGAACCTCATTAAGCAGGGCAATACTGCTCGTTCTAGAGACTTTGATCCTATTTGAAGTGAGCCTCCTGAGGACTGTGACAGCAGGCTTCATATGCATCAATGCTGTTGGACCTCTTTTCAACTTATTGAAGTAGTTTTGGTGTTGGACAATTTTTTGAAGAAAAAAAATCCTAAATGTCATCGTGGGGCCAAGAGTCCTCCCATCGAACAAATGGAGGTAGAAATGTGCATATCCAAATTGAACCTCATTAAGAAGGGCAATATTGCTCGTTCTAGAGATTTTGATCCTATTTTAAGTAAGCCTCCTGAGGACTGTGACAGGAGGCTTCATATGCATCAATGCGGCTGGACATATTTTTAGCCTACTGAAGCAGTTTTGGTGCTTCACAGTTTCTTGAAGAAAAAAATCCTAAATGTCATCATGGGGCCAAGAGTCCTCCCATTACTAAACCTGCCTTTGGTTGTACTCGCCTGATAAATCTTTTGAAATCGTTTGACTAATCACTTGTTGCAAGATGTGATTACTTTTCCCTATTGCTTGTGCTACTAAGTGGCCCTATGTAGAAGCTACATAGTGTTTGCAGTTTGAAACACTAATCTGCTATCATTTTTTCTGACTTGTTTATATCAATCCCTATGACATAAGATTGCAACAAGTGTCAAAAATAATATTTATTCTTAAAATAAGATTTCAAATATTTTTCTAACCAATAAAAAGAAGATAGGAAAAATATCATACGTTTTTTGTTGAAAGGGGAAAAGTATCATTACTTATACAACTATAACTTTGCCTTTTCGGATTTTTCAACACACACCCCTTAGAATTATTACTTTCCACCTTGGAGTCTCAATTTTTTCAAAATTCACCACATATCCTTTAATATGTCATAAGTACATCCAATTGCCCTTAATGTCTGACGGACAACTCCATCGACCATTCCGTTACTTCCTCTATTCCTCATTAACACTTTCATTTTTTAGTTTTTACTTTCTCTAACCATCAAACCTCCTTAATGGAGTTCACCCTCTCAAAGCCCCCATTTTTTAACTTTAAATTTGAGGGTGACTATAATATGTGTGGTTTTTCCTAGCCATAGGTGTAACACTGCCAAATTCCTCCCTACTATTATAAATATCATACTAAATAAATTAGAGGAATCTAAGCGTGTTGCCGCCATAGTGATACGCGTACAACTGAATAATAATTTTAGAAATCAAATTTGTTAACCTTTGAAAATAATACAGAGAAAGACTTAAAAATAGTTAAACTACAAGTTGAAAACCCTTTAAGATCCCTCATTAAAATCTCATAAATCCAAACTTATGAAAGAAATAAATAAACACAATATTTGATATAAATAAGATAACTCCAACTTTAATGACTAAAACCCATGCATGAAAACTTGCAATTTATCATTGATTCGTGGTAGTCAATTCATAATAACTCGATAGATAATTGATAACTAGTCGATAAAGAAAATAATTATACATTATAAAACGAAAATCGGTCTACAAATATCATCATTACTTACAATTACAAATAAAAATAAAACTGATATACAAATATTGCTATGACTTGAGAGTTATCATATAATTATGAAATTACATAAATATGAGCATATGATAAGCTAAAACTTAAGTAGTTAACCCGACGGATTTCAACCCTTAAATTAGTTAAATGAGCCCGATATAACATGTGTCAAGTCCGATATGAATATAAAGGCCTTGAATTGACTGATTTGAAATAGAGTTGAACCTAAAAACGTGACGCTCTATCTGGCTCAATGGTCCGACCTAAAAGTGACACGAGCACAACCCGGACTTGGCTGGACGTGAACAACACCCTACATGGATCGTTCCAACCCTGACACGTGCCTGAGTTGAGAGTTTTAAATTTTCTAAGTGAGAAATATAAAAATGTACGAGGAGTAAAGCTGCGTTCTCCTTATTTTTTTTTATTAGCATAAATTGTTTTTCTAAATGAAACTTGTTTTTATTGAACTCGTTTATACTGAACTTAATTTTACAAAATTTAACTTATTTTTACTGAACTTAACTTATTTTTGCTGAATTAAACTTATTTTCACTAAAAATATTTTTTATTAAAATTAGGAGAACATAGTATAAGGGTGTGTTCTCTTCACCGGAAAAACCCTGAACTGAACTGATTAGACCTGATTGAACCTCATTCAACTTATTGGACCTGATTGAAGCTCATTGGAACTTATTGGACCTGATTGGAACTTATTGACCTGATTTGAACTTATCAGACCTGATTGGAACTGATTGAAACTTATTAGACCTTATTGGACCTGATTGGAACTTATTTGATCTTATTTAACAAAAAATTTGATGAGTAATAACATAAATGCTACCTCTAACATAAAAATCATCCCTCAAAATTTATTATGACATAATGATTATTAAAATTTACCCTTCGAAAAAATAGTAATTATTAATTATCTCTTATGATTAACATTTTAATAAAAAATACCATTTATATGCTTGCCTATACACAACTTTCACCACTAATATATGTGATAGTCTTGCTTTGATTTCATAAAGCACTAGTAGGAAATCAATTAATAACATATATATCTTTCATTGTTATTTTTTTTTGGTAAATAGAGACTATTATTACCAAAGAGAGAAAAGTAATGATTATTATTATTATTATTATTATTATTATTATTATTATTATTATTATTATTATTATTATTGTTGTTGTTGTTGTTGTTGTTGTTGTTGTTGTTGTTGTTGTTGTTGTTGTTAACCTTATTTGACCATGATTATAATATTTTTTAATAATGACATAATCAGCAAATAGTAATATGAGTAATAAAATAATAAACAATAATACAAGTATAATACTATATAATCATAATGAACTTTAATTTAAATTTATTGGTCATGGACTATTTGGATCTTATTGGAACTTCTTGGACCTATTGATTGGAACTTATTGCACCTGATTGGAACTTACTGCACCTGATTGGAACTTATTGGACCATATATACTGGACGTGATTGGACCTGATTGAAACTAATCTGAACTAAACTGAATTAATTGGACCTAAAACTTAATTTTTTAAGGTGAAGAGAACGCACCCTAAGTAGAATTAATGTGGAGAAAGATAAAAAAAAATGTGGAGAAAGATAAAAAAAAAAAAAAAGAGTAAAGAGAAAAGAGAAAAGAGAAACAATATAATTTATTAGCCAAACCCTAAGTCCCTAAGCCTTCCAATTCCGATCTAAGACTTTGCGCGCTAATCTTCTCATGCGCACAGTCGGCCCTGGGCCAGGGCAGGCGGGGCGCCTGCCCAGGGCCCATAAATCTTAACCTCTTTAATTACTATTTCAGCATTAGCATTGCAAGGATTTAGTTTGACAAAGATGGTAGTTGTTTATGTGGGAATGCAGAAAGTGCCTGACTTCCTGGGTTCGAATCTCAGTCATATCATTCCTCTCTTTTTGTTTCTTAAATTTCTCTTTGTTACTCTCCTTTTCTTTTTACAATAACTCCAACTGGCTTCTTGACTTCCCCTTCTACCATTATATTATTTCATTTTTTTTAGTTATAAAGTGTATGCTTTTATATCTTATATACCTTCAAATTGTAAATTATTAAAACATAACGTACACAACCTTTTAAATTCCTAATATTCATTATAGTGCTGGGTGATAAAGTCTATTCTATATTTCGATATCCCGATTTTATTTGTCAAGTTATTAGTTTATATGTTTATTATGGACTACTCCATCAGTCCCAGAATAGTCCGATGAGTTTTGTTCTTTGTTTGTTCCATTTCAGTGTGATGCCATTATTATTATGCGAGACTCTTTTTTTTGAATAAAAGATACCCACCAACTTCTATCACATCTATCACCTTAAATTACGTGACCCAACAAGTGTTCACATCTTTCCAGGACAGAGGCAGTATTAGATATATATTAATTATACAAAAATTTAAAAGTTCTCTTTTTTTGTAGAAACAATTGCTGTTAAATAATTAGTTTTTATCTTATAAACGTGCATATTTTACTAAATCTTTCATGCGTTAGGGGCCCTTTTTATATATTACCCCAGCCACAATAATATTCAGGAACGGTCCTGCTCCTGCAATTACAATTTAGAAGGGAAACATAATCTCTCGCTACCTACATTCAACTTCAATTTGTAGAGATTATGGATGCAACAAAGGTATGAAAAATTCGACCTAAAAAAAAACAATTTTTTTTTTTAATTTTCATGGCTTTTGAATGCACTACAACGTTTAGGTGGCAACAAGGTGAGTGGACGCAGTGCAATTTGGGGTGATGACAGATGAAGAAGTGAGAAAGCTTAACGTTAGTGGCAGAGCTACATTAGTGTACAAGTGTGGAGAATAATTGTGTTAATTCTGATTAGGTTAACCCTGACACACTAGTGGAAAAAAACGGAAGGGTTGCGGTCAAAACAGCCATAAGGGCTGCATTTCCGTAGCAGCCCTTCACAAAACTGCAGCACTTCACAATGAAGGGTTGCGGTTTTGGGTCTAGACCGCAACCCTTCTATATGTGAACCGCAGCCCTTCGAATTAGGAATTTTTTTTTTTAAAAATTCTCGCTAGCCCATCACCCCCCACCCCCCACCCCCGCACCCCCGCCATCCCCTACACCCCCACCCCCCACCCCAACCCCTCGGGCCTTGCACCCCACCCCACCCCCACCCCCGCACTCCCCTACACCCTCCACCCCAACCCATCCTCTCGCCATCCCCAACCCCCTTGCTGCAAGCCCCTCCACCCACTGCCGCCACCCACCCCAAGACCCCACCACCCCCTTGGCCCAGCCTTGCACCCCACCGTGGCAGCCCCACCCCCACCCCCCCCACCCAACACCTCCCTTTGACACAAAAAAAACCGATCGAATTGCAATATATCACAAGTTTTTTAATGTAATAATTAACTTTAAATATATATATTTAATAATGTAAAAAGTGTACATAGAATTGATACCAACTAGTAGATCTAGCTAATTATATCGCGAAATCCACCAAAATGTATCATAAGCAATCATCACAAAGGTAGGTCGCCAACTTATCCTGAACTTCATGTAATTCCTCTATGGTGAAGGCCCTCAAACTTGGTGTGTTATTCATATAAACCTTGCAAAACAAACAAGGAATAAACACATAATATAAGAATTCAATCATTTACCGTTGTTAATAGTTCTAAAAATGACATATACCTTCCCGAAATTTAATCAAAAACAAATGCAAGCCTAAAACTCTACACACTAGTTATATTATACCTCATATTATCATGTTCAAAAAGAAATTGGAGTTAAATGACTCGAGAATCAGGATTTGGACGCGAAAAGGCGAAAATAGGCCTAAAATCACATTCACGTTCCCGAAATTCAACCAACAACAAATGCAAGCCTAAAAATATACACAATAGTTGCATTATACCTCATATTATCATGTTCAAAAATAATTTGGGGTTAAATGACTCGATAAGTACGAATTGGACGCGAAAAGGCCAAAATAGGCCTAAAATGACCTTTTCGTTCCCAAAATTAGACCAACAACAAATACATGCCTAAAAATCTACACAATAGTTACATTATACCTCATATTATCATGTTCAAAAATAATTTGGGGTTAAATGACGCGATAAGTACGAATTGGACGCGAAAAGGCAAAAATAGGCCTAAAATGACCTTTTCGTTCCCAAAATTCAACCAACAAAGCCTAAAAATATTCACACTAGTTATATTATACCTCATATTATCATGTTGAAAAAGAATTTGGAGTTAAGTTACTCAAAATCTAAGAATTGGAAGCGAAAAGGCTAAAATAGGTCTAAAATGACATTTACGATCCCGAACTTCAACCAACAACAAATGCAAGCCTAAAAATCTACACAACAGTTACATTATATCTCATATTATCATGTTCAAAAAGAATTTGGGGTTAAATGACTCGATAGGTACGAATTGGACACGAAAAGGCGAAAGTAGGCGTAAGATGACATTTTCGTTCCCAAAATTCAACCAACAACAAATGCAAGCCTAAAAATGTACACACTAGTTATTATACCTCAAATTTATATGAAATGCATCAAAGTACCATGTTTTAGGGTAGAATGGGGTCATTTTTTGCAAATATGCATGTGCTACTTTAGTTTCTAAACCAATTAATACCTATTTACCATTAGATCTAATCTAAACTAACATATACTAATAACTTACATACCTTTTGAAGATCATCGACGTTAGTGAAATGGTTGACGATATCGAACATGTACCTCAGCACGTAATAGCCATATGCAAGTCCATCATCTTGTTGCGGACTCTAAATGTTCACCAAAGCGTGCATCCAATGACATTCATGTTAGATGTGTAGTATATGGCAAAAAGTGTTTCTATATAAGGACAAACAAATTGGTCATGTTACCTCGACTGATATCCAAGCAGGAGCTTTTGGTGCTCGAAGTCCTGTTAGACTAATATACATTATTATAAGATTAGATGCACTAACTGTTTATATATACAAAGATGATGAATAATGTGTAATATTAATAAGTGCGCATATATTTAGTTTCGATTAGGCTACCTATTTAACAATGATTTGATTAGTAAGGACTGTGGTGGTTGTCGACGCAAAAGAATCAAAGTGGTAGACTTCGTTACGTGACAAACATATCGCAAGCAGTGTCCAATGAGCCCTACAACAAGAAAATATAGTTATTATTAATCATAGAACAATTGATAGGTGAATTTAATTATCGAATAATAAAAGTAAAGCGGATTTAACAAGCATACTGTTCAATATACGGGACAAGGATGATCTGATGATATCATAAACGAGATGATGCTTTAAAACTCATATCGAGATACACTTTCACTTCGACTTTGTTCTTTAAGCAATTGTCATCTCGTATTATGTTTGGACATAACCAACCAAACATTGACTCACTTGATGTTGCAATCAATTCATTGTATAATAACCTGAGAAATCATATTGATTAAAAGTAAACTTACTTATTATGGAAGTTGAATTGAAAACTACTTAAGGCATATGTATATGTATATTTAATTTATATACTTATGTATTACCTCATGAAAGTTTGTATCATGGAAACATTCAACTCTACCGCACATAAGAATTCTTTAATATCGAGCTTAGAAATGAATGTCGATGACTCCTCAAAGTAGTGGAATTGTTGCGCCTCCAAAGGAACCTCTATTGTACTATCATCGGGTAAATCACTAGCGCACTCATGTAACCAATAGCATGGAATACTAAGGCCTCGCACCACCTCTGGCTCGATAATAAGTGGATTATTTGTCATAGAAACATTTCCCTTCAACACATTTCGTTCAACTTCATCACGTAAACTTGCCTTCTTATCAGGTGAACAGGCCTTCTTTGCCTTCCTGTCATGTGAGCCGACCTTCCCCCAAACCTAGTAATTAGTTAAAAGTAAAGATATTACTGACTATCATAGGAACTATAAAAGAAAACACGCATATATATATGTATGTTAATCATTGTACCTCATCTGAAAACCGCACCAATGCACGCGGCCATAGAACAAAACTGCCAAGGGCATCATTCAGTAAATGTAGACCAACTTCTGGCTTCGGCAGCGGAAGAGTTAATTCTTCGAAACCAGACACAATTTCATTGAAGGTGACCACATAGTGATTATCATCCACTAACTGGTTATGCAATCGTACTCGGTCACTAGGGGGTTGTGCATGACCATAAGCTACCAGAATGAAACTATCATAACCATCTCCTCGAGCTAATAGTTCGCATGGTGTCTCCTCCTTTAAAAAAAACTCCATTTATAGTTAGTCTATGAAACAACATTATTATAGTAAGAATTCCATGCATTTAAGAACAATAGTTGTTTAGCAAAGCAAAGGGATTAAGTGATTACCTTCAACTCGGGGACTACAGGTGGATCAGGTAAAGGTATCATCTGATCAATAGATGTTCGTGGATCACTGGTCGGCTGGCTAGGTGTAATATAACTACCCTTCTTCAATGCAGCAAAAGTCGGTAAACCCATTTGCTCCAAAATGGCGTTGAAGTTATGTGTCATCTCCTCCCCGAGCTCTTCCCGAATTGCAGTTTTGATAGCCTCCACGTACATCTACTAACGCTGCCGAATTCACACTACTTACACTTGATTTTGTCGCTGTAGCGTATTGATCACCATATACCTTTCTCAAACTGAGGCAGACACCTCCTACGCCCCTCACGCATCCACTGTGGTCCTTTCCTGAAGTTTTGTGCAATGCATCAATGTGTCCTTTAGGAGTGAACTCACCAGTTGCCTCTTTTTCCTTCAAGCCAATCTACATAAGGATAAGAGAGAAATGCTCGTGAACTCAAAAGTTATTTTATACCTTATATAACCATATTCAAAAAGAAATTGGAGTTAAATGACTCAAAATCTAAGAATTGGACGTGAAATGACCAAAATAGGCCTAAAATGACATTTACGTTCCCGAAATTCAACCAATAATAAATTCAAGGCTAAAAATATACACACTACTTATATTATACCTTATATAACTATATTCAAATAGAAATTGGAGTTAAATGACTCAAAATCTAAGAATTGGATGCGAAATGGCCAAAATAGGCCTAAAATGACATTTACGTTCCCGAAATTCAACCAATAATAAATTCAAGGCTAAAAATCTACGCACTACTTATATTATACCTTACATAGTCATACTCAAAAATAAATTGAGGTTAAAGGACGCACAATCTAAGAATTGGACGAGAAAAGGCGAAATTAGGCCTAAAATGACATTTACGTTCCGAAAATTCAACAAACAACAAATGCAAGCCTAAAACTCTACACATTAGTTATATTATACCTCATATTATCATGTTCAAAAATAATTTGGAGTTCAATGACTCGATAAGTACGAATTGAAAGCGAAAAGGCGAAAACACGCCTAAAATTACCTTTTCATTCCCGAAATTCAATATAATTTGAACTTCGGGACATGATTATTGTAAATATTTACATTGTACCTCAGATTATCATATTCAACACACAAAATTGTGGTTACATGACTTGGAATACAAGAAAATGACATTTTTTTGTACTTACAATGGCGTTGGCTATCTGTTTTGTACTTGGAATACATGACTTTTTTCCCTTTGCATCAACCCCATGCACCGAACACCACCAAGCGAGGACTCTATCTGGTTGCCGAGGCTGTGCAACTGTCGTCGTAGAGCTAGTCCATGTTGCCGTTGTCGACCCTATTGTGGGGTAATGGCCGAACATCCACTATTCTCTCGCCTCATTGTACGAATGAGCACCCAAATGATGATAATACTTCCTAGCTTTTGCACTCACGCTATGTAATACCCCCACGACTTCTCCTTATACATACTAGGAGAAATTGCGGAAGTTGTTATGCCACGCATGATAATATGTAAGGCTAATCAGAGAATACAGCGGAAGTCTTTTAAAATAAACTGGAAATACTTTAATACAACTGAAATAAGAAAGTATGTAAATGAGTTACAAACTCGGTAACTATCCCATAATAGTCCCATCTTCAAAACAAGTCAAACCTTGATCCCAATGGTCAAGTAAAGCCAAACATATAATTGAAAATAACTTAAATATATAAGAAAGTACTCGTGTACTATAATTCCCATCCGGATGCTTATGATTCCCATGCACATCAAGAACTTGTAATTGAAACTTCTCCTCTAAGCTCTGCTCGCTAAATGGGTCATCACAGGGTTGTTGAGGAAAAACAACAACCAAAAGAAAATAAAGAATCACATACATCAGCAACGCTGAGTACATAACACTACTACTCATGCAAGTAATAATATGCAATCCTCAAACAACTTCGGCTTGCTCTTCTTATGACTCTACACGCGACAAGAACATATCTGAACTTACTATATACTTCTTTTTAATATTATTTGGCAATGAACGGGCACCGTCCTCCTCTTGGAATCATACGGGCTACTATTCCTTGTGTAAGAGATCCCACACCTCTTACTAAAGTTCCATGAACTTTAAATAACTTGACTCGAAAATTTTTAAGCTTATTAGTAATGAAAGAGGGTGAGAGTGAGCCTCTAGACTCAACATCTCAGAGATATAGAATACGAGTGACACCTAGTCCACTCAAAGATCTTGATAATTGGAATTCCATAAACTTTCTTGATAAAATAAAAGCGTTAGCATCGTCATGCTAAGCTATATGCAGGAGTGTAGTTTCACACTAACTCCCTCCTTATGTTCAATACTCATGGGGGATCCATCCCAAGAGTTTTATTGCCAAAGCCCATTATGTGAGACACAATCACATTAATAATACATCTAGCAAATAAATTAATTTCTTATCTTTCTTTAACAAGTGAATGCAACAAACACCATAAATAACTCAATTCTAAATTCTTTGAGACCTTGCTCATCTTATTACTTTAATGACTCCTTGAGTCCTTTCATACTTTCTTAAAGATCCATGATCCAATCAATTGAGTCCTTGCTCAATGATTCAACTACTTGTGGGACCTTGCTCGATAAATTTAAAACTTGTGAGACCTTGCTCAACAAAATATGTAACTTCTAATGAGACCTTGCTCAATAAAATATATAACTGCTAATGAGACCTTGCTCAATAAAATATATAACTTCTAATGAGACCTTGCTCAATAAAATATATAACTGCTAATGAGACCTTGCTCAATAAAATATATAACTTCAAAAGAGACCTTGCTCAATTAAATATTCTCATGCAAGCCCTAGCTTCAAGAATAACATTAAATAACTTTAATCATGCTCAAAAGCAATTATCATCAATCACATGCTTTCCAAATATAGGAATAACTCAAAAGTTCCATTCCTAATCTCCTTTCTAAGTTCTCAACATGTACTCAAACAATTATAAGGCATAAGCCTCTCCTTACTCCTCATGCTCAATAAATAAACCTTTAAACACTAAAGTCAAAGGTCAAAGTGTATGTACCTTGATAACACACAAAAATCAACAATTCAAAAGCTTGACTTGCTTTTACTATGCTTGAAACCTACCAACAACAAAGTACTATCAATTAGTACTCACCAACAACAATTCAAGGCTACTAACAAATAAAAATCAGCACTTTTAAAAGTATTAGCAAAGCTGATTTTTTTCTTTAAAAAGGCTTTAAAAACTATTTTGGGTCATAAACTTGAAAACCTTTACTAGTAGGCAAAACCCACTATAAACTAATACTCAAAACTTCATAAAAATTAATAATTTATTAACTTAATTACTACTGTAAATTATTTAATAAATAATAACCAAAAGAATTATTTTTTTTTTTTACAAGTGGTTCGAAACCACCACCCAAAACTACACTCACTGGCGGCCACCACGAGCACCACCCGCACCACCACCGGCGAGGCAGTGGCAGGGCGGCACTCATCGTGCCTCGCCGTTGCCACCACTACCGGCACGGTAGTTGGACAGGCAGCACTCGCCGGTGCCCAGCCGGTGCCCCACCACCGCCGGTGGCCGGAAATCGCAGGGGAAGAGAGAGACCGAAAATAATCAAGAGAAAAATAAAGGAAGAAAATAAAAATCAGAAAAATTTAACCTTTTTGCTTCCCTTTGATATTTGCAAGATCCTCCTACAATTTTCAAAAACAAAACTAGATTAGAACATGAACTTTGAAGAGATGACTTGAAGAACACTTGAGAGAGAAAAGGAATCCTCCTTACTCCTTTTTGAAGAAAGTGGCTACTAAAATGATGGGGAAACTAGGGTTTCCCTTTTTATAGTGGTGGTCTTTTTGGTTAAAAGGCTAAAATACCCTTACTCATTAAATTACCAAAATACATTTGATGATGAAATTGCCAAAATCAACTTCCTACTAAGATTACTAAAATACTTTCTTGAAAAGACTAAAACACTTCTTTGTGAAAATACTCAAATACTCTTTTGGTAAAATGACCAAAATACCCTTTTGCTCTCAAATACTGAAATTAAATAGCTTCAATAATTCAAAAATGATTAAAACTATTCAATTAAATAACTTGAAAATATGGGGGATTACACGCTACTTTTCTCACGACTTGGCTAAAACACACAATTATAAACACGGTGTTATACAATAATACTGGAGCTAAGTGTAGTAAATCTTAACAAAATATTCTTACAATAGCTTGTGGGGTTGTTTTTTTGGCAACAAATGATTCCCACTCTTCAGGTTTGATAGTTTTCCATATCTGAAATGGTAATTTGGAGGGTTCAGATGATGTTTTCGGTGAAGCCTCAGGACCGGATGGTGTTCCTTCGCCGTAGATTTTCTTCTTCTTTGTACCTACTACTTTCCTCCGCTTTGTGATCCACCCAGACACTAACTTAGCCTTGAAATCTCTGAATCTCTAGGCAACCGCAGATAAAAATACATTCTTCTTGGCTTCATCATCTTCGATATTGAATTGATTCTACAAAAAACGCAGTTCACAAATTAGTTTTCGCAAATGTTGTAATTTATATGCTATCAGTAATATTACACATATATTTAACTAAATAATTAAGAAACTAAACGTTAATGTACGTGAAGCTTACCATAGTATCTTCCCATAGACACCGCTTCAACCCCTTGGGCACCTCTTTCCATGAGTGCACAATGGAGAGTTTATGCATGCAAATGCCAACTTGCATGCCATACTGATGACGCCACTTTCCACAAGGTTGACCCATATTATCGTACTCAAAAGTCATATTTGTGTGTTTCCTTAGTGACTTTGTAGGTCCCCTTCCTTTTCTCTTTTTCGTCGCCAATGACTTCCTAGACATTTGTGCATTTAGTTCTTCACGGCGAGGTCGAGCCAATTTACCCCGTTCCTTTCTCGCATCGAAAGACTCATCCTCGGTAGTGTGTTTAGCACTCGTGCTCTAATCCTTATGCACCTCCGTCATCTCTTTAGTGCCACCTTGCCTAATTGGGTTGAGGAGGTAAGAATCTTCCTTAGTTTATTGATTTATTCTATGATATTGAACGATTTGCGTTTGTGATAGAAATTTGGAATAGGACGGGTTTGGGTGTTGAGAAGTAGTTCTTTCGTGAAGCATTGTAGAGAAGAAGGATGCCCTTAAACGGGTGTAGTCAGCTCAGTACTTCTCTTGCTTCCAATAGTTGTTATATTTTCTTTTGCTGCTCTTTTGTGGAGATGATTATTGAAATGTCTGTTAGAGTTTATACTGACATTTATGAGTGTCCAATTAGAGCTTTACTTACGAACCCTAAACTATATTTTTCTAGGTTCGTATTTTTTTCCTTTGCATGCCTTCCTGTATTTTCTTGTATTCCAATTTGTATCAATTCATTGCTCAATTCCATCTCTTTGTCTCTTTCTTCTTCAACTGAGCACAGGAAACTACCTTGTCTCTTTCTTCTTTGATAGTGTGGCTCCACCTGAGCAAGTTTGAAGGAGGAGGTTAAACAGCCATGCTAACATTATGAAAGAATTTATTCTCACATTTATGGAGGTAATTAAGATGGTAATTACTTATTAATTGGCCCTTTTTTTTCCTTCCCTTTTTCTTCCTCTTGCCCTAAGTGTAACAACTCGCATGACATACGGGTTCTTTTCTCTCTCGTCTTTTTCTATTGCTCTGTTTCCTTCTCCATTGTAGGCTCGTCTCGGTGTTCGTTTGTGGTCGTATGTTTAGGAAGAGGCATTCCATGGAAGGGTAAATTTGGGATGACCTTCAATGTGTCATTCTTGATTGACTAAATTGCCTTTTTAACTGTTTCTGATCTTTTATGCAAAAAACTCATATTGACCCTTTTAATAGAAAAAGTGCCAAACCTTCAGCATCTCAAGGAGTACCGCTGGGAGGAATGGGGTAATAATATTGCTTTCTTCTTGAAAAAATGTGTCTCGTCATTGGCTTTTGGCCTTTTGGTTTCTCTCATGTAAAGTCAACATTTTGCTCAACTGTGTCGCAGAATTAGCAGCATATCTTGAGGTGTCAGGGAGAGTTTAGGCAATGGCAAATTATTCTTGGTCTATGTGAGGCTTCCGCTGCCGTGGCCAATCAATTTTCAGTAAAGCTCTAACTTATAACATGTACTTTTGTTCATTTCTTCTTTCATGCGCTAATAATGGAGGCTGAGGGCTACATTCTGCATTGGCAATAGTTTTCTCTTGTAGAGGCTGATCCTAAAAGTCGTTTAGTTCTTGGGTCTATACCGAAATAGTAATATTCTTCATTTCTCAGCTTAGGAGAATGGGAACTAACATTAATATCACTTTTGGTTGTTCATCAACAAAACGTTACGTGAATAGGTATGATTTTCTCAAATCTTGAAGACAATTATATGTTTCTGTTCTTGTTAAATCTTGTATAATATAATCTTTTTACTATAATTAATTATACCATTAGCAAAAAGCTCTAAAGGGTGAAGGACCCAAAGATGATCATTTGATCATAGTAATGATTTTGTAGTCTGATAATTATCTAGAACTTTAGAGGGTGAAGGACCCTCATAGTTAGCAAGACTTCCATCAGAAATATGAATTAATAAATCAACTTGCATATATACTAGCCAGATGCTTATATTTTTAGTCAAAACTTCATTGGTACTTTGAAGTGGCATTGATATTTGTATTATTTAACCTAATTTAGTTCTTGATATTTTAGTGTCATCAGTTCCGCATATCATTGTCGTGTGATTTATATTTTATTTTAGAAGCTAAGGTGATCCTTTGTTTGGATTGGAGGGAGTACAATCAGAGTAATGGTTTCTTCTTAAGATACAAACTAGTTATTAGGCCCGGGCTATTCCCCGGGTAAGAAAAGTTCATTTAGTAATATAATACTTTATAATAATAACATTAAATACAATATAGTCTAGTGGTTAAGACTAAAGACTTTAGTATGTACTTGAGGTCTCAGGATCAAACCCTATACTGCGCAATTTTCTAAATTTTTTTTTGTACATGGATTACATGAACTAAAACTCCTTAGGGAGAGCGCCACGTGGCACAGTTTCTTGTTTATGCACGCCTTTTGATATATTTGTATGGATGACAAGCTAAACATAATGGTAGAAAGTTTATCTCTGAACCAGTTTATGCTACTCTTGTCTGTATTTTGAGTGTGTCCTGGCATGTTGCTGTTTGTGTCTGCCAAAATTACAGCGCATCAAATTATCCCCTATTCACAAATCGAAAACTCTGATGAGACCTTGCTCAATAAAATATACTTCCTCCGTTTCTTTTCACTTGCAACGGTTTGACTTCTACACTATTTACAAACTCCACTTAGTTTATCTTTGGTGATTTATAGTTAAGGAAAAACATATTCATGTGAGATCTTGTTATATTCGTCTCAATGTGTATTCTCCAAATATCTAATTTTTATAATTTTTAATTATCGGTAATTAAAGATATTGATGGTTGAAGTTCTGCATTGGCAAGCGTGAAAGTCAAACGGTCTCAATAAAATATATAACTTCTAATGAGACCTTGCTCAATAAAATATTCTCATGCAAGCCCTAGCTTCAAGAATAATATTAAATAACTTTAATCATGCTCAAAAGCAATTATCATCAATCACATGCTTTCCAAATATAGGAATAACTCAAAAGTTCGATTCCTAATCTCCTTTCTAAGTTCTCAACATGTACTCAAACAATTATAAGGCATAAGCCTCTCCTTACTCCTCATGCTCAATAAATAAACCTTTAAACACTAAAGTCAAAGGTCAAAGTGTATGTACCTTGATAACACACAAAAATCAACAATTCAAAAGCTTGACTTGCTTTTACTATGCTTGAAACCTACCAACAACAAAGTACTATCAACTAGTACTCACCAACAACAATTCAAGGCTACTAACAAATAAAAATCAGCACTTTTAAAAGTATTAGCAAAGCTGACTTTTTTCTTTAAAAAGGCTTTAAAAACTATTTTGGGTCATAAACTTGAAAACCTTTACTAGTAGGCAAAACCCACTATAAACTAATACTTAAAACTTCATAAAAATTAATAATTTATTAACTTAATTACTGATGTAAATTATTTAATAAATAATAACCAAAAGTTTTTTTTTTCTTTTTTTTACAAGTGGTTCGAAACCACCACCCAAAACTACACTCACTGGCGGCCACCACTATGACACCCCCACGACTCCTCCTTATATATACTAGGAGAAATTACGGGAGTGTTATGCCACGCATGATAATACGTAAGGCTAATCAGAGAATACAGCGGAAGTCTTTTAAAGTTACCTGGATATACTTTAACACAACTGAAATAAGAAAGTACGTAAATGATTTACAAACTCGGAAACTATCCCATAATAGTCCCATTTTCAAAACAAGTCAAACCTTGACCACAATGGTCAAGTAAAGTTAAACATATAATTCAAAATAACTTAAATACATAAGAAAGTACTCGTGTGCTAAAATTCCCATCCGGATGCTTATGATTCCCATGCACATCAAGAACTTGTACCTGAAACTTCTCCTCTAAGCTCTACTCGCCAAATGGGTCATCACAGGGTCGTTGAGGAAAAACAACAACCAAAAAGAAACAAAAAAACACATACATCAGCAATGCTGAGTACATAACACTATGAAACTAATGCAAATAATGATGCATGCATTCCTCGACCAACTTCGGCTTGCTCTTCTTGTGACACTACATGCGACAAGCACATAACTAAACTTACTAAATACTTTCTTTTATTATTATTTGGCAATGAACGGGCACCGTCCTCCTCTTGGAATCATACGGGCTACTATTCTTTGTGTAAGAGATCCCACACCTCTTACTAAAGTTCCATGAACTTTAAATAACTTGACTCGAGAATTTTAAGCTTGTTAGTAATGAAAGAGGGTGAGAGTGAGCCTCTAGACTCAACATCTCAGAGATAAAGAACACGAGTGACGCCTAGTCCACTCAAAGATCTTGATAATTGGAATTCCATAAACTTGCTTGATAAAATAAAAGCATTAGCATCGTCATGCTAAGCTATATGCAGGAGTGTAGTTTCACACTAACTCCCCCCTTATATTCAATACTCATGGGGGATCCATCCCAAGAATTTATTGCCAAAGCCCATTATGTGAGACACAATCACAATAATAATACATCTAGCAAATAAATTAATTTCTTATCTTTCTTTAACAAGTGAATGCAACAAACACCATAAATAACTCAATCCTAAATTCATTGAGACCTTGCTCATCTTATTACTTTAATGACTCCTTGAGTCCTTTCTTACTTTCTTAAGGATCCATGATCCAATCAATTGAGTCCTTGCTCAATGATTCAACTACTTGTGAGACCTTGCTCAATAACTTTAAAACTTGTGAGACCTTGCTCAACAAAATATATAACTTCTAATGAGACCTTGCTCAATAAAATATATAACTTCTAATGAGACCTTGCTCAATAAAATATTCTCATGCAAGCCCTAGCTTCAAGAATAATTTTAAATAACTTTAATCATGCTCAAAAGCAATTATCATCAATCACATGCTTTTCAAATATAGGAATAACTCAAAAGTTCCATTCCTAATCTCCTTTCTAAGTTCTCAATATGTACTCAAACAATTATAAGGCATAAGCCTCTCCTTACTCCTCATGCTCAATAAATAAACCTTTAAACACTAAAGTCAAAGGTCAAGTGTATGTACCTTGATAACACACAAAATCAACAATTCAAAGGCTTCACTTGCTTTTACTATGCTTGAAACCTATCAAGAACAAAGTACTATCCTAAAACCGCCGGCGAACCACCACAATGGTGGCCGGAAAACGCAGGGGAAGAGAGAGAAAAATAAAATCAGAAAAAATTAACTTCTCTGCTTTCTTTTATTGTTTGCAAGATCCTCCTACAATTTTTCAAAAACAAAACTAGATTAACCTTGAAGCTTTGAAGAAATTACTTGAAGAAGAAGAACTAGAGTTTGAGAGAGGAAGAAGAAACCTCCTTACTCCTTTTTTTTTATTTTCTGATGAAGGTGGCTAGTGAAAGATGGGAAAAACTTAGGGTTTCCTTATTTAAAATGTGGTCAAAAAGACTAAAATACCCTTACTCATCAAATTACCGAGATACATTTGATAATGAAATTGCCAAAATAATCTTCCCACTAATATAACTAAAATACTTTCTTAAAAAGACTAAAATACTTCTTTGTGAAAATACTCAAATACTCCTTTGGTAAAATGACCAAAATACCCTTCTGCTCTGAAATACTGAAATTAAATAGCTTTAATAATTCAAAAATGATTAAAACTATTTAATTAAATAACTTAAAAATATGGGGGATTACAGTCTACCCCCCTTAAAAGAAGTTTCGTCCCGAAACTTAAACAAAAACCTCCTCTCTTCTCCGAACTTTCAACTTTGAAGACTTATGAGCATTACGCCATAATATAGTTCTTTCTTAAGAAGTAGCCAAATAATACGCTACTAAGTAAAACAAGTAGCCAAATAATACGCTACTAAATAAAACTTTTGCCTTGAATGTTTAAACTATGAAATGCTTTCTTTGCTTGAAAAAGTTTTCCTTGAAAACTCTAAAAATCGTGCACAAATGCAACAAATTCTTACTAATTTCTAGCAAAATGCATAATTTCTAGCAAAATGCGCGCACACACTCTACCCCCCTTAAAGGAGTTACGTCCCGAAACTCAAATCACCTAGTCGAAGAGCTCAGGATACTTCTTTCTCATCTCATCTTCAGTCTCCCAGGTAGCCTCTTCGGTACGCTGGTTAAACCACAAAACCTTGAGTATCTTTATATCTTTATTTCTTGTACTTCTTACCTTAGAGTCCAAGATCTTCACTGGTCGCTCTTCAAAAGAAAGCGTCTCATCCACTTCTATAATCTCGGGATCTAACACGTGAGACTTATCGGGTACATATCTCTTTAGTTGGGATACATGGAACACATTATGCACCTTTCCCAAGTTATTCGGCAAATCCAAACGATAAGCTAATCTTCCAATTCTCACAATAATGTCATAAGGACCTATAAACTTCGGGCTAAGCTTCCCTTTTTGCCCAAAACGCATCACCCCTTTCATAGGTGACACCTTCAATAAGACTTTCTCGCCTACTTGAAACTCACTATCTCTTCGATTCTGATTGGCATAAGCCTTTTGACGATCCTGGGCCACCCTCATCTTCTCACGGATATATCTCACTTGATTCACAGTATCTTCAATTATTTGTTGTCCCAAAGTAACCGTCTCGCTAATATCATTCCAGCACAATGGACTGCGACATTTCCGACCATATAGAGCTTCGAAAGGAGCCATCTTAATGCTAGAATGGTAACTATTATTGTATGAGAATTCTATTAAAGCCAACATCTCATCCCAAGTCTTAGGGTAATCTAAGGCACACGCTCTCAACA
The DNA here is from genome assembly GCA_947646795.1 of Beta lomatogona. NCBI lineage: Eukaryota > Viridiplantae > Streptophyta > Magnoliopsida > Caryophyllales > Amaranthaceae > Beta > Beta lomatogona. The sequence continues at coordinate 3,655,705 of CANSNZ010000934.1, forward strand.
TGTCCTCGAGAGTCTGAATGGTTTTCTCCGATTGACCATCAGTTGCAGGATGAAAAGCTGTACTCTTAAGCACATCGGTCCCAAAAGCTTTCAGTAATGCTTCCCAAAAATGAGATAAGAATCTTGAATCCCTATCAGACACAATAGTGGAAGGAACTCCATGATGCCTCACCACTTGGTCCACATATACTTTACCACACTGTTCCATCGACCAATTGTCCTTCATCGGAACAAATTTTGCTACTTTAGTGAGTCTATCTACAATCACCCACACTTTGGTGAATCCTTTCGCCGTCTTGGGAAGACCAACAACGAAATCCATTGCTATGTCATCCCACTTCCACTTAGGCACTGGTAACGGTTAAATCGTTCCTTGAGGTCTCTTGTGTTCGCTCTTCACCTTTTGGCAAATCAAACACCTAGCAACAAATTCAGCTACTTCCCTCTTCATATTGTTCCACCAGAACATCAGCTTCAAGTCCTTATACAATTTATCCCCTCCAGGGTGGATAGAATAAGTCGTGGTGTGTCCTTCTTTCATCACTTTCTCTTTCAACTCGATGCAACTCGACGGTATACACCACCTTCCATTGAATCGGACACTTCCATCGTCATGGATGGTAAACTCCTTTGCCTTCTTCTCTTCGATCAGCTTCTTTATCTTTTCAATTTCCTCATTCCCTTCTTGAGCCTTTAAAATTTCTTCATTCAATGTTGACTGGATTGAAATGGCATTTAAGCATGAGTCCACTCCACCACTCCCAACAACTTCAATGTTGAGCTTCCTAAACTCATCACACAACTTATCTGGAAGTCTAGTACCAAAGTACTTAAACTATGGCTAGACTTACGACTTAACGCATCGTCAACGACGTTTGCCTTTCCTTCATGGTATATGATCTCAATATCGTAGTCATTAACCAACTCCAACCATCTTCTCTGCCTCATATTCAAATCTTTTGAGTATACAAATACTTCAGACTCTTGTAATCCGTGTACAACTTCACCTTCACTCCATACAAGTAGTGTCGCCAAATCTTCAAAGCGAACACTATTGCAGCTAACTCTAGGTCATGGGTTGGGTAATTCACTTCGTGCGGTTTCAATTGCCTAGAAGCGTAGGCTATAACCTTTCGGTTTTGCATCAACACACACCCTAAACCATTTTTCGAAGCGTCACTATATACCTCCAACTCAGCATTCTCCTCTGGCAATGTCAAGATCGGAGTTGTAGTCAATAACTCCTTAAGCTTCTTAAAGGCTTTCTCACACTCCTCGGTCCATATGAACTTTGCATCCTTCTTCATAAGACTAGTCATTGGTTTAGCTACCCTCGAAAAATCCTTCACAAAACGTCTATAGTAGCCAGCTAGACCCAAGAAACTCCTTATATCAGCAATATTCCTAGATGTAGGCCATTCGCTCACTGCGGCTATCTTTGACGGATCTACGGAAATTCCCTTCTTTGACACAATGTGGCCAAGAAACGCCACTTCTTCCATCCAAAATTCACACTTCGAGAACTTTGCGTAAAGCTGATGCTCCCTAAGTGTAGATAATACCAATCTCAAGTGCTCTTCATGCTCCTCCTTGTTCTTTGAGTAGATAAGGATATCATCGATGAATACAACTACAAATTTGTCCAAATACTCTCGAAACACTCTATTCATGAGATCCATAAACATCGCTGGTGCATTGGTTAAACCAAATGGCATTACGGTAAACTCATAGTGACCATACCTCGTCCTAAAGGCAGTCTTTGGTATGTCCTTCTCCCCAATTCGCAACTGGTGATACCCTGACCTCAAGTCTATCTTCGAAAATATTTCAGCTCCTCTTAATTGATCGAATAGGTCATCAATCCTCGGTAACGGATACTTATTCTTAATAGTCACCTTGTTGAGATCTCTATAATCGATACATAGCCTCAAGCTCCCATCCTTCTTCTGTACAAACAAAATAGGCGCTCCCCATGGGCAATAACTAGGTCTAAGTTACCCTTTCTCGAGTAATTCCTTTAGTTGCTTATTGAGCTTCTTCATCTCTGCTGGAGCCATTCTATAGGGTGCTTTTGATATAGGCGCAGTTCCAGGAACTAAGTCTATGGTGAGTTCTAACTCCCTTTGAGGTGGCATTCCCGGTACATCTTCCGGAAATACGTCTGGAAACTCATTCACCACCTTCACATGTTCTATCTTAAGCTTCTCTTCTTCCAACCTTTGCACACTACACAAGAATAACGAAGCTCCCTTACTCACTTGCTTTACCAAACTTAAGGATGAAATGATCTTAATTCTACCTTCTTGTGGTTTAGTCTTGAAAGTCACCTTTTTCCCGTTCTTATTCCTCAATCTCACTTTTTGTTCTCCACACAGAATCTCGGCTTTATACTCCTTAAGCCAATCCATTCCTAAAATGATCTCCAAGTCTTCCAATGGAAACTCTATGAGGTTGGTTTCAAAGTCTACATCCGCAATTCTCACAAGGACGTTCTCATATACTCTTGAGCAAGTTACTACTTCCCCATACGGTAACATAATAGGAATTTCAACATCCCTAGGGTTTTCTAAGCCATATTTTGAACAACTAACTTTGAAACAAAGGAACGCTCGGCTCCTGAATCAAATAAAGCTTTAGCATAAGTGGAATTAATAGAAACATTACCCGTAACTACGTCCTTAGACGTCTCAGCTTCTCTAGCACTTATGACATTCAATCTTGCCACTGCAGGCACACTAGGGCCAGCTCCACTCAAACGGTCCTGTTGTTCTAATTTTGCTTGTTCCCACCTTGATAGTTATTGCCTCCTGAATGGTTTCGATTGCCCTGACCAAACTGGTTTCCGCTCTTACCCTTGTCAGTCTTCAACTCAGGGTTCTTGGAGAAGCACTCATACTCTCGGTGACCCAATTTGTGGCTGTAGTTACACTCCACTAGCTTTCCATCGCAATCCTTTCCAGGATGATTGTAGGGGCTTGCAGAAATACACGCGTTCGTCTCCTTTCCTTCCCTTATTAGGAACATTTCCGCCCTTCTGTTGTTGATACTGGCCTCTATTCCTTTGGCCATTAAATTGTCCTCCTTGGTGAAAGTTATGTTGAGGCTTGAACTTCTTGTCGTTCCTCTGGAAATTCTGACTAGGGTTCTCCTTTCTCTTGTTGTTTGAGCTCTCAATTCCAGCTTGTTTCAAATAGGGACCTAAATGAGCAGCTCTATCGTACACTTCCTCTAAGGTCCTGAAAGTTGAACCTCCTAGCCCAAGCTTCACCTCAAGACTAAGTCCAGTCTCAAACCTAATAGCCTTTCTCTCCTCAGTAGGTACTAACTCTGGAGCAAACTTCATCAATCCTACAAACTTCTCGTACTACTGCTCCACAGTCATGTCACCTTGCTTCAACTCATCAAATTCACTGGCCTTTTGCCTCCTTAAGAAATTGGGATAAAATTTCTCCTTCAAAGCTCCTCCGAAAGCCTTCCAATCAAAGTCAGGCCTTGACATTAATGTCTCCTTATGTTGCGACCACCAAAAATCGGCTTCCTCCTTGAGGTAGTACGCAGCTATAGCTACCTTCCTATTTTTTGGACATTGGATAGCATCGAATAGCTTCTCAAAGTCCCTAAACCAGTTCTCAAGCTTGACAAGATCGCCTTTCCCATCATAAGAAGGCGGTTTACTATCACTAACCCTCTTAAACCAATCAACAGACTTCTTTTTCGAAGGGACTCTCCTAGCTAAATTCGTAGTCACTCGGACCAAATTCCTCAGCTGAGTATCAACTCTAGCGTTTCGATCGGCCATTGATCTGCCCAAAAAAATTCGACTTAAAAATCGCTTATTGGACCCCAATATAGGACAAAACTACTAAGCAAATGCCATGCTGACATTGAATTCTCAATTTCCTCTCTAAGGAGCTTTCATACTAACTCTCTTACTCACTAGTACAGAATGGACAATTTGCGTCGGATGCGAGGCGCCCATTTGCGTCGGACATGGGTCCGACGGCACAGGCCTCGACGCAGATCAAGATATAGGATCTGCGTCGGACAACAACGCGACGCAGTTGATTAGGTATCTGCGTCGGACCCTGCCTACTATGCGACGCAAATGGGCAGGCGCCAAGCCACAGCAGCCCAGCAAGCCTAGACTCATCTGCGTCGCACATTGCTAACATGCGACGCAGATGAGTGCTACCAAGCCCTACCTTATTCTGCCCTAAACAGTGATTTGCGTCGGACATAAGTCCACATCCGACGCAAATTGCTATTTTTTTATTAAAAAAAAATTAATTTCATGAACTGCAGCTCGTAACATTGGAATTTCAACTGGTGTTTCAACTCAAGCAAATTAACCAGTAATTAACCAATTGGAATTTCAACTTAAACAAATTAACCAGTAATTAAAAAAAAAAGTGGTGTTTTACTGAGTAGAATGGGTTTTTTTTTACAAACACTAATTACAAAAAACAAATCCACAAATTACAGAAACCAAAAAGAGAAAATTACACAAAATTAAAATGAGAAAATTACATAAAAATCATAAAAGAGAAAATTACTAAGATCTACTCAGATCTTGAGATGAGGGATGAAAGCCTAATTTAAAAAAAAGCGAAATAAATTACTCAGTGTAGTTGACTCGCTCGCTGTCTTTCTTCTCGCTGTTCACTGTGATTCCGTCGACGTTTCATGGCTTCAACGGAAAAATTTCGCTTCGAAAATCCCAGATCTGAGAATGAAAAAATTAAACAAAAAGAAATCAGATCTAAAAAATGAAAACAAAAAAACCGAACATTCAATATTAAACATGCATAACTCGTAATTTGCAAAAGTGCTTCCAAAAATCAAAAGTCAACCGAAAAAACTAAGAAAAAAATCATTAAAAACAAGAAGAAATTGAGAAAAAAATGTTACCAGTGATTAGAATTGCAAAAATCACAAATTTCGAAGTTCATAGTCCAATCAGGAGCAACAAGAAGCTCCCGGCGAATTTTTTAGATGTGAGAAACTGAAACTGAAGATGAAGAAGACGATCAAGATAACGAAGGCACCATTTTCTTCGTTCGTTCGGATTTTTTAGAAGCGAAAATTTGTTTTGTAGAGTGGAGGAGAGAGAAAGAAGAAGGGGGTTGAAACTTGAAAGATTGAAGTGGGAAGCGGCGCAGTTAAATTTGAGAAGTGGGGAATTTAGGTTAAGGGTGAAGTGGGGCGTTAAAAGAGTTGGGCGTGATTAATATGGGCCTATCATCTGCGTCGGATGGGCCAATTGGTCCGACGCAGATAGGGCATGTCGAGATTAGAGATGAGAGAGGGAGAATCATCTGCGTCGGACGTAAGGAGGGATCCGACGCAGATGACTATTTGCGTCACACGTGGGCTACATGCGACGCGCATAGCTTTTGTTATGTGCGTCGCATATTTGGCCCATCCGACGCACATAACTGTCTTGCGTCGCACGCTAGTTAAATACGACGCACATAGGTCGTCTTTTGCGTCGATTCCCTGTTGCATGCGACGCAAATGAGTCTTCTGCGACGTTTGTCCTGATGTGCGACGCAGATGGTGAGACGCAAATCGTCTTTTTTCTACTAGTGACTAGAGTAGTAGCTCAAAGCAAAACTAGCACTAATTTCTAGTCATACTACACCTTTCAGTCAAAACTGGAATCTATGCAAGTAGAAAATGCCAATCACGTTGTAATCAAACACTTAGTCACATAAAACACATAAAAAAAAATGCTACTAGACCTTAGAACACTTACAAATCTAAGGCACATAAACACTTAGTGACTAATGCGATGCAGTGTACATATGCATATGCAATTCCCTTTCCTTTGCAATTCGACTTTAAAATACTTTTAAGTTCGAAAACTTTTGTAAAATAAAGGTAATATAACCTTTGGAGCTCTGATACCACTTTATAACACCCCCACGACCCCTCCTTATATGTACTAGGAGAAATTATGGGAGTGTTATGCCACGCATGATAATACGTAAGGCTAATCAGAGAATACAGCAGAAATCTTTTAAAATAACCTGGAAATACTTTAATACAACTGAAATAAGAAAGTACGTAAATGAGTTACAAACTCGGAAACTATTCCATAATAGTCCCATTTTCAAAACAAGTCAAACCTTGACCCCAATGGTCAAGTAAAGTTAAACATATAATTCAAAATAACTTAAATACATAAGAAAGTACTCGTGTACTAAAATTCCCATCCGGATGCTTATGATTCCATGCACATCAAGAACTTGTACCTGAAACTTCTCCTCTAAGCTCTGCTCGCCACATGGGTCATCACAGGGTCGTTGAGGAAAAACAACAACCAAAAAGAAACAAAGAAACACATACATCAGCAATGCTGAGTACATAACACTATGAAACTAATGCAAATAATGATGCATGCAATCCTCAAACAACTTCGGCTTGCTCTCCTTGTGACACTACATGCGACAAGCACATGACTGAACTTACTAAATACTTTCTTTTATTATTATTTGGCAATGAACGGGCACCGTCCTCCTCTTGGAATCATACGGGCTACTATTCTTTGTGTAAGAGATCCCACACCTCTTACTAAATTTCCATGAACTTTAAATAACTTGACTTGAGAATTTTAAGCTTGTTAGTAATGAAAGAGGGTGAGAGTGAGCCTCTAGACTCAACATCTCAGAGATATAGAATACGAGTGACACCTAGTCCACTCAAAGATCTTGATAATTGGAATTCCATAAACTTGCTTGAAAAAATAAAAGCATTAGCATCGTCATGCTAAGCTATATGCAGGAGTGTAGTTTCACACTAACTCCCCCCTTATGTTCAATACTCATGGGGGATCCATCCCAAGAGTTTTATTGCCAAAGCCCATTATGTGAGACACAATCACAATCATAATACATCTAGCAAATAAATTAATTTCTTATCTTTCTTTAACAAGTGAATGCAACAAACACCGTAAATAACTCAATCCTAAATTCTTTGAGACCTTGCTCATCTTATTACTTTAATGACTCCTTGAGTCCTTTCTTACTTTCTTAAGGATCCATGATCCAATCAATTGAGTCCTTGCTCAATGATTCAACTACTCGTGAGACCTTGCTCAATAACTTTAAAACTTGTGAGACCTTGCTCAACAAAATATATATCTTCTAATGAGACCTTGCTCAATAAAACATATAATTGCTAATGAGAACTTGCTCAATAAAATATTCTCATGCAAGCCCTAGCTTCAAGTATAGTTTTAAATAACTTTAATCATGCTCAAAAGCAATTATCATCAATCACATGCTTTTCTAATATAGAAATAACTCAAAAGTTCCATTCCTAATCTCCTTTCTAAGTTCCCAACATGTACTCAAACAATTATAAGGCATAAGCCTCTCCTTACTCCTCATGCTCAATAAATAAACCTTTAAACACTAAAGTCAAAGGTCAAGTGTATGTACGATGATAACACACAAAAATCAACAATTAAAAGTTTCACTTGCTTCTACTATGCTTGAAACCTACCAAGAACAAACTACTATCAATGAATACTTACCAACAACAATTCAAGGCTACTAATAAATAAAAATCAGCACTTTAAAAATACTAATAAAGCTGATTTTTCTTTAAAAATACTTTAAAACTATTTTTCAGTCATAAACTTGAAAACCTTTACTAGTAGGCAAAACCCACTATAATCTAATACTTAAAACTTCATAAAAATCAATAATTTGTTACTTAATTACTGCTATAAATTAATTAATAAATAATTACATAAATTTTTTTTTTTTTACATGTGGTTCGAAAACCACAAAAACCCGGAAATAGTACCAACCGGCACCACCGCCGGCCAGAACATCGCCTCAACGCCGCCACCTACTGCTGGAACGACAAGTGGGACATGACGGCCACGTCAAGGCCGGCTTCGCCACCACCGCCGGCACACAGAGTGGTCCACGCAGCCACGTCAAGTATTCCGGCGAGCCACCACCGTGGTGGCCGGAAAACGCAGGAGTGAGAGAAAAAAATAAAATCAGAAAAAAAATATGTAACTTCTTTGCTTCCTTTTGTTATTTGCAAGATTTTCTTACTATTTTCAAAACAAAAACTAGCTTAAAACTTGAAGCTTTGAAGAAAAATGGCTTGAGGAAGTACTAGAGTTGAGAGAGGAAGAAGCTATTCTTACTCTTCTTTGAAGAAAGTGGCTGGTGAAAAGATGGGAAACTTAGGGTTTCCCTTTTTATAGTTTGGTCTTTTGGGTAAAAGAATAAAATACCCTTACTCATCAAATTACCGAAATACATTTGATGATAAAATTGCGAAACTAAACTTCCTACTAATAAAACTAAAATACTTTCTTGAAAAGACTAAAACGCTTATTTGTGAAAATACTCAAATACTCTTTTGGTAAAATAACCAAAATACCCTTCTGCTCTGAAATACTGAAATTAAATAGCTTTAATAATTCAAAAATGATTAAAACTATTAATTAAATATCTTAAAAATATGAGGGATTACAGTTTAAACTATGAATGCTTACTTCGCTTGAAAAGTTTTCCTTGAAAACTCTAAAAATCGTGCACAAATGCAACAAATTCTCACTAATTTCTAGCAAAGTGCATAATTTCTAGCAAAATGCGCGCACGCACTCTACCCCCCTTAAAGGAGTTACGTCCCGGAAGTCAACTCACCTAGTCGAAGAGCTCAGGATACTTCTTGCTCATCTCATCTTCAGTCTCCCAGGTAGCCTCTTTGGTACGCTGGTTCGACCACAAAACCTTGAGTATCTTTATTTCTTGTACTCCTCACCTTAGAGTCCAAGATCTTCACTGGTTTCTCTTCAAAAGAAAGCTTCTCATCCCCTTCTATAATCTCGGGATCTAATACGTGAGACTTATCGGGTACATATCTCTTTAGTTGGGATACATGGAACACATTATGCACCTTTCCCAAGTTATTTGGTAAATCCAAACGATAAGCTAATCTTCCAATTCTTTCAATAATATCATAGGGACCTATAAACTTCGGGCTAAGCTTTCCTTTTTGCCCAAAACGCATCACCCCTTTCATAGGTGACACCTTTAATAAGACTTTCTCGCCTACTTGATACTCACTATCTCTTCTATTCTGATCTGCATAAGCCTTTTGACGATCCTGGGCCAGCCTCATCTTCTCACAGATATATCTCACTTGATTCACGGTATCTCCAATCATTTGCGGTCGCAAAGTGTCCGTCTCACTAATATCATTCCAGCACAATGGACTACGACATTTTCGACCATATAGAGCTTCGAAAGGAGCCATCTTAATGCTAGAATGGTAACTATTATTGTATGAGAATTCTATTAAAGCCAACATCTCATCCCAAGTCTTAGGGTAATCTAAGGCACACACTCTCAACATGTCCTCGAGAGTCCGAATGGTTCTCTCCGATTGACCATCGATTCTTTGGATGAAAAGCTGTACTCTTAAGCACATCGGTCCCAAAAACTTTCTGTAATGCTTCCCAAAAATGAGATAAGAATCTTGAATCCCTATCAGACACAATAGTGGAAGGAACTCCATGATGCCTCACCACTTGGTCTACATATACTTTACCACACTGTTCCATCGACCAATTGTCCTTCATTGGAACATATTTTGCTACTTTAGTTAGTCTATCTACAATCACCCACACTTTGGTGAATCCTTTCGCTGTCTTGGGAAGACCTACAACGAAATCCATTGCTATGTCATCCCACTTCCACTCAGGTACTGGTAACGGTTGAATCGTTCCTTGAGGTCTCTTGTGTTCACTCTTCACCTTCTGGCAAGTCAAACACCTAGCAACAAATTCAGCTACTTCTCTCTTCATATTGTTCCACCAGAACATCAGCTTCAAGTCCTCATACAATTTATCCCCTCCAGGGTGGATAGAATAAGTCGTGTTGTGCCCTTCTTTCATCACTTTCTCTTTCAACTCGGTGCAACTCGATGGTATACACCACCTTCCATTGAATCGGACACTTCCATCGTCATGGATGCTAAACTCCTTTGTCTTCTTCTCCTCGATCAGCTTCTTTATCTTCTCCATTTCGATCATTCCCTTTTTGAGCTTTTAAAATTTCTTCATTCAATGTTGACTGGATTGAAATGGCATTTAAGCATGCTTCCACTCCACCACTCCCAATAACTTCAATGTTGAGCTTCCTAAACTCTTCACACAACTTATCTGGAAGCACCAAAGTATTTAAACTATGGCTAGACTTGCGACTTAGCGCATCGGCAACGACGTTTGCCTTTCCTTCATGGTATAAGATCTCAATATCGTAGTCATTAACCAACTCCAACCATCTTCTCTGCCTCATATTCAAATCTTTTTGAGTATACAAATACTTCAGACTCTTGTGATCCGTGTACAACTTCACCTTCACTCCATACAAGTAGTATCGCCAAATCTTCAAAGCAAGCACTATTGCGGCTAACTCCAGATCATGGGTTGGGTAATTCACTTCGTGCGGTTTCAATTGCCTTGAAGCGTAGGCTATAACCTTTCGGTTTTGCATCAACACACACCCTAAACCATTTTTCGAAGCATCACTATATACCTCCAACTCAGCATTCTCCTCTGGCAAAGTCAAGATCGGAGCTGTAGTCAACAACTCCTTAAGCTTCTTAAAAGTTTTCTCACACTCCTCTTTCCATATGAAATTTGTATCCTTCTTCATAAGACTAGTCATTGGTTTAGCTACCCTCGAAAAATCCTTCACAAAACGTCTAAAGTAGCCAGCTAGACCCAAGAAACTCCTTATATCAGTAATATTCCTAGGTGTAGGCCATTCGCTCACTGCGGTTATCTTCGACGGATCTACGGAAATTCCCTTCTTTGACACAATGTGGCCAAGAAACGCCACTTCTTCCATCCAAAATTCACACTTCGAGAACTTTGCGTAAAGCTGATGCCCCATAAGTGTAGATAATACTAATCTCAAGTGCTCTTCATGCTCCTCCTTGTTCTTCGAGTAGATAAGGATATCATCGATGAATACGACTACAAATTTGTCCAAATACTCTCGAAACACTCTATTCATGAGGTCCATAAACATCGCTGGTGCATATATTGGTTAAACCAAATGGCATCATGGTGAACTCATAGTGACCATACCTCGTCCTAAAGGCAGTCTTTGGTACGTCCTTCTCCCCAATTTGCAACTGGTGATACCCCGACCTCAAGTCTATCTTCGAAAATATTCCAGCTCCTCTTAATTGATCGAATAGGTCGTCAATCCTCGGTAACAGATACTTATTCTTAATAGTCACCTTGTTGAGATCTCTATAATCGATACATAGCCTCAAGCTCCCATCCTTCTTCTTTACGAACAAAACAGGTGCTCCCCATGGGGAATAACTAGGTCTAATGTACACTTTCTCGAGTAATTCCTTTAGTTGCTTGTTGAGCTCCTTCATCTCTGCTGGAGCCATTTTATAGGGTGCTTTTGATATAGGGGCAGTTCCAGGAACTAAGTCTATGGTGAATTCTAACTCCCTTTGAGGTGGCATTCCCGGTACATCTTCCGGAAATACGTCTGGAAACTCATTCACCACCTTCACATGTTCTATCTTAAGCTTCTCTTCTTCCAACCTCTGCACACTACACAAGAATAACGAAGCTCCCTTACTCACTTGCTTCACCAAACTTAAGGATGAAATGATCTTAATTCTACCTTCTTGTGGTTTAGTCTTGAAAGTCACCTTTTTCCCGTCCTTATTCCTCAATCTCACTTTTTGTTCTCCACATTGAATCTCGGCTTTATACTCCTTAAGCCAATCCATTCCTAAAATGATCTCCAAGTCTTCCAATGGAAACTCTATGAGGTTGGTTTCAAAGTCTACATCCCCAATTCTCACAAGGACGTTCTCATATACTCTTGAGCAAGTTACTACTTCCCCAGATGGTAACATAATAGGAATTTCAACATCCCTAGGGTTTTCTAAGCCATATTTTGAACAACTAACTTTGAAACAAAGGAACGCTCGGCTCCTGAATCAAATAAAGCTTTAGCATAAGTGGAATTAATAGAAACATTACCCGTAACTACGTCCTTAGACGTCTCAGCTTCTCTAGCACTTATGACATTCAATCTTGCCACTGCAGGCACATTAGGGCCAGCTCCACTCGAAACGGTCTTGTTGTTCCCATTTTGCTTGTTCCCACCTTGATAATTATTGCCTCCTGAATGGTTTCGATTGCCCTGACCAAACTCGTTTCCGTTCTTGGAGCAGCTCTATCGTACACTTCCTCTAAGGTCCTGAAAGTTGAACCTCCTAGCCCAAGATTCACCTCAAGACTAAGTCCAGTCTCAAACCTAATAGCCTTTCCTTCCTCAGTAGGTACTAACTCTAGAGCAAACTTCATCAAACCTACAAACTTCTCATAGTACTGCTCCACAGTCATGTCACCCTTGCTTCAACTCATCAAATTCACTGGCCTTTTGCCTCCTCAAGAAATTGGGATAAAATTTCTCCTTCATAGCTCATCCGAAAGCCTTCCAATCAAAGTCAGGCCTTGCCATTAACGTCTCCTTATGTTGCGACCACCAAAAATCGGCTTCCTCCTTGAGGTAGTACGCCGCTATAGCTACATTCCTATTATCTGGACATTGGATAGCATCGAATAGCTTCTTAAAGTCCCTAAACCAGTTCTCAAGCTTGACAGGATCGCCTTTCCCATCATAAGAAGGCGGTTTACTATCACTAACCCTCTTAAACCAATCAACATACTTCTTTTTCGAAGGGACTCTCCTAGCTAAATTCGTAGTCACTCGAACCAAATTCCTCAGCTGAGCATCAACTCTAGTGTTTCTATCGGCCATTGATCTGCCCAAGAAAACAAATTTCAACTTAAAAATCGCTAATTGAACCCCAATATAGATCAAAACTACTAAGCAAATGCCATGCTGACATTGAATTCTAAATTTCCTCTCTAAGGAGCTTTCATATTAACTCTCTTACTAGAGTAGTAGCTCAAAGCAAAACTAGCACTAATTTGTAGTCACACTACACCTTTTAGTCAAAACTGGAATCTATGCAAGTAGAAAATGCCAATCACGTTGCAATCAAACACTTAATCACATAAAACACATCAAAAATGCTACTAGACCTTAGAACACTTACTAATCCAAGGCACATAAACACTTAGTGACTAATGCGATACAGTGTACATATGCATATGCAATTCCCTTCCCTTTGTAATTCGACTTTGAAATACTTTTAAGTTCGAAACTTTTGTAAAATGTAGGTAATATAACCTTTGGAGCTCTGGTAACCACTTTGTAACACCCCCACGACTTCTCCTTATACATACTAGGAGAAATTGCGGGAGTTGTTATGCCACGCGTGATAATACGTAAGGCTAATCAGAGAATACAGCGGAAGTCTTTTAAAATAAACTGGAAATACTTTAATACAACTGAAATAAGAAAGTATGCAAATGAGTTACAAACTCGGAAACTATCCCATAATAGTCCCATCTTCAAAATAAGTCAAACCTTGACCCCAATGGTCAAGTAAAGTCAAACATATAATTCAAAATAACTTCAATATATAAGAAAGTACTCGTGTACTATAATTCCCATCCGGATGCTTATGATTCCCATGCACATCAAGAACTTGTACCTGAAACTTCTCCTCTAAGCTTTGCTCGCCAAATGGGTTATCACAGGGTTGTTGAGGAAAAAAACCAACAAAAAGAAAACAAAGAAACACATACATCAACAAAGCTGAGTACATAACACTACTACTCATGCTAATAATAATATGCAATCCTCAAACAACTTCGGCTTGCTCTTCTTATGACTCTACACGCGACAAGCACATAACTGAACTTACTATATACTTCTTTTTAATATTATTTGGCAATGAACGGGCACCGTCCTCCTCTTGGAATCATACGGGCTACTATTCCTTGTGTAAGAGATCCCACACCTCTTACTAAAGTTCCATGAACTTTAAATAACTTCACTCGAGAATTTTTAAGCTTGTTAGTAATGAAAGAGGGTGAGAGTGAGCCTCTAGACTCAACATCTCAGAGATATAGAATACGAGTGACACCTAGTCCGCTCAAAGATCTTGATAATTGGAATTCCATAAACTTGCTTGATAAAATAAAAGCGTTAGCATCGTCATGCTAAGCTATATGCAGGAGTGTAGTTTCACACTAACTCCCCCCTTATGTTCAATACTCATGGGGGATCCATCCCAAGAGTTTTATTGCCAAAGCCCATTATGTGAGACACAATCACATTAATAATACATCTAGCAAATAAATTAATTTCTTATCTTTCTTTAACAAGTGAATGCAACAAACACCATAAATAACTCAATTCTAAATTCTTTGAGACCTTGCTCATCTTATTACTTTAATGACTCCTTGAGTCCTTTCGTACTTTCTTAAGGATCCATGATCTAATCAATTGAGTCCTTGCTCAATGATTCAACTACTTGTGAGACCTTGCTCGAGAAATTTAAACTTGTGAGACCGTGCTCAACAAAATATATAACTTCTAATGAGACCTTGCTCAATAAAATATATAACTGCTAATGAGACCTTGCTCAATAAAATATATAACTTCTAATAAGATCGTGCTCAATAAAATATATAACTTCAAATGAGACCTTGCTCAATAAAATATTCTCATGCAAGCCCTAGCTTCAAGAATAACATTAAATAACTTTAATCATGCTCAAAAGCAGTTATCATCAATCACATGCTTTCCAAATATAGAAATAACTCAAAAGTTCCATTCCTAATCTCCTTTCTATGTTCTCAACATGTACTCAAACAATTATAAGGCATAAGCCTCTCCTTACTCCTCATGCTCAATAATTAAACCTTTAAACACTAAAGTCAAAGGTCAAAGTGTATGTACCTTGATAACACACAAAAATCAACAATTCAAAAGCTTAACTTGCTTTTACTATGCTTGAAACCTACCAACAACAAAGTACTATCAATTAGTACTCACCAACAACAATTCAAGGCTACTAACAAATAAAAATCAGCACTTTAAAAAGTATTAGCAAAGCTGATTTTTTTCTTTAAAAAGGCTTTAAAAACTATTTTGGATCATAAACTTGAAAACCTTTACAAGTAGGCAAAACCCACTATAAACTAATACTTAAAACTTCATAAAAATTAATAATTTATTAACTTAATTACTGCTGTAAATTATTTAATAAATAATAACCAAAAGATTTTTTTTTTTACAAGTGGTT
The DNA here is from genome assembly GCA_947646795.1 of Beta lomatogona. NCBI lineage: Eukaryota > Viridiplantae > Streptophyta > Magnoliopsida > Caryophyllales > Amaranthaceae > Beta > Beta lomatogona. Next base: position 3,670,939 of record CANSNZ010000934.1, read on the forward strand.
CGAAACCACCATCCAAAACTACACTCACCGGCGGCCACCACGAGCACCACCCGCACCACCACCGACGAGGCAGTGGCAGGGCGGCACTCATCGTGCCTCGCCATCGCCACCACTGCCGGCACGGTAGTGGGACAGGCAGCACTCGCCGGTGCCCAGCCGGTGCCCCACCACCTCCGGTGGCCGGAAATCGCAGGGGAAGAGAGAGACCGAAAAAAAATCAAGAGAAAAATAAAGGAAGAAAATAAAAATCAGAAAAATTTAATCTTTTTGCTTCCCTTTGATATTTGCATGATCCTCCTACAATTTTCAAAAATAAAACTAGATTAGAACTTGAACTTTGAAGAGATGACTTGAAGAACACTAGTGTTTGAGAGAGAAGAGGAATCCTCCTTAATCCTTTTTGAAGAAAGTGGCTACTAAAATGATGGGGAAACTAGGGTTTCCCTTTTTATAGTGGTGGTCTTTTTGGTTAAAAGACTAAAATACCCTTACTCATCAAATTACCGAAATACATTTGATGATGAAATTGCCAAAATAATCTTCCTACTAAGATTACTAAAATACTTTCTTGAAAAGACTAAAACACTTCTTTGTGAAAATACTCAAATATTCTTTTGGTAAAATGACCAAAATACCCTTTTGCTCTCAAATACTGAAATTAAATAGCTTTAATAATTCAAAAATGATTAAAACTATTTAATTAAATAACTTGAAAATATGGGGGATTACACGCTACTTTTCTCACGACTTGCGTAAAACACACAATTATAAACACAGTGTTATACAATAATACTGGAGCTAAGTGTAGTAAATCTTAACAAAATATTCTTACAATAGCTTGTAGGGTTGTTTTTTTGGCAACAAATGATTCCCACTCTTCAGGTTTGATAGTTTTCCATATCTGAAGTGGTAATTTGGAGGGTTCAGATGATGTTTTTGGTGAAGCCTCAGGACCGGATGGTGTTTCTCCGCCGTAGATTTTCTTCTTCTTTGTACCTACTCCTTTCCTCCGCTTAGTGATCCACCCAGACACTAACTTAGCCTTGAAATCTCTGAATCTCTAGGCAACCGCGGATAAAAATATATTCTTCTTGGCTTCATCATCTTCGATATTGAATTGATTCTACAAAAAACGCAGTTCACAAATTAGTTTTCGCAAATGTTGTAATTTATATGCTATCAGTAATATTACACATATATTTAACTAAATAATTAAGAAACTAAACGTTAATGTACGTGAAGCTTACCATAGTATCTTCCCATAGACACCGCTTCAACTCCTCGGGCACCTCTTTCCATGTGTGCACAATGGAGAGTTTATGCATGCAAATGCCAACTTGCATGCCATACTGATGACGCCACTTTCCACAAGGTTGACCCATATTATCGTACTCAAAAGTCATATTTGTGTGTTTCCTTAGTGACTTTGTAGGTCCCCTTCCTTTTCTCTTTTTTGTCGCCAATGACTTCCTAGACATTTGTGCATTTAGTTCTTCACGGCGAGGTCGAGCCAATTTACCCCGTTCCTTTCTCGCATCGAAAGACTCATCCTCGGTAGTGTGTTTAGCACTCGTGCTCTAATCCGTATGCACCTCCGTCATCTCTTTAGTGCCACCTTGCCTAATTGGGTTGAGGAGGTAAAAATCTTACTTAGTTTATTGATTTATTCTATGATATTGAATGATTTGCGTTTGTGATAGAAATTTGGAATATGACGGGTTTGGGTGTTGAGAAGTAGTTCTTTCGTGAAGCATTGGCAAAGAATAAGGATGCCCTTAAACGGGAGTAGTCAGCTCAGTACTTCTCTTGTTTCCAATAGTTGTTATATTTTCTTTTGCTGCCCTTTTGTGGAGATGATTATTGAAATGTCTGTTAGAGTTTAAACTGACATTTATGAGTTTCCAATTAGAGCTTTACTTACGAACCCTAAAATGTATTTTTCTAGGTTCGTATTTTTTTCCTTTGCATACCTTCCTGTATTTTCTTGTATTCTAATTTGTATCAATTCATTGCTCAATTCCATCTCTTTGTCTCTTTCTTCTTCAACTGAGCACAGGAAACTACCTTGTCTCTTTCTTCTTTGATAGTGTGGCTCCACCTGAGCAAGTTTGAAGGAGGAGGTTAAACATCCATGCTAACATTCTGAAAGAATTTATTCTCACATTTATGGAGGTAATTAAGATGGTAATTACTTATTAATTGGTCCCTTTTTTTTCTTCCCTTTTTCTTCCTCTTGCCCTAAGTGTAACAACTCGCATGTCATACTGGTTCTTTTCTCTCTTGTCTTTTTCTATTGCTCTATTTCCTTCTCCATTGTAGGCTCGTCTCGGTATTCGTTTGTGGTCGTATGTTAAGGAAGAGGCATTGGAAGGGTAAATTTGGGAAGACCTTCAATGTGTCATTCTTGATTGACTAAATTGCCTTTTTAACTGTTTCTGATCTTTAATGCAAAAAACTCATATTGACCCTTTTAATAGAGAAAGTGCCAAACCTTCAGTATCTCAAGGAGTACCGCTAGGAGGAATGGGGTAATGATATTGCTTTCTTCTTGAAAAAATGTGTCTCGTCATTGGCTTTTGGCCTTTTGGTTTCTCTCATGTAAAGTCAACATTTTGCTCAACTTTGTCGCAGAAGTAGCAGCATATCTTGAGGTGTCAGGGAGAGTTTAGGCAATGTCAAATTATTCTTGGTCTATGTAAGGCTTCCGCTGCCGTGGCCAATCAATTTTCAATAAAGCTCTAACTTATAACATGTACTTTTGTTCATTTCTTCTTTCATACGCTAATATTGGAGGCTGAAGGCTACATTCTGCATTGGCAATAGTTTTCTCTTGTAGAGGCTGATCCTAAAAGTCGTTTAGTTCTTGGGTCTATACCGAAATAGTAATATTCTTCATTTCTCAGCACAGGAGAATGGGAACTAACATTAATATCACTTTTATGATTTTCTCAAATCTTGAAGACAATTTTATGTTTCTGTTCTTGTTAAATCTTGCATAATATAATTTTTTTAATATAATTAATTATACCATTAGCAAAAAGCTCTAAAGGGTGAAGGACCCTAAGATGATCATTTGATCATAGTAATGATTTTGTAGTCTGATAATTATCTAGAACTTTAGAGGGTGAAGGACCCTGATAGTTAGCAAGACTTCCATCAGAAATATGAATTAATAAATCAACTTGCATATATACTAGCCAGATGCTTATATTTTTCGTCAAAATTTCATTGGTACTTTGAAGTGGCATTGATATTTGTATAATTTAACCTAATTTAGTTCTTGATATTTTAGTGTCATCAGTTCCGCATATCATTGTCGTGTGATTTATATATTATTTTAGAAGCTAAGGTGATTCTTTGTTTGGATTGGAGGGTTACTTTTTAAGATACAAGCTAGTTATTAGGCCCGGGCTATTCCCCGGGTAAGAAAAGTTCATTTATTAATATAATACTTTTTATAATAATAACATTAAATACAACATAGTCTAGTGGTTAAGACTTAAGACTTTAGTATGTACTTGAGGTCTCAGGATCAAACCCTATACCGCGCAATTTTCTAAATTTTTTTTATTGTACATGGATAACATGAACTAAAACTCCCCTAGGGAGAGCGCCACGTTGCACAGTTTCTTGTTTATGCACGCCTTTTAATATCTATATATATATATATATATATATATATATATATATATATATATATATATATATATATATATATATATATATATAAGGCAAGGTTCATTTTGCCTACGTGTCAAGCTTATATTAATTCTGCCAAATGTAGTCTCCAAAATGTTCCTCACAAGTTATATGACACGTGTAGCATTAAGCTCCAAAATGTAGTCTATATATAGTAAGGTTCATTTTGCCTACGTGTCAAGCTTATATTAATTCTGCCAAATGTAGTCTCCAAAATGTTCCTCACAAGTTATATGACACGTGTAGCATTAAGCTCCAAAATTGCTGATGTGTCGCTTCCACATTGAAAGTATGTGTGTGTGGCATGATGCTTAATTTTCGAAAATCAAGGACAAATTGATTCTATGAATCAATCATAATCACATTAATTTGGTAAGTTGTAACCCTTTGCTTAAATTATGTCTGTCATTCAAATGCAATAAGGTTTCCAAATTTCTGTCAAATTCCAAAACTTATTTTCTACAACTCCACCATAATTTTATTCATCTGTTAGTATACTCTCTCTACGTTTTTAAATAAATTTGAGCCCTTTAATTTCTTCTTCCATATCCTTAATTATTTGTCAACAACGATACTAAATTCATGAAACTTTGATTCAAAAATCCCCTGTTTTTTCTACAACAATGGCAGAAGATAGGGAACCTACTTTACTGCAAGAGGAATTGACCCTGCGTTCTAAACATAAAAGAATTTTAGACATTGCGTTCAGCAATATTAGTATCCCATAATTCATTTGCTATCATGAAATTATGATAGCATTGACCCTGTCATTCATTTGTTAGCATTGACCTTGCGTTCCAAACCAAATTTGTATCATGACCTAGAATGAAATTATGATATCTACACTATTTTTAAGGAAAGTTTAGAAAATATTTTTTTCAAGTATTGGAACAATGAAGTGTCACCATTTCAAGCAAATATTATTTTAAAAGTATGAGTAATATGTATGATATCTAAAAGAAAAAATTATTTTAGCCACGTGAAGAGAACAGAGAATTTTTTTTAAAATATCTATTAACTTGAGCAAAGAAAAATGAAAATATTTCCAAAATTATATTACATCTTTAATTATTAATTATTACCATAATATATGTTGTACGATATAACAAGGATATAACACTATTATATTACCTTTGCGAGCACTATTTTTTTTTTCCATATAACATTGTTAGTAAATACTCCAGGATTGTTGACATTGTCCGATATAACAAGGATATACATGGGTGTCATACTTCATAGTTCAACGCATGGGTTGCAAGCCAATTTTCAATTATTCTAAATATAGGATCATAGAATTTAAACCAACAGCTAATATTTTTATTTTAGCTGTGATTTTTACAATTGTTGAAATTTGAAATTCAAAATTGAAAAAGACCTTTGAATTTTTTTTGGAAATGATCTCAGTTATCTATTTATTTTTTTCAAAAAATTTGTTAAAAACGAAATTCATATGTCACAATTTTTTTTTTCATGTTTTTCAATAAAACAATATTAAGAAGCGCAATCAAATCACTACGATTTCTTGCTAAAAATTATCAATTACATCATATTATGCATAAATCTTTTAATAAGTGAAAATTATATTATATGTTTATATCATAACAACATGCAATATTAGATAGTTTTTTTTTTAATTATATGAGTTATGAAAATCGTGTAGCTGCTATTGATTGTATAATTTAATCCATACATCTTTAAACCATACCTGTATAATGTACGGGTCATAAGGCAGATTTAATTACTCTCAACACAAGATTATAAAATTTAAATCACAAGTTATTAGTTTTACAATTTAGATAGAATTGTTCTCATGGAGTTCTCAAAGTCTAAAAGCACTGACTGTATAGTCAATCACATTGATCGAAATATGTAAAAAGTATTTCATATTGCTAATTTAAAAGTTTTGAGCAAAATTTTTCAGATATCAATGCCATTCTACAAAAATCATAACTATACAACATACGGGTCATAGCCACTTTTAATACTCTTAAGACAAGATTATAAAATTTAAATCATATATTATTAGTTTTAAAATTTAGATGGAACTATTCTCCTGAGTTTTTAAAGTCTAAAAGCATTAACTATAGTCATTGAAATTGATAATAGTATGTCAAAAGTATTTCATACCAATTCAAAAGTATTGAACAAATTTTTTTTCTTTATATAAGTAAATCATCATGAATTTAACCATTGATTTCCTATAATTGACCACTCATACTTTATAAAACCTGTTTATTGGAATAGCAAATTAAAATTTACTTTTTCAAACTTATATGTATGCTTTATTTTTTATATGCTTAACTTTTATATTATCATTTTTATAGATTATCGGGTTAAATACTTCCACCATGATTTTAGGGGAGATAACATAAAATCTTAAATTTATTAAAACAAAAACTTTACGTGCAAGTTGCACAAGTCTTAAACCGATTTTAAAATGTATTCTTAATACACGATATGATTATAAAAAAATTAAATCACGAGCTAATATTCAAACCATGATTTTACGAGACCATCCTAAAGTATTAAATTTATAAAACAGATAACTTCTTGGGCATGTTGGTGTGTTTTTTTGTTTCGTTTACGTATTTATCAATTTATATATCACAATTATAAGATTTTCAAACTTTAAAATGTTGTAACAAATATCGTGAAATATAATTTTACATTTTATAATCTTTCAACTTTAAATACTTGGATTCTAATAGTTATGAATTAAATAAATTTGGAATAAAAACACTACTTATTAAACAAAATGCAACCCATGTATTGTGCATGGGACCAAATTATATTTATATAAAACCTCCCGTGCATTTTTGCACGGGTTAAAAGCTAGTATTTGTATAGATGACAATCTAAACATAATGGTAGAAAGTTTATCTCCGAACCGGTTTATGCTACTCGATCTTGCCTGTATTTTGGGTGTGTCCTGGCATGTTGTTGTTTGTGTCCGCCAAAATTACAGCGCATCAAATTATCCCCTATTCACAAATCGAAAAATCTGAATTATAACTTCAATATTGTTTTGTATTATAGGTACTTGATGATATGGTTTTTGGTGGTCTAATTTGACCACTATGACTCTAGTTTTGGAACCGTCGAGTTCGGCCACCCAATACCTCCATTTTCCTTTCTTTCTAACAAGAAAGAGAAAGAGCAAAATGGAAAAGAAAGAGAACATGACCGTTCTCCAGGTAATCTTTATCTTTATCTTTTTGCCTTTATTTCTTTGCTTCATTTGGATGCTGTATTTTTAATCTTTTGATGTCCCTTATATATATATATATATATATATATATATATATATATATATATATATATATATATATATATATATATATATATATATATATATATTGGTAACATTGTTACAATTAGTTGGAAAAAAAAGAAGCAGATTTGTATGCCCAAATTAGTTTTCCTCCATATATACCTATTCATAACAATCAAATATATTTTATTGCTATCAAGTTTATGCTTAAAAAAATATACGGTTAGGGTCCAATAACTCAGTGCTAAGTCCTAATACAAATCAGCAGCCTTTTGCTCTTCTCTTTGCTCTATTTGCCTTCCTTTTTTGATACTTCACTTTGCAAATACTAATGCTTACAAAGATTGCTTGGTCATAATAGTAATAGATATTTTAGCCTAATTTACTTGGGTGTTTGTAGAATGTTATCAACCCAAATTTTAAATATCTATAAATATTGATAAAGCTGTCTATGAATCTCATAAAGCTATACAATTACATTGCAGGGAACTCTGGATTTTGAAACCATAATAATGGCTTAGCGCTAAACATATCATGATGCAAGTAGGCCCAGTAACTTCATTCTCAAGGTGCCAAGTTCTAAGCTAGATTGTGAATTCCATTTGGTAGGATTAATCGGCTTGTGGTCACTTCTTGCATTAGTCAACGAGGTGCTGATAGAAACACCATTCTGCTCAACAAAAAATGTTGTGTATTCTATTTAGACTTTACGCTTGTACTTGTATTTATATACCTTACCTATCAAAGGGGTGAACAAGTAGTCTTCTCTGTCCTTATACAATCAATAGAAGCTAAATGCCCGAATTTGAAGCATGAAAATGGGCATAAATGCACATTGAAATTCTTCTCCACAACAATTTATTAAACATGTGGGTCAAACAAAAGATTATACAAGCTCTTAATTGTAACCAATATGACATTTTGGTGTAGTGTGTGCTTCTTCCCATATAAATCATGTTCTTGAGTGTAGAAATTGAAATGTTCAAACATAAAAAAAAATTAGCTCTGTCAAAGCATTTTTGTACAATATGTGTACTTACATAGAGTTTTTTTGGCATGTCCCATTTGAAAATGCTATTTTGTTAAAATTTGGTATTATATATAAAGGGATTAAGTTTTTTCTAAATATAAAAAGTTTTCACCTTGATGGTCTAAAGAAGATTTGCTAGCAAAAAAGAGGAATAATATGGGGGAATATGGCTATATATATGAAGTGAAAATTGTGAGTGAAAAATGAAATTTTCTTGGTTGAAACTAAAAGTAGCAATATATATTACTAGATGAAAAAGGGAGGTTACCCGAAGGAAACAAATGTGCTTCTCGTGACATATTCGACAATTTTTTATAAAAACAAGAAATAATTGTAGGCCAATTGATCGACATTGGTGCCAATCAAGCTATTCCTAGCCATGCATGCACATAGCGCGCGGGCAAACCACTAGTGCACATAAAAATCTTCTAGATGTCACAAGTCCATCCTTCTTACTCTTGTTTTCCCAATGTTTACGAACATTAAAACCTATCTTCCCCCCATAATTTAACCAAAAAATCCAAGCATCGTCCACCGAATCAAATTCTATGCCAATATGAGGGATCCAATTTTCCGGCACATCTATATGAGCATTAAATTCATGGTTTGTAGGGAGTCTTCCATTAAATCTGAGACACATGAATCACAAGGGACCATTTCAAGGTTCAAGAACAATAATACTAATAAATACATAGTATATGGTTTAGTTACGAGTCTCTTTCACCATTCTGTCAAATACTAAAAAATGATCAAGAATGAAGTACTTTTTTTTTCATGTACTTAAATTAACTGGAAAAAATAAAACAAACAGCACTAAGGGCCTATTCTCCCCAACTTATTTTCAGTTCAGTTCAGCAGTTCAGTTGCAATCAGTTCAGTTCAGCTCCTAATTTATCAATTTAGTCATTACTATTAGTTATCATTTAATTCAGTTCAGTTGCAATCAGTTCAGTTCAGTTCAATTTAGTTCAGTTCGTTGCAATCAGTTCGGTTCAGTTCAGTTGTTTTATACCGAAGATAACATACCCTAATTGAAAGTTTAATTTAACCACATGATCAAGTGCTACAACGACTTTTGCAATGATTTTCTCTTCATCTATGTCTGTTGTAGTATTCTACCCCCCAACCCCCAAAAGAAAAGCTAACAAAAAAATAAAAATAAACGCCTTATTCAATGTAGTATAGACTTATAGTACACCCTTCTCTAAAACTGTTAGTTGTATATATAATGTTCATAAAAGTATTGAATTACATAAGAATAGAAAATTTACATCCATAACATAATTAACATTGACACAACAATTTGCAATAAAAAAATACAAATTAAATATAAATGGCGTTTTGAACTTCCATTGCTTCAAAGAAACAGAATATACACCAAAAATTATATAATCAATCTCCTTCAATAGTATGCTTAGTCGTGTGATGCAGATTTTTTTATTTGGAAAAATTCTGATTGGTACAGCACTGGTATAGTTAGGTTAAGAAGTTTCTCAAACTCTTTCTTAGTCCATCAATGGAGTTTGTGATTGTGATATGGCGGTAAATCATTAGTCTCCAGTAGGGCACTCAAGTTTTAGAATTTTATTTTATTTCCTTAAATAAAAATCATCTTGTTTTTAATTAATAACCGTAGATTTAGACGGAGGGCTGAGATTACACTAACACTACCTTTAGAGTTCTCTAATAACTCTAGAGGATCCGAACTCATTATTAGGGGTATGAAGAAGTAGCATGTTGACTAAAGTACTAGTGCTAGGTTCTTAACTGGTTGAGCTTGGATTAGAGGAATGATAAAACGCTCATTGTGAGCGGTCAGCAATGCCAACTCACAATAATTTTATTTTTTTTTCAAAAAGTTACCTTTATGTAAAAAAAAAGAAACTTTATAATTAAATAAAAATATAAAAATACAACTTTTTGTCAAAAAGTAAACATGTGATCTCTGTCAAAATGTTAAAAGTTGCATCGATTTGTGTGTCTCGTTCAGCTTTTGTCCCAAAAAAGTACAATTGCTTATTCATAAAAACTTTTATCTGAGGGAGAGAGGTGGTAGCTCAGTGGAGTACCAAGCTGAATTCCAGGGCATTGCACAGGGTTTCGAATCCTCATCCCAATAATATGTTGGGGCATTTACTTTTGGGCTGTCAGCGTGTGAGCTGGTGTGCCCAGCAGGCTAGTAGTCTAGCAGGGGTTGGTTTTCAGACCGATTATCTTTCATAATAAAAAAAAACATTGTTTGTGTGTTCAGAAAACTGATTATTGATAAATCAACCCTTGTTTATGTGTTTGATACACTTATTATTGTTAAACTAACCCCTATTTGTGTATTTAGATTTGCTGAAATGACCATATTGTCCCTGTTAAACATGTGATCTCTACCAAAAAGTAAAAATTTGCATCAATTTGTGTGTCTCATTCAGCTTTTGTCTCCAAAATTACAATTGGTTATCTATAAGAACCCCTATTTGTGTGTTCAATATACTAATTATTGATAAATTAACCTTTGTTTTTGGGTTTAATACACTTGTTATTGTTAAATCAACCCATGTTTATTTCTGTGAGTGGACAAACGGCCCACTCACAATGAGCATTTTATCACTACTCCTTGGATTGGTATATTCGAATAAGTATGTTGGGAATTTCACCATTCAGTCACATTTCTTGGTAAAAGTACATTGTTATAATGTTATTGTTGTCCATTCTTAAATTAGAAAATATTTCTTGTAGGATGTACAGTCATATGTTAAAGTAAATGGAAACAACCATATGAAGGCATTTTAAATCTTATTATAGTTTGTTAGATATCCTGGCTGTCTCTTGTTTGGGATGTGTTTTCTTGTTTCTTAGTTCAAACTCCAAAAGCAAAGGGACATCCAATAAATACCTTCAATTGCCAGTAGTTAGGAGGGGACAGTAAGATTTGGGGATACCTGTTTCTTAACCTTACTCGACCAAGTATGGTATTGGTGGCGCCGTGGTGCTACAGGATTAAGCTACTTGTGTTAGATTTGTGATCCTTATAATTTTTAATTTTTGATTACTTGTGTTTTAAGGGGAGAAGAAGGGATGCATTGAATGTAACGCCCTGACCTCTAAGCATGAATTAATCTTGATTATTAGCAGCGGAAGACCTGCCTTTTAATAATAATACCTCACTGCTAAGCCATTCCGTCATCCTCATATGTACCTAAAACAGAAAAACAAAATGTCATGAGCCGAGACCCAATAACATACTACTCTAATAAAGTAATTTCATTTCGATTCATTTTATTTGCAAACAGAGAGGAGATAATGTAGTCAAACCATTTCATAAACATATACTAATTCATGTCAGGAATTTAAAAGAAAGATTCATATTGTCATTCATCATTATATCATATTAATTACCAGAAATCTTCCTTTGGTTACATGGCGAGTACAACAGAAGGCTAAGCCACTGAGGACATATGTCCACCATCAGAAGGTGGCATAAAGGCATACATCATAACATAAGACAGAGCCATCGAGTACCTTTTGTCCCCCATCAGAAGGTGGCATATAATGCCAAACATAATGCAGGTGCCTCCGAGGACGTTGTCCCCATCAGAAGGTGGCGTTGCCGTCACATAACAGATGAACATGCACGGCCCATTGAAAATAGTACTGCCATAAACCATCTTTCACTTTCATCTATCATGTTTCGTGATTTTGAAGTATATTTCATAACACATCTCTTTTAGCATCATGAAAACCAATTTATTATAATAGCATCATCATAAACATCATTTAACAAAACATTTCATATCCCCCAATCCATAAAACATATCATCAAAACATTATGTAACAGCATCATAAACATAGTTGGAAGGGGAGTGCGGGTGTTAGCAGTAAATGTTACCTAGAGTCGCGATTATTAAACTTGATAGCCGGGGGATGCTCGTAATATCCTTTTTCCTTTCTAATCTATTCAAGAATTAACAAATGATGACTTATTAATATTTTATTCTAGATTTAAACTATACGATCCATTTCCATTATGTGCACATTATAGTAAGTACTTTAATATGACTTAATAGTGAGTTTATGAAACTAATGGTTATGGAACCTCATTATCACTATTTATTACTTAAACTATAATTCCTGACTTACTAACTTGGTTAAAGAGGTCCTTTCTATTATAATAGATGATACTTTTAATATGAGTTCTAAGTCCAACTTATTCAGTAAGAACCACTACTTATAAGATTCATAAATATTCATGTTTAATGACTAGAAGTGTGATTGTAAGACTCTCATATATTAATTAAGCTTTTAGTAATAAAAATAAGAACATGTCATACATATTAATAAATTATGGTTGATCTTATTAGGTGATCAAAATATAGATTAAAACTACTTAGAGCCTGTTCTCTTCGGCATAAAACAACTAAACTGAACTGAACTGAACTGAACTGAACTAAACTAAACTGAATTGAACTGAACTGAGCTGAATTAAATTATAACTAATTAATAGTAATGATTATTATTTAGGAACTGAACTGAACTGAACTGAAAATAAGTTGGGGAGAACAGGCCTTTAGTAGTAGGCTCAATTATAACTTTGCTTAACCAACTTGGTTATTACTAATACAAGTCTCAATATTTATATTGGGCTTGAAGGTTTAGAAGTGTATTTATACATAAATAAACTTATTACCTAAATGTATACTTTAAACTACAAAAACACGATTATAAATTCAATTAATCTAGTTCAATAGCATGATATTGGTCTAAGTTAACTAATAAAGAAATTAATAACTTGATGGTGCCATAGTTTTTCAAACAAAATAAGAAGAATGGGAGGGAAGGTATGATTCATACCTTATGGGTAAAAGTAACAAGAAGGCAAAGAAGAGGGACAATAGGGGGTCAGAGCTCCGGCAGGTGTCAGGTGGGCGGCGGTGCAGCGCCGGTGGGCGCGGACTCACAATAGGCCAAGCAGGGGAGGGAAGAGATGTCTGCGAGAGAGAGAAGGAAGAGGGAGAAGCAGGGTCGCTCGTGCTGAGGAGGAAGAGTACGCGCGCGATTGGTCGGCGACGACAGGGGTCTGGGCAGAAGAGGGGGCGGGAGACGTGTAATCCCTCATAATTTTATGAATTTTATAAATATATTTTAATGTATATTTATATATAATTTAGTATTTAAATAATTAATTTCTTAAAGTGTTGGCTATTTTAAAGTCAAAAGGAATATTTAATGTTTTTAAATAATCAAATTTTTTATTTAATCATACTTTGAAATTTATTTAATATTTTAATTATTTTTGAGTTGTAGTATAAAAGATTTTAAAGATGTGTTAGAGGAGCCCAAATCAACTCAAGCACACAACCAGCTAATTTAAAAAGTCCAAACACACTTCCCTAAAGCAACAAGGGTTAGTGTTGCAAAACTATATAAATCCCATGAGAGCCCAAAAATCCCCACACAAAATTACAAAGCCTAATTTTTTTCTCTCTCCTCTCTTCTTTTTCTCTCTCCTTACTCGGCCCCCTCCCCTTCGGTTCTCTCTCTCTCTCTCTTTCTCGGTCCTCCTCGGCAGCCACCGGCCGGACCACCGCCACCGATCACCCGCAATAGCAGCCGACCCTCCCTGCTCGTGTCGTTTTCCTCCTCCTTCCTCTTCTTGGTTTATTTTCTTTCTCCTCTATGTTATTTTAATGTTAGGTTTATATGTTTAAGTATTGTTTTAATGTTTTCATGATTGAAGTTTGTAATTTTGATGATTTAAATATAAATTTCAGATTATATGATTAGTATAGTAAAGTATTTAAATTTCTGATTTATTAAATATGTTTAAGTTAGGGTATTTTAGCATCAAAGCATGGATTTTTAATGTTTTCAGAGTTAGAAATTATAGTATCATGTTAGTTTATGAATATTGGATACTTTAATATTTATAACTATGTTAGAGTGACTTTTAAAGAGTTTTAAACATGTTATAAGTTGCTGGAATTTTTATTAGTATGCTTATGATGGACTTTTAAATATCAAAGTATGGTTTTTAAGGGTTATTAATGACTAGTATGATACTACTATACTAGGAGACACTAATATTTGAAGTTGTAATGATTAAGAGGGTTTTTAAATACTTTTTAAGAGGGTTTAATATTTTAAAGTTGCTGAAAATTAATTAGAGTATTGATTCTTGGTTATGTTGGTATTTGGTAGGCAGAGAATTTTCTCTAGGCGATTTCTAAGCTTGATAAAGTGGCCTCTCAGATTGTCTACACAAGGTACGTACATACCTATGTGTTAGTAGACTAGTATCATGTCCTAAGATTAGGATTGATGTAGTATCATGTATAGGGAAATTTTTATAGTTCATATGTGGCTTATATTCAAGTGAAAATTGCATGTTTTATGTCGTTGTGTGAAGCATGTTGCCTATGTTGGTTATAATATGTTTGCAAGGATAATTGATGCAAGTATGTGGGATTGGGAACTTTATTTTATTAATTCACATGAGGGATTAATATTTATATTGTTTATTGGCTCATGTTGTTCCCTTGGATTATTTTATTATATTTACTTTATGAGGGCTATGGGACTTATTTGATAAGTTGGATATTCACCTATGAAAAGGTTGGTTGATTGTTGATCTAAGTCAACAAATAATTAAATATTGGTTGGTTATTAAACTAAGTAATGGAATTATTCTTGGATTATTTGAGTTGTTGATCACCTTATTTAATCCTAAGTTAAAAGATGGATTTAAGTTTTGTGTATCCATGATATGTATGTGATGAGTGAGATTTATCTCACTCCTAGGGTAGTTTTTTAGGCTATTTTACTTGATTTATTTTGCATTTTTTTTCCTAATTTCACCTCATTTTCTATCTAACTCTCTCTTAGCACATGTATACATGTACTTGCATCCCCCTCCCCTACTATTCTATTTGATCTTTGATATGTAGGAACTCAAGTTCCAACAAACTTAGAGGGGAGCAAAAAGGAAAGCAAGAAGAAAGGGAGCCCGGCCGAGCAAACAACCAGCCCGTCCGGGCCAGTGAGCCCGCCCGAGCAGATAGGCAGCCCGCCTGGGCGCTACATCAGGCCAACTTCCTGTCTTTTCCCTGGAAATTTAGTGCACGGCCGGGGTATCAGATCGGGCCCGTTCACCCTGCACCGCCCGGGCCTCTGTTCGCTGGCCCTTTTTTCGGATTTCTTTTCTTTTACGACTCATGTAATTAGAGGGGGTATAAATACTCATCTACCCTATTTTGGAAAGGACCCCAGATTTTTAGAACCCTAATCTTGCTTACTAGTGTAGGAGAGAGAAAACTTGGCTCAAGAGGTGTAATTTGGAGATTGAAAATCAATGAAAAAGTGACAATTTCTTTGAAGTTTCTTGCTTCCTTAGTAATCCTCTCAATCCTTTCTTTCTTTCTCATTGTTTTTATGCATTTCTACTTTGTTAGTTTCACGTTTTCATTATTTAATCTTCATGCTTAGTAGTTAATTTAGATTAAAGTTTCCATCTTTTCTTAGATTCTTCTTGTTTACTCACTATATTTTATTTTGTTTTTGCCTTAAAGTCTTGATTTTTGGTTTTTTGCTATTTTTTTGATTGGTGATTTATTGCTAGTTTTTCCATGTTTAGGATGTTTGGTATTATAATGGGTAGTGAGTAGTTCATTAACTAGGATTGGGATTAGCACAATCATTGTTTGCATCCTATCTTCATGTGTAGAGTTTATTGGGTTGATGTTTGGGATTTGTGCAATTTCAACCATTGATATCGATTGGTGACTTAGTTGATGTGAGCTCTATCATCTTTGATCCTTTGTTTCCCATTTAATAGTTTACTTTTTATGTGGTTGACCTTCATGATCGATTGATTAGTTGGTACGCATCACTTGTTGGTTGGTATTAACTTGGGTTTGATTTCAATTCCTAAATTGGCCTAGTTAGGTGATAACGCCTCGAAATATAGGTTTTGTTGCCATAATTAGGACTCTAAACTCCCTAACAATGATTTTAGAGGTGTTTAGGTTTGTTTATTCCCTTTGCATATCCCCAATACTTGTCAACCCCTTTATCTCTATTTCGTTGTTGGATGTGAACTATGATTGTGGTGATTCCCCATTCCTAGTGATTTTCCTAATTTGATTCCAATAGTTTTAATCACTTAGTTCAACCAAAACTTGATGATTTCTTCGACTTAGCTTACTTGTAGCGACTCTACCTTGGTGAGACCTCCGATCCTTATGGTTCGACCCTTACTTACCACTTGACTAGTTTAGGTGGATAGTTAGGCTTTTTATTTGACATTAGGGGAGTTAGTAACGACGTAGTTGAGCCATTTGTCAACTACCCCAACATGCCTCCCCAATATGGGCCGATTCCGGGGTGGCACAATGGTCAACCGACCTACCCCTTTTGGCCCCCTCGTCCACCACCATATGACTACACGGTGTCGGGTGGGACCGATCCAAGGGCCGATCCTTCCTACCCTTTTGACGATCCTACATTTTACGGGGGTTGGTCCCCCCATGGTCCTCCCGCGTCCCAACTACCGGGGGATGACCCAGTGGATGAGGATTAGGATCCTCATCATCTTTCCCCCGCCCTCCCCCCTATGTCTATGCTTGGCACACCGAGGACGGTGTTTTTGATAAGTTTGGGGGGTTGCTTTCACTTGTTATTGAAAGGGTTGGGATGTTCAAAAAAAGGGTAGTGAATGACTAAGTGTCTAGAGGGTAGGTTTAATTTTTGGGGTGTAATTCATGAGGGTTAGAATTGCTTGATGTTTAGTGTTGATATTTGATGAGTGATGTTTGAGTCTGATGATGTGATGATGTGAGTACAAAAAAATAAATAAAAAAAAAATTTGAAAAAAAAAAAAACAACAAAAAAAAACGTATGAATCAAGGCAAACTTTTCTATTATTTTATTTCTTTTGATCTTGAGTTGAGAACAATATCATTGAAACTCCACTCTTTTGAATGCTTTTATTCCTAGGTGTTAAAAGTCCGCATGATTTGAGATGTTTATGGTTTATTTTAGGATACTATATTCTAAGGTAGTGGTTAGAACCTTTTGAGAGCACAAGACCTTAATTCATGGATTGTGGTATGATGGTGTTGCTCTCTCAAGTGAATTTGAAACCTAAAAGAGTAGTATTTGCTTGATAATCCCATGTGAGGACTTTCAAAAAGCCCCAACATTTATTTTGAGCGGCATGGATCATCGACATTGCATACTTTTATCGAGACCTTGACTCCAATCTATCCAAGATCGCGACCGAGCCACTCTAGGGAAAGATAAAGGCGTTATTTTCGGTGACTATTTTTATTTTTTTTATAGTTTTAGGCCCGTTATTTTCGTTTCTTTTTCTTGGTTTTGTTTTTATTTGCAATTGCCCTTCCTCTTAACCCTTCGAGCCTTATCCTTTTCTTTGGTTACCTCAATACAAGCCAATTGCCTTCTTATTTTATTTTTCACCCTTGTAGTGAATAGTAAAGTTAGAGCGATTGTCTTGAACAATATTTGAAAACGAAAAAAAAAGGGGAAAAGAAAAATGATGAGATTCTTATGGTATAGTGAAAATTTTGTGTATATTTTCGTATAAATGCAATTGCAACTTCATAGAAAAAGCCACCCAAAGTCAAAGAAGGCGGGGAAAATGAAAAAGATAAAAAAAAAAGAAAAAAAGAAAAAAAAGAAGAAGAAAATCCAAAAATAATTCATTATTGTCATGTTTTTGAATAAGTTTGGGGGGAACCTTATCCCTAAATGGTTGAGTATGATTTGTGATTTATGGTTATTTAGCTCTTTCGGTCCTACTAAGACTTCACTATTTTAGGATTGAGCACCACTATCCAAATTTATTCACACCCTTTACCCCTAGCCTACGTTACCACCTTAAAAAGTCCTTTTGACCTTAGAGGGTTGAGTCATTGTCGGTGACAGAAGATTGGAATCAAGCCTATTGAGCGAGTGTGTCATGTCGAGATGTCGATTAACCTTCTCCTATTCTATTTCTTGTTACATTTATCGGCTCCATTCTTTGGAGTTTAGAGAAGCTACTTTAAATGACGAATTTGAAACTAGTTGAGAGAACGCGGTATGTATGGTTGTAGAATTTGAGGAAATGTGCTCTATCTAGTTCTCTATGCTTAGTGTATGGTATGTTTTAATCAACCTATGGACATCTTTAGGCATGCTTACTTTTAGTGTCTAGAAATTCTTGCATCCATTTGTGTTTGCTCCTTTTCAAAATCTCACTTAAGAGCACCCCTTTTTTATTATTTTATTTTCTTTTGGCTTTCTTTGGCTTATTTATTTTTGGTTTGCCTTGCATTCTAAGATCTAGAGTTATGAGTTAAACTCTTAGAAAACCCTTACGAGAGCATTACTCGTCCTCATTGGCAACTTTGGGGTTTAAATGGCTTATCACTTGCTCTAAAGGTGACCGTGATTCCTACGAAAATGAGTTAGTGTATATAGTTTCCTTTTTGCTTTGTGTGTACTTAGTTTTAGCAACTTTGCCTTGCTATCCTCTTTGTATCATTTCTTTCCCTCTTATATCCTTTTGGCACTTTGCTTGAGGACAAGCAAACATTCAAGTTTGGGGGAAGTTGATGAGTGAGATTTATCTCACTCCTAGGGTAGTTTTTTAGGCTATTTTACTTGATTTATTTTGCATTTTAGTTCTTTTTTTTTTCCTAATTTCACCTCTTTTTCTATCTAACTCTCTCTTAGCACATGTATACATGTACTTGCATCCCCCTCCCCTACTATTCTATTTGATCTTTGATGTGTAGGAACTCAAGTTCCTACAAACTTAGAGGGGAGCAAAAAGGAAAGCAAGAAGAAAGGGAGCCCGCCCGAGCAAACAACCAGCCCGCCCGGGCCAGTGAGCCCGCCCGAGCAGATAGGCAGCCCGCCCGGGCGCTACATCAGGCCAACTTCCTGTCTTTTCCCTGGAAATTTAGTGCACGGCCGGGGTATCAGATCAGGCCCGTTCACCCTGCACCGCCCGGGCCACCCAGTGAGCCCGCCCGGGCCTCTGTTCGCTGGCCCTTTTTTCGGATTTCTTTTCTTTTACGACTCGTGTAATTAGAGGGGGTATAAATACTCATCTACCCTATTTTGGAAAGGACCCCAGATTTTTAGAACCCTAATCTTGCTTACTAGTGTAGCAGAGAGAAAACTTGGCTCAAGAGGTGTAATTTGGAGATTGAAAATCAATGAAAAAGTGACAATTTCTTTGAAGTTTCTTGCTTCCTTAGTAATCCTCTCAATCCTTTCTTTCTTTCTCATTGTTTTTATGCATTTCTACTTTGTTAGTTTCACGTTTTCATTATTTAATCTTCATGCTTAGTAGTTAATTTAGATTAAAGTTTCCATCTTTTCTTAGATTACTCTTGTTTACTCACTAGATTTTATTTTGTTTTTGCCTTGAAGTCTTGATTTTTGGTTTTTTGCTATTTTTTTGATTGGTGATTTATTGCTAGTTTTTCCATGTTTAGGATGTTTGGTAGTATAATGGGTAGTGAGTAGTTCATTAACTAGGATTGGGAGTAGCCCAATCATTGTTTGCATCCTATTTTCATGTGTAGAGTTTATTGGGTTGATTATGTTTGGGATTTGTGCAATTTCAACCATTGATGTCGATTGGTGACTTAGTTGATGTGAGCTCCATCATCTTTTATCCTTTGTTGCCCATTTAATAGTTTACTTTTCATGTGGTTGGCCTTCATGATCGATTGATTAGTTGGTACGCATCACTTGGTGGTTGGTATTAACTTGGGTTTGATTTCAATTCCTAACCTGGCCTAGTTAGGTGATAACGCCTCGAAATATAGGCTTTGTTGCCATAATTAGGACTCTAAACTCCCTAACAACGATTTTAGAGGTGTTTAGGTTTGTTTATTTCCTTTGCATATCCCCAATTCTTGTCAACCCCTTTATCTCTATTTGGCTGTTGGATGTGAACTATGATTGTGGTGATTCCCCATGCCTAGTGTTTTTCCTAATTTGATTCCAATAGTTTTAATCACTTAGTTCAACCAAAACTTGACGATTTCTTCGACTTAGCTTACTTGTAGCGACTCTACCTTGGTGAGACCTCCAATCCTTGTGGTTCGACCCTTACTTAACACTTGACTAGTTTAGGTGGATAGTTAGGCTTTTTATTTGACATTAGGGGAGTTATTAACGACCTAGTTTCTCCCTTGTTCAGTATGTTGGTTGTCTTACTTTGTGAGTCACAAGAAAGAAATAATTTATTAATAACTTAAAGTGGAAAGTGAATAGCAATAAGCTTTAGACTTGTGTACGTCTGAAGTGTTCGACTAGTATGAGTTGGAGCACATGGTGGTAGCCCGTGGCTTTTCTTGGGACCAGATTGATCACCGTGTCCTATTTAATTTGATTAGTACCTCGATATCGTTGGTCGCGCGGAGTCACGCCTGTACTTCATCTTCTAAGTTGAAGACTGATTTGGTTTGGACAACTCTTTTCATTGCCTATTCAATCTAATTTTAATTAACCTATTGGTTGTGGAGTCAAGTATAGTCCATCTGTTGTTTTATTCTATTATTATTCATCTTTGCTTTAATTTTTATTAGTATCATGTTAGGTTTTATATTTTATTTATTATGTAGTACTCAGCTTTGCTGATTACGTGCTTTTGTGTATGTCGATCATGGTTGTGCCTTATTGATCCTGTGATGATCCATTTGGTGAGCAGTCTCTCAGGATCAATAAAGCATCGACCATTCCAGGTCTGAAGATGATGCATCGTGGGTTCGGGTTTCGTGGAGAGATTGTGTTTAGTTTTTAATACTTTTATATTTGAATTTTAATTGTGGTTTGAATAGTTGACTTTTGAGTTGGTTGACTTTTGAGTTGGTTTTGGAGTTAACTTATGGTTGACTAAGTTATTAAGTTTTTAAAGTTATTTATTTATCGCTGCAAAATTCTGAATAAGCTGATACATTATCACACGGGCAATAATGCTTTGATAATTCTCTAAGTTTTATATGAAAAAGGTATTTTGAAAAATAGAAAATTTTCGGGGTGTTACAAGATGGGTGGTGGTGATCGACAGGTTGTAGGAAAACATGAGGTTTGGGTGTGGTAGTGTTTGAAACTTTGTTGAAGAATACTTGGGGATCAAGGGGTTCTATAATGCCTTGGGAAACAAGGAGAGAGAGCTTCAGGAAGAAGATGAAATGAGTGGTCATGGTGATTTTTTATTTTTGGAAAATTTCTAATTCTTTTGCTATTACTAAAATTAGCAAATTTTCCTACTTTTTTTTTAATCTACAGCCAAACTAACTTAGCTTATTTTATTAAACATTTGACTTCATTTTATTTCAAATATAATATAGGAGTGATAAATTAATTTTAAACAATTTATCAAGCTAATTATTAATGTTAATTAAGCTTTAATTTTTGGAATATTACATCCTCACCCAGCCCTTATAAAAAGTTTCTCCTCGAAACTTGGAACTTCAAACTAATGCTTCATAAAACTTGTTCGATACCATACTTGAGTTGCTAAAACAGGTTTGTTTCTTACGGATGCACCTAAGCAATAGTTAAATGCTATTTCTAGCCGTCTATGCATGCCAACGATATTATCTAAGCATCGATATTAGAATTTGAGTTAGTACCATTGGCAACATCGTCATCTTTAGTCCGTCGCATCGTACACTCTTCCAGCTTGTGAAGATCCTCATACAGGATTCATCTTATTGCTATTATAGTCAGAGTTTTGATCGCCTCCTTCAATTCTTCCAGGGCCGTAGTTGCTTCTGTTTTGCGTCCGAGAGTCTGATATGGGGCAATCTCTGACCAAGTGATCTCGCTTACCACAACGAAAACATTAGCCTGTTCCTTGGCAACAATCCTTTTCTAGGTGTCCTTCCTTACCACACTTGTTACATTGTAGGAATTGTCTTTGATGACGATTATCCTCTTAGTAACCCACGTTTAGCCTCTTGTTGAGCCATTGCTAAATTGACCATTATGGGGTTTTTCTTTTCTTTTGCCATTCTCGTACACCTCTTTTTGAAGTTTCATTTTCCACTCAACATTGATGGCTCTATCATATAGTTTCTCGTAGGAGCTACTCATGTGCGCTGCCAATTTTACTTGGATGTCAAGGTTCAGACCTCCTTCAAAGCGGTTCATTATGTGTCGATCAGTGGTTACCAAGTCAGGAACGAATCTTGCCTGCTCATTAAACTTCACGGCATACTCCAATACAGACATGTTCCTCTGCTTCAGATGGATAAATTCAGACTCAATTTGTAGTTGTAGAGATGGGGGATAGAACTATCTTCTCAAAGCTTCTTTTAACTTTTCCCCAACCAAAACTCAGTTGACCTTGCATCTCCTTTGCAGTTTTCCACCACCGATTGACTTGTCCTTTTGGATAAAACACTGCAAAGTTGACTTTCCACTTGTCGGGGCATTAAGTAGCATCAAACAACTTCTCCATGTTGTTGAGCCATTCTTCGAACTCTATATGGTCTGGCTTGCCATCATAGCACTAGTGGAATAAAGTTCAACCGTTGCGGTCAAAACCAGGCTTACCGATGCGGTTTTTGGCCGCAACGGTTGGACTAGTAGCGATAGCCAAATTTTAGCTGCTGCGGTTCCGGACCGCATCAGTTAATAATTTACCGTTGCGGTTTTGACCCAAAACCGCAGCGGTAAATGATTAAATGCCAAAACCGCAGCGGTTAACCACCCCAAAAACCAAAAAAAATTTTTTTTTTTTATTTTTTCATTATTAATCAATATAAAATCAATAACATATATCAATAATCAATTTATTAAGCGTATTATGCTCAATTGAAGCATAAGTATAAATAATTCGATACATAAGAATCTTTACTATAATCTTGAACCATTTTCATTAAGCATAATGAGAAAGAGTCTGTAATCCATCCAGATTTTGCTAGAACATTTGGAATTGATATGTCCACAAGACCTAAACCCATCAACAAACCCCCATCTAGATAAACACCGATTTGCTTCTTACCACACCTGCAGAAAGATCGAACAGCACAAAATTACAACTTCGATTTAATCTAGACATAACACAAAGTACGTCCCAACATATAGAGAACAGTACTGACATACAAGCTGAAATGTCCAGTGTCCTATATAAACTCTTCTGAAATGTCGAGAAATAGAATGATTTATATGCCACAATAGACCATAAGGAGCAACCCCCCACCCCCCGCACTCGCCCCCCACCCATTGCACCGCCCCCACCCCCACCGCACTACCCCCACCCCCATGCACCGCCCCCTACCCACCGCACCCCCCACCCCTTGCGTTACCCCCACACCCACCGCACGCCCCTACCCCTGCGTTGCCCCCCCTACACCGCCACCCACCCCCACCGCACTGCCCCCCACCCCCGCACCGCCACCCACCCCCAAAATCCAGGAGGACAGCTAACAATTTCATATTATGGCTAAGTTGTTTCCATACTATACAATTATATACATTTTCTTCATACAACTAAATGATCTAACAAGCAACACAAGCGTCGCGCAAACAAAAGAAAACAATTATTCATCACTTTATCAGATACAAGGAATGCAAGCAAATATAAAGCAAGTACATAGTAAGAGCAGATTCATTTCAGTTGCACAACGAAGAAGATAATAGAAAGATTAGCTAAAATCTAAAATTTTCTTTTTTTTTTGTTCCCTTTTTTGCAACTCTCTTAAGATTAAGTTCGGAACTTAAAAATGTACATACACCGGATAATCACAGAGGAATGGAGGAAACCGGGGAAAAAAAATAAAAAGAAAATCAGCAACAGTTGCAGACTATGAGAAATGACAGATTTATGGGGAACGGGAGGAGGAACAAGAGTTACAAAGACGAGCCATCAGACATCAATGAAGGAGATGGTTCAGGAACAGTTAGCTTAGCTAGTGAAACACTAAAAATAAGGTCGTACTTTTTCCTCCACGACTTTTCATCAGACGGTTGCTCATGAACAGATCTCTAGAAAGGCGCTGAGCTTGTTCGTCGGAGCTGGTACTTGGGCTGAGGAGGAGGAACACTTGGCAGGGTCTTCTCCACTTCCTGTTAATAAGATTACCATCAAGGAGAAAGGAAGGATCAGAATAGAAACAAGCGGTTTATTAGAAATTGTACATAGTTATAAATGTAACAAAATAGCTACATTGAATGACCTCCTCACTGGGGAACAACCTAATGAACCTGATACAAGGATCGAATGGAGTTGCAAAACTTAGATGCCAAACAAAACTTTAAAAACGTAACCATTGACAAGGTATCAGAAGTCTTTGAAAATAATAGTACCCAAATGAATCAGATGAACTTCAATCACAAGCTATGTTACTCGGACTTCTCATATTATCTCAAGTATCGTGTTAGATCCTTGGCACTGGGACACGAGAGTGAATATTTGACACTTCATTTCGGCCAAAGTCAAAGTGGAGTCGAACACTTAGATACATACTCGTGCCTGTCATGAGTATTCGAGTCCACATAACATAGATCCCCAAGTTATAAAACTTAATTACACATCCTTGACAGCTCATGAACCACAAGATCATAATTATATACGAAATTTCCTATCGCAGCATATGTGAGCGTGAAGGCAGTTAAACTGAGACCTTACAAAATACAGTGTCATCAACAATCATCACATCAATCAAGACGGATGTATTTGGAATTATGATTAACAATTCTTCAACATGAGATGGTGTTGATATTCAGCATCACTTCTTTTGTTCCAGATGCCTGCTGATAGTTGTTCGAAGCCAATGATCACTGACTCACTGGTTTGAGGTCATGGACATTTCTAAAATTGATAGAAGTTTCTGATCGCAGCATGACTTGAAGCATGTACTGTAATCCCCCGTATTTTTATGAATTTTATAAATATATTTTAATATATAGTTATTTATATTTTAATATATATTAGCATTTTAATGATTCCATATTTCAAAGGTTGACCATTTTGAAAGTCAAAGAAAATAAAGAAAATATTTTAAGGATTTAAGAAAGTTAAAATGTTTTGTTAGGCATGCTTTGAAAAATGTTTGAAACACTTAGTGGATTTGAAAAAGAGTTTAAATGGGCTTGAGGAACCCAAAATACTAATCCTAGTGATGTTAGGAGTCTAAATCATCAATCCTATTCATCATCAAACTGTACTTGAAGCCCAATTCTATTTTCCTAAGCCCACAAGAGGAAAACTATAAATACCCATAAACCACAAATATTTTACCCACATTATTTTCTCTTTCCTCCTTCCTCCCACAAAATTTACGTGACTCTCTCTCTCTCTCTCTCTCTCCTTGCGTTTTTCTTCTTGCTCGGTTTTTGGCACCTTCGGTTCTTCCTCCTTGTCCCGGCCAGCCACCGTCCGAAGCACCACCATCACCGACCGCCTGAAGCGGTCGTTCCGGCCGTCGCTGATTCGTCGGCTGCCTTCGTCTTCTACTTCCTTCTTGTTTTGGTTTAATTCTTTCTTCCTCCTCAAGTTTTGATTAAAGATTATGTTTTTATGTTTTGTTTTAGTACTAATCATGATTAATAATTTTAATTTACTGTTTTGATGATTAAATCATGGATTATATATATTGAGTATTGAAAGAATAAAATTTCAGATTTGATTATTATGTTTAGATTGAGTGTTAAATACATCAAAGCATGGATTTTTAGGGTTTGAGAGTTTGAATTATTATAGTAGCATGTTATAAACTATGAGGTTGGTTTAAAATATGAATTTAAGCATGTTTTAGTGTGTTTAAAGGGGTTTTAAATAGATTACATGCTGCTGGAATTTTTTTAAAGGATGTTATTAAGGGGGTTTGATGGATTTTAATGACTAGTGTAGTAATATTATGCTAGGAATATTAGTATTTGAAGTTTTAATGTTAAAAACAACTTTTAAATATTTTTAAAGAGGATTTAAAGTATTTAAAAGTTGCTGGAATTTAATTAGAGTATTGACTTTAAGTTATATTGATTGTTTTAGGCGGAGAATTTTCAGTAGGCGATTTTTAACGTGATTAAAGGTGGCCTATCAGTTTGTTTATACAAGGTACGTACATACCTTATGTGTTATGTGAGTAGTATCATGATTTTAGGAAGGAAAAGTTGTAGTATCATGTATAGGAACTTGTAAGTTCATATATGATGTTTATTATGGTTGGATTTTACATGTTTTATGTCTGTGTGCAAACATGTTGAGTATAAGATTTGATTATGAGTTGAATATCATGTTTGTATGGAATATTGATGCAAGCATGTTGATTGGATTGGGAACTTTATTTGCTAATTCACATGGAGGAATTAATATATTTATGAGTTGGATTATGTTTAAATCATGTGTTCCCTTATATTATTATTTTCACTACTCTATGAGGACTGTGGGCCTAATTTGGTAAGTTGATAATTTATGCCTTTGAAAGGTAAGATATTGTTGGCTAGGTTCAACAAATAAGGAGGATTGGAATAGAAAGGGATTAATCTTGGGTTGTAATTGTATGACCACTTATTTTAATCCTAAGATAAAAGAAGTTCAGTTGTGAATGTTTGATTTGAGATTTATGTATTACTTGTGTGTCATAATAAGTAATAAATTGTAAATCACGTAAAGTGTAACCTGGATAGTAATAAACTTTAGACTGGTGCACGTCTGAAATTGGACAATCAGGAGTTGGGGTACATGGTGAGCGTGCCATGGCTTTTTCTGGGAATTGGATTGATCACCGTTCCTCTTTTTATTCAAAGGTTCCGCGATATCGCAGGTCATTATGGAATACGGAGTCGCGCCCGTATTTCGTCTTCCTAGGGAAGGCTGGTTTTTAGTTAGACAACTCGGTCCAATAACTATTCCATTTAAAGTAATAAAAAGATGATTAAAGTTTAGTTCAGTAGGAGTTATATGCAGAATATTATATTGTTATATTATGATTTATCCCTGTTCATTATTTCTTAGTATCATGTTAGGAGTGTTTATGTAATGTTATGTAGTACTCAGCTTTGCTGATTACGTGCTTTGTTTGTGTGTGTTGATCATGGCTTTTCCTTATTGATCCTGTGATGACCCATTTTGGTGTGCAGATTCTTTAGAGCATTGACATCTACAGGTGTGCAGAAGTTGCATCATTGGGAACCTGGGATGTGGAGAGCTTGTTTAACAAATTGTTTATCTATTGCTATAGTAGGAATATGTTATGTTAAAGTTTGGTTTTGGCGTAAACAATTTTTAGAGTGTTGGTTTTAAGTACCTTGTTATTTATTATATTTAAAGTATGAAGTTTAGTTATGTTTGTTTTCCGCTGCAAAATTCTGAATAAACCGATACGTTATCACACGAGCGATAATGCTTGATGATTCTCCATGTTTTATATTACAAAAGGTATTTTAGAAAAGGGAGAATTATCGGGGTGTTACATGTACTGCCCCCCACCCCCTGCACTACCCCAACTCACTGCACCGCCCCCAACCCACTACACGCCCCCCCCCCCCTGCGTTGCCCCAAGACCGCCACCCACCCCCATAATAAGCCACAATAATAAGCCAATAAAGTTTTTCTTGTGTTGAGATCATCATTTAAGAATTAAGCTGAAAATCTTTCAAGACAATAAAAAGAAGAAGCTTGACCAGAGAATGACAAGTTGCAAGACACTCTATAATCATGGTATAGCACCACGACTTAATGATACAAGAAAAACAACGGCAACTGACCAAGACACAATAACATGATAAAACAAGCTTTGCAGTATAGTGAAGATAGATCTCGTATCAAGAACATCATAATACACTAAACATCCAGTTTGAAAGAACTACCAGATTTAGGGTGGCGTAGAGAGAGCAAATGTCCGGCATCTATTCCAGATATACCGCCATCTGTAAGACAATGTGAAATATGTTAGGATATGAAAAGATTTGAGCATTTAGTATCAAGTTAACCATACTTGCATCTACACACTTTAACAGAGTGCATTGCGAAAAAAATATCTTTGAGCAATTTAGCAAGATGTTATAGGCCCAAGACGACCAGGTAAGTAAAAAGTTAAGAGCCTCTTGCTAGAAATGCTAGAATAACAATCTGAAAACCCCTGCTAGAATAACAATCAAGTAAGCTTAGCCATCTAAGGTACACAAATACACAATACATGCATACAAGTATATAACCACCAAAGCCAAGGAGGGCCGTGTTAAGATCTCAAAGATAGCTCAATGAAAAGGCTTATCATGATGAAGCACTTGGTAAGATAAATTTCAGCATTATTAGAGCTATATGATGTCATATGCCCATATTTAACCCACCATTCAACTAATTTAGCCTTATTTGAATGACAAATACTACAAGCAGACCACTAGGTAAAACATATTATATTGAAGTGAATGCAAGATGAATTCAATCAACCACGCTAGAAATTAACCAATAATAAGCACAAAAATTTGTAGCAAAAAAAAAAAGAAAATAAGATTCAAACTATAGAAAAAGTACCAACCTTTTCATTGAATTTGCCCAAAACTTCTTTATCAAAAACAAAGATTCGCTCAATATATAGTCGCTCTAGATGGGATGTTGAAGATGAGCAATTCAATGAAAATCGAAAAATTAGATTGAATTTTACAAAATTCAAGAGAAAAAAGGACAATATTGGAGACAAACCTGTTGAAGCAATGGTGAATTGAAGAGTGAATTGTGCGTTGTGATGAATTCAATAGCGTTTGAGGTTGAGAGAGACGTGGTGCACATTTGAAGACAACCCTCAAGGACAGAATACAACTCCAACAAAAATTATCATAAAATGAATGAAGTAAGTTGTCAAATTGTTAATCCTGCAGCAACATTACCAAAAATCAATCATATCGACGCAAACATTTCCAATTTTAGCAATAATTTTTTATAAGACAGGCGATAATCCAGAGCAAAATTTCTTAAACATAATAAAATTGGACACCAATTCCTAAACACAGGGTAGAATTATATTTAAACACGAAAAGAAATCATTTTGATTCTACAATAATGCCAAACCCTAAAAAAAATTGAATCCATGAATGACATTGAAAAAATTGCAACATCCTACGCAGTTCATACCTAAATTTGAATCTTTTAGCTAGCAGAAAAAATAGCAACAGATTCATGATGAAAAAATCGACAAAAAATTTGAAAAATTTAGAAGATTATTACTCGGATCTTAGGGAGAACTCCATTCTTCTCGAGAGTACGGGTGACGAGGGTTTTAAGGTCCATCATTTCTCTTGTGTAATCGTCCATTTTTGAAATGGTAGCAGATATTGTCGACATTTGTGACGGAGAGAAAACCACCATTGCCGTTATTCAATTAGATTCGAACCAAAAGGCTCAATAAACCCTAACATGAAGAACATCAAAAAAGAAAAAATGAGGGTTTGAATCCCATTTTCGACGGAGAACAAAGCCAAATGATAGAAAAATTGTGAATTTAGGTAACCTGGTGAAATGACATAGAAGAGAAGACGAGAGAGAAGGCATTAGAGGAGGTTGAAGAGGAGAGAGATGCGTGAAGGAGACCAGAGTAGTTAGAGAGAAGGCGTTAAAGGAGAGAAGTCCGACTAATTGAAAGAGGGAAATGAGTTGGGCCTCCTTTTGTGGGCTCCCACGTCTTAGAGATGTGGTAAATTCTCGTATTAACTGGGCTCAATTCAGCGCTCAATTTCGTGCGCTCAGCGGTTAAGAGAATCGCAGCGGTTAACAGAAAATCGAATCGGTTTCCTATTAACCGCTGCAGTTCTCTAAGAACCGCAGCGGTTTGTGTTCCCAAGTTTTCCACCTAAAATTTCGAGGATTTACCGCTTCAGTTCTTTTAGGGACCGCAGCGGTTGTGTTATGACATATAGCATTTTTTCCACTAGTGTAGGTAGGCGAATTATGAGTGGAGAATCTTTTGAACGTTTTAGAGCATTCCTCTTGCTCAGATTTGGGTCGTTGTTTGTTCCCTTGCAAAATCTCCATCATCGTGAGCCCCATTAAGTTCAATTGGATCCCACTTGTTTCTCCGGAGGAATCTTAGAAAATAGGGTCGTTTCGTAGTGCGTCGAGTCTTGCTCTCATTTCCTTCAAATTAACATTGTTCCCCTTTCCTTCGTTAGTACGTTCGCTTTCGCTTGATGCCATCCTCTAAATTACGAAATGTTTAACGGAGTTATGTTTATTGTAAACTACCAGAACATATATAGTCGTGGGTAAATAGTGCAAAATAATCTCATCCCGTTCGTAGCACTCACGCTCATATGTCATTATGTTAGTTTTTCATTACTTATTATTATTATTATTATTATTATTATTATTATTATTATTATTATTATTATTATTATTATTATTATTATTTATCACCACTCGTATCATATGCGTACATTTTAATAGTATCCTTTTACTTAATTTATCTCATTAATATTCATAACAATTTATATTCACATTAACTTGGTGGCCTAATTACCACTAATTTCCATCATATAATTTTACCGGACTCATTTTTAAACTTAACATATTTTCTTATTTAAACCAATTCTCTTTTAGACCTAAAAACCCTTTGGAACTTGTTCCTGGGTTTATTTTACGGTCTTTGGAACCTTTTACTCTGATACCACTCTGTAACGCCCCGACCTCTAAGCATCTTTGTTCGGTAATTAATCTTGATTATTAGCAGCGGTAGACCTAGCGTTTGGTCGGTGCGTTACTGCCATACTTTCCGTTAGGAAAATACAAGGCAACATACTTTCAAAATTCTAACAAGTAATGTGAAAACTTAAACATACTAGATCATATAAAATAAAATAAACCTGCGTTAATGTTAGTTAAACTAACTAATAACTTAGGTTACAAAAACTATAAATGTTTGAGCCCTTTTACTGGATCTCCTTCTTTCTCTTTCTCTCCAAAACCCTAGCATCCATTAGTGAATTTCAAAGGGGCTTCCATCGATTTTATCGGCGGATAGCCCCACCTTAATTTTAATTTTCATTGTTATTTAGCTTTGTTTATGTTCATTCTTGTTTGAATAATGCTTCCTCCTTTAAAGAGAGGATATTTTCTCCCTTGAAAGAAATGGTTTATTCTCTTCTCCTTGGGAGAGACTTTAGATTACTCCTTTATTTCTAGATGAATTATCATAATTTTGGATCATTGATGAAGAATTATGCAATGTCAAACCAGATTTCAGATCTACAAGTACAATCAATGATATCAGATTTAATTCTATTTCAAAACTACATTATATCGAAAGACCCCCCTCGTTGAAGGTTGTATCAAACAACGATGTGGAAGAGGGTATGCGGAATTGTTAGATCTACTACACAGCGATCGTGGTTTTCCAAATTCTAAATTTTATTTGTTCAAAATTGTTATGTATTTGTTATTTCTGATTTCTATTGTAGATGTCATATGACTCTTTTATTAATAAATTAATTTTACATTAAAAAAAACTTATTTTTACTAAACTTAACTTATTTTTGCTGAATTAAACTTATTTTCACTAAAAATTATTTTATGAAATGAGGAGAACATAGTCTAAGGGTGCGTTCTCTTCACCGAAAAAACCTTGAACTGAACTGATTAGACCTGATTGGACCTGATTCAACTTATTGGACCTCATTGAACCTGATTGAACTTGATTGGAACTTATTGGACCTGATTGGAACTTATTGACCTTATTGAAACTTATTGGACCTGATTGAAACTTAGTTGACTTTATTTAACAAAAAATTTGATGAGTAATAACATAAATTTTACCTCTAACATAAATACTATCCCTCAAAATTTATTATGATATAACAATTATGAAAATTTATCTCTTATGATTAACATTTTAACAAAAAAATACTATTTATATGCTTGCCTGTACACAACTTTTCACCAGTAATGAAATATATATCTTTCAATTAATCACTAGTAGGAAATCAATTAATAACATATATATCTTTCATTGTTATTAGTAATGAAAACATGTTATCTCTAGTTATTTAAAGACGAATTGCAAAATATTATTATTATGATGATTAATATTGCTCACCTTATTTGACCATTATTATAATATTTTTTAATAATAACATAATCAGCTAATTAATAGTAATATGAATCAGTGGTGGATCCAGGAATTGTCCCACATGGTTCGGAGTCGTTCCAGGATTGTTTCATTAAGTTGTAATAAATCATATGGTATCATTTCATATGTTTTCATGGTAGCAATTAAATCTTAGTCATATGAATATTATATATTAATGTAGTAGTGTAAGTAGCTTTGGTGTTTAAGGATAGAGTAAACTCCCAAGGTAGTTAGAAATTGCTTGGCCATAAAAAAAAGAGTTGCATGAAGATTGTAACTAATAAAATACTCCTTGTGACCCTGAGTAATACCTTATAATATGCTTAATGTAAAACCATAAGTACCTTTCCTTTTTCCTTTTATATTATCATATAGGAGTAAGTATATTCTGAAGCTATTTATTCTGCAACATCTCCAATACTTTCTCAGTTTTTTGCTACTTGTATCGTGTCTTTTTGCACAAGGATCAAGGTGAGGAGAAAGATAGAGAGAGATAAAAAAAAGGAACTCCATGTGCTAGGAGAGAAAAAGACATAATATATTGCCAAAAATAGAAACGATGCAAGTAACTGATGCAAGTAATTAAAAACGGAGGAAGTATATTTTAAAATTGACTGTTTTGGAGTATACCCTAATAAAACTAGAGATGGCCAACAGTGCGGGCCAATGCAGCCCAACCCACTTCTTGGGTCGTGTGGGCCGAGCCCACGAAAAACCTGATCTAGCCCGGCTCGAACCGTGAAATTGGTGGGTTGGCCGCGGGCCAAAATTTTTGACCCCAACCCACGAACGCCTGCTACTAAAACCGCCCAACCCGGCCCACGAAATGGTCCAGCCCGACCCATGAATCGGACCAGGCCAACCCAAGTAATTATTCCACCAAATTGTGTATATTTTAATCAAATTGTATATATTTTAATAAAATGCATATATTATAATTCAATCAAATTCAAAAATAATGAAATTATTAATTAATATTAATAATTTTATATATTTTATTTAATTTTAAGGTTTTATGTAACTATAATGAATGATTCCGATGATTAAATAATTTTGAAAAAAATATTCTCATGCCAGCCCGTTAGGCCCACGAACCACTAGATTTGCTTCCCGAACTGTGAAAACCGGCAACAGACCGGTGTGGACCAATATTTTTCAATCCGTGGACCAATATTTTTCTGCCCGTAGACCATGTTTTTTTGGTGGCTCAATTATAACTTTTTTTAGGGGTTCAATTATAACTTGATTGCGTTCAATATTTAAGTTAGCTTTTTAATGCCATATTTGAATTTGACTTTATTTTTTTCCTTTTTTTTAGTAGTAATTAATTTACGAATGAGTATTTAAGTAAATTTATAGTAAGACACCATAGTCCATAGCTTTCCTTCCCTTATACTCCAATTCCGCTATAAAACAATATAAAACAAAGAATGAAAACCCTAACTCTTCCAATTCCGATCAGTAGACTTTGCGCACTAAACCTTCTCCTGAGAAGAAAAATATCATCTTTCTACCTACATTCAACTTCAATTTGTCGAGATTATGGATGAAACTAATACGAAAAATTTGTACGTAAAAAAACAATTTTTTTTTGAAAAATCATTATCTTTCTTCCAATTCGTACGTAACTGATTGCAGTTTTGGTGCCGACGGTTTTTTAAAGAAAAAAAATCCTAAATGTCATTGTGGGGCCAAGAGTCCTCCCATTGAACAAATGAAGGTAGAAATGTGCATATCCAAATTGAACCTTATTAAGAAGGGCAATATTGCTCGTTCTAGAGACTTTGATCATATTTTAAGTGAGCCTCCTGAGGACTGTGACAGGAGGCTTCATATGCATCAATGCGGCTGGACATATCTTCAGCCTATTGAAACAGTTTTGGTGCTGCACGATTTCTTGAAGAAAAAAATCCTAAATGTCATCGTGGGGCCAAGAGTCCTCCCATTACTAAACCTACCTTTGGTTGTATTCGCCTGATAAATCTTTTGAAATCCTTTGACTAATCACTTGTTGCAAGATGTGATTACTTTTCCCTATTGCTTTGTGCTACTAAGTGGTTATGTGTAGAAGCTACATAGTGTTTGCAGTTTGAGATACTAATCTGCTATCATTTTTTCTGACATGTTTATATCAATGCCTATGACATAAGATTGCAACAAGTGTCAAAAATAATATTTATTCTTAAAATAAGATTTGAGATATTTTTCTAACCAACAAAAAGAAGATAGGAAAAATATCATACTTTTTTTTTGAAAGGGGAAAAGTATCATACTTATACAACTATAACTTTGCCTTTTCGAATTGTTCAACAAACACCCCTCAGAATTATTACTTTCCACCTTACAGTCTCAATTATTTCAAAATTCACCACATATCCTTTAATATGTCATAAGTACATCGAATTGCCCTTAATGAATGACGGACAACTCCATCGACCATTCTGTTACTTCCTCTACTCCTCATTAACACTTTCATTTTTTAGTTTTTACTTTCTCTAACCATCAAATCTCCTTAATGGAGGTCACCCTCTCAAAGCCCCTGATTTTTTTTACTTTAAATTTGAGGGTTATGTATGGTTTTTCCTAGCCAGTAGGGGTAACACCGCCAAATTTCTCCCTACTATTATAAATATCATTCTAAATAAATTATAGGAATCTAAGCGTATTACCGCCATAGTGATACGCGTACAACTAAATAATAATTTTAGAAATCAAATTTGTTAACTTTTGAAAATAATACAGAGAAAGACTTAAAAATGGTTAAACTATAAGTTGAAAACCATTTAAGATCCCTCATTAAAATCTCATAAATCCAAACTTATGAATGAAATAAATAAACACGATATTTGATATAAACAAGATACTTCCAAGTTTAATGACTAACACCCATGCATGAAAACTTGCAATTTATCATTGATTTGTAGTAATCAATTCATAATAACTCGGTAGATAAGTGATAACTAGTCGATAAAGAAAATAATTATACATTATAAAACTAAAATCGGTCTACAAATATCGTCATCACTTACAATTACAAATAAAATTAAAACCGGTATACAAATATTGCAATGACTTATTGAGAGTCATCATATAATTATGAAATTACATAAGTATGAGCATATATAAGCTACAACTTAAGTAGTTAACCCGATGAATTTCAACCCTTAAATGAGCCCGATATAACACGTGTCAAGTAGAGTCGAACCTGAAACAGTGATACCCTATCTGGCTCAATGGTCCAATCTAAAAGTGACACGAGCACAACCCGAACTTGGCTGGACGTGAACGACACCCTACATGGCTCGTTCCGACCCTGACACACACCTGAGTTGAGAGTTTTAAATTTTCTACATAAGAAATATAAAAATGTACGAGGAGTAAGGTTGCTTTCTCCTCACTTTTTTTTATTAGCATAACTTATTTTTCTACATTAAACTTGTTTTTATTGAACTTATTTTTACTGAACTTAATTTTACTGAATTTAACTTATTTTTACGGAACTTAACTTATTTTTGCTGAATTAAACTTATTTTCACTAAAATTTATTTTATTAAGATGAGGAGAACATAGTCTAAGGGTGAGTTCTCTTCACCGGATAAACCTTGAACTGAACTGGTTAGATCTGATTCAACTTATTGGACCTCATTGAACCCGATTGAACTTGATTGGAACTTATTGGACCTGATTGGAACTTTGACCTGATCAAAACTTATTGGACCTGATCAAAACTTAGTTGACCTTATTTAACAAAAAATTTGATGAGTAATAACATAAATATTACCTCTAACATAAATACTATCCCTCAAAATATATTATGATATAATAATTATTAATATTTATCTCTTATGATTAACATTTTAACAAAAATATACTATTCATATGCTTGCCTGTACACAACTTTTCACTAGTAATAAATCTAATAGTCTTGCTTTGATTTCATAAATCACTAGTAGGAAATCAATTAATAACATATATATCTTTCATTGTTATTAGTAACGAAAATACGTTATCTCTAGTTATTTAAACACGAATTGCAAAATATTATTATTATGATGATTAATACTGCTCACCTTATATGACCATTATTATAATATTTTTTAATAATAACATAATCAGCTAATAGTAATA
Source organism: Beta lomatogona (assembly GCA_947646795.1). NCBI lineage: Eukaryota > Viridiplantae > Streptophyta > Magnoliopsida > Caryophyllales > Amaranthaceae > Beta > Beta lomatogona. The sequence goes on from CANSNZ010000934.1 coordinate 3,707,150, forward strand.
TGAATCAGTGGCGGATCCAGGAATTGTCCCACATGGGTTCAGAGTCGTTCCAAAGAAACCAAGATGAATAATTGATAAAAAAAATGTTCGCGTACATTAGTCCAGATTTCAATTTAAACCAATAAATAGTAAGTTCACCCAAAAAAAAGTATTAAAATATTATTTATTTCTATCAATCTATTAGCTAAAATAAGTGTTAAATTTGTCGCATAAGAACTATTATTAGTCTTAAATGTTTAGTGAGCAGCACTACTTACAAATCTTTTGGGAAGATATTAATGTCCAAGTAGGTAGCAATTAATAATCATCTCAAATTGTATTCTAGAAGGAAAAATGTTCGAAACTAAAGTGTATATAACTTGGGTTTGAAAAGTAAAAAATTAAAAAGGAAAAATTAACATAGACAATCTCAACTTTCACCTATTTTCTGTAAATAGTAACTATAATCACAAGTTGTGGGAGGACTTCTGAATATTATTCTAATTCTTAGATCTTTTTACCTTTGCTAACCCATTTTGGTTCAATTGCTATAGGAATATAAATAGTTTAGATTTTTTTTGACAAGATACTATCCACACTTGAGATTTTCCTGAAACAATCTATAATTGAGATTATTTTGAGAAAATAAGTCAAACTTCAAGTTATTTGTGTTATTTTTCCCAAAAAGAAGATGAACAAAATTGAGCCAAAATAGTATATAAAACATAAAACCGGAAGAAAATAAAATAAAATTTATGGCGAAGTTGTATGGTAAGAAGACAAAACCACAAAAAGTACAATGCAACTTTTATAGGAGAATAGTAGATGGCGAAAAAACCAAGCTTAACTTGGCTCACTTGGTAGGAATTCCACCTCATGACCTCAAGGTCAGGGGTTCAAATCCCACCAAGTGTGGGGCACTTGGAGGAGAATTTCCCTTAGAACTCCCCCTCCTTCCAAGTGCCTTGGCGTCTGGGTTGAGCTCTATGCGAGGGCAGCCCAGAGGTTATTCATCTTACCAAATCAAAAAAAAAAAAAGAAGATGGCGGAAAAAAAAGATAAAACTAAACGTGCTAATAAGTCAAACTTAAAGTTATTTGTGTTATTTTTTCCAAAAAGAAGATGAACAAATTGAGCCAAAATAGTATATAAAACATAAAACCGGAAGAAAATAAAATAAAATTTATGGCGAAGTTGTATGGTAAGAAGATAAAACCAAAAAAAGTACAATGCAACTTTTATAGGAGAATAGTAGATGGCGAAAAAAACCAAGCTTAGCTTGGCTCACTTGGTAGGAATTCCACCTCATGACCTCAAGGTCAGGGGTTCAAATCCCACCAAGTGTAGGGCACTTGGAGGAGAATTTCCCTTACAACTCCCCCTCCTTCCAAGTACTTTGGCCTCTAAGTTGGCCCCTATGCTAGGGCAGCCTAGATGTTATTTATCTCACCAAATAAAAAAAAGAAAAGAAGAGTATATGGCGGAAAAAAAGATAAAACTAAAAGTGCTAATAATATTCTCTAAAAAAAGTGCTAATAATATTGACTAAAAAACATTATGCTAATAATACATCAATAACCATAAAAAAGGACAACTATCACCTAAGTACAATACCTATCATAAGTCATAACAAAAAAAAAAAGAAAAAAGATAAAACCCAAAGAAAAGAAGAAAGGAGCGTACTAGCGTAGTATGCAAACAACCAAAACCACCCTGACTCTCTAAACTCCCGTGTTCTATATTTCACGCATCAATATTTTTTATTTAAAAAAAAAGAAAAACTGCACAATTTTTTTCCAAAAATCATTGGAAAAAAATATTGAATCTGATTTGAACTTATTGGACCATACTGAATCTGATTAGAAATTACTCCCTCTGTTTTTTTTTATCTTTCTCACTTGGAATCTTGGCACTATTCATACTTAGAGACAATCTTCTTAATTTTTTTCAATTTATAAGAAAAAATATTGTCATGTGGGATCTTGTTTGATTCGTCTCAATTAGTACATTATTAATATTCAATCGTTATAATTTTTACTAATATATAATGAAAGATATTTAAGTTCAAAGAGGTGCATTGGGAGATGCGCATAGGGAAGTGAGAATGATAAAAAAACAGAGGGAGTATTAATCTGATTGAAACTTTTTTTTTTTTTTTTAACGGGAATATGATTGGACGTAGCTTCTTAAGGTGAACGCACCCTAAGTAGGATATGGAGAAAGAAAAAAAAAAGGAAACAAAAAAGGAAGAGTGAAGAGAAAAGAGAAACGATATATTATTCTATTTATTTGCCAAACCCAAACCCTAGGTTCTGTAAGGCCCTGTTCTTTTGAACTTATTTTGGCTGAACTGAACTGAACTTATTTTATTTTGGCTGAACTGAACTTATTTTTGCTGAACTGAACTTATTTTTACTTATTTCGCCGAACCGAACTTATTTTTACTTATTTTTTGCCGAACCGAACTTATTTTGGTGAACCGAACTTATTTTTTGCCGAATTGAACTTATTTTGGCTGAACCGAACTTATTTTTCTTGAACTAAAACTGTATTAACATAATATTATCAATACTAATTATTATAATAATCAATAAATATTAACATAATATTATCAATACTTATTATTATTTTATTATTTTATAATAATAAATAATAATAATAAATAAAAAATAATATAATAAATAAAAAATAATAATAAATAATATTAATAATAATAAATAATGAATAATAATAATAATAATAATAATAATAATAATAAAAAATAATAAAAAATAATAATAAATAATAGTAATAAATAATAAATAATAAATAATAATAATAAATAATAATAATAATAATAATAAATAATAAAAAATAATAAAAAATAAATAATAATAGTAATAAATAATAATAATAAATAATAATAAATAATAAATAATAATAATAATAATAAATAATAAATAATAAATAATAAATAATAAATAATAAATAATAATATTAATAATAAAAAATAATAAATGATAAATCATAAAAATAATATTAATAATAATAAATAATAAATAATTAATAATAATAATAATAATAAAATATAAAAAATAAAAAATAATAATAAAAAATAAAAAATAATAATAATAAATAAAAAATAATAATAATAAATAATAATAATAATAATAAATAATAAATAAAAAAAATAAATAATAATAAATATAAATAATAAATAATAAATAATAATAAATAAAAAATAAATAATAATAATAATAAATAATAAATAATAATTAAAAAATAATAAATAATAATTAAAAAATAATAAATAATAAATAATAAATAATAATAATAACAATAAATAATAAATAATAGATAATAATAATAATAATAATAATAAATAAATAAATAATAGATAATAAATAATAAATAATAATAATAAATAATAATAATAATAATAATAATAATAATAATAATAATAAATAATAATAATAATAATAATAATAATAAATAATTAATAATAAATAATAAAATAATAAAATAATAATAATAATTATAAATAATAAATAATAAATAATAAATAATAAATAATAATAATAATAATAATAATAAATAATTAGAATAATACTAAAAATAATAATAATAATAATAATAAATAATAAATAATAAATAATAATAATATAATAAATACTAAATACTAAATAATAAATAATAAATAAAAAAATAAAAAATAATAAAATAATAAAATAAAAAATACAAATTCATCGTTATTTTAATTATAATATTAATAATAATAATAACAATAGTAATAGTAATATTGAAAACAAAAATAATAATTACAACATTACATAAGACTAAACTTATTTTGGCTGAACTAAACTTATTTTGGCTGAACTGAACTTATTTTTGCTGAACTGAACTTATTTTGGCTGAACTGAACTTATTTTTGCTGAACTGAACTTATTTTTACTTATTTTTGCTGAACTGAACTTATTTTTCTTTGAATCGAACTTATTTTTACTTATTTTTGCTGAAAATAAGTCCAAAAGAACAGGGCCTAAGCCTTCCCCGATTCAAGACTTTGCGAGCTAACCTTTTCCTGCTATTACAATTTAGAAGGGAAACATAATCTTTCTCTACCTACATTCAACAATCTCTACCTACATTCAACAAATTGAGATGATGGATGAAACTAAGGTATGCAAAATTTGATCTTAAAAACAATTTTTTTTTTGAATTTTCATGGCTTTTGAATCCACTGCAACGTTTTTGTTGTTTTATTGAAATAAAAAAAATTAAAATTTGTAGGTGGCAACGAGGTGGGTGGACGCAGTGCAATTTGGGGTGATGACAGATGAAGAAGTGAGAAAGCTTAACGTTGTGAAAGTTACGAATCCCTTATTGCTTGATGTTGCTGGTCAGCCTGAGCCTGGTGGTCTATATAATCCTGCTTTCGGTCCATTCGATGATCATTCTTTGTCATTTCCCTTTGTCTTATTCTATAATTTTATATGTTTTTAATCTTCAAATATTTGCTATACTTCACTATACTAGATTATTGGTTGGCTAATTTGAATACTTCCTCCGTTCCGTTTTAAATGAAACGTAGGGCCTTGGCACGGGGATTTAGAATAGGAGAGAGATAGAGAGAAAAAAAAAAGAAGGGACCCATGTGATGAGGAGAGAGATAGAGAGAAGTGAATACCAAATAAGGTAACGTTTCATTTATTTTGAAAGGCCTAAAATAGTAAGTGTTTCATTTAAAATGGAACGGAGGAAGTATTAAACTTAATTCTATCGTTCTAGTAGTTGTGATTTACAGTGTAAGAGTGACCTAATTAGTTGAAGACCCTCCTTTAGATTCGTCGAGCTCTTTTTTTGCTCTTTACAATAGGGATCCCCAAGTTCAAGGGTTAAAAAAATAATAATATCTAACAAGTGGTCTGTATTAAATTACAAATACAAAAGACCTAGCTTTTGAGAGTGGACAACGATGTACTTTTGTCAATTTTTATTGTTGCTTTCATTGACCGGTCCCTCTAACTCATTAATCCCCCCTTTTTCTCCAATATAATAATAACTCAGAAAAAAACAACATCTACTTTTATAATAAACCAACAAAACGATGGTCCACATAACAACTTTCTAAACACTTTGTGCAAATCCAAGTGTATGGATTATTAGGGGTATGAAGGAGTAGCATGTTGACTAAAGTACTAGTCCTAGGTTCTGAACTGGTTGTGCATGGATTGGAATGTTGGAATAAGTATGTTGGGAATTTCACATTTGTTGGTAAATGTACGTTGTTATTGTTGTCCACGCTCATATTAGAAAACATTTCTTGAAGGATCTACAATCATATGTTAAAGTAGAAATAGAAACAATCATATAAAGGCTTTATCGAAGTCATATCTTAGTTTGTCCTGATATCCTGGCTGTGTGAATGTTTTTCCTTGCTTCTTAGTTTATTAACTACCTTTGATTGCCAATAGTTTGGTGAGGACGATAGGATTTGGAGATACCTCTTTCTTAACCTTGTGCCGTGGTGCTATAGGATTAAGTTAGATTTGTGATCCGTATCATTTTTAATTTTTGACTACTTGTATTTTAAATTGAAGCTTCTTGAATTTTACCCTTGTGCATATTTAATCATCATTTTGCGAATTTTTTTGATGTGCAGTTGCAAAAATTGTGGTAATCGGTCTTTTAATTGCCCTGGACATTGTGGGCATATAGATCTTGTTGTACTGCTTTACCATCCTTTATTATTTAATAAGCTCGTTCGTGTTCTACAAAACATGTGTTTGACTTGCTATCGTTTTAGAGCACCTAGGAAGGAGGTAAATTATGTCACTTTGACAAATCAATCTTATTCAGTTTAATGATAATCTTTTTCCTTTTTCTTTGTTGCTTGCTGCTACGGTATATGCTTGCTAAATTTTGTTTTCCAAATGCAGGTAGAAATGTGCATCTCTAAATTGAATCTAATTAAGAAGGGCAATGTTGTTCGTTCTAGAGAATTTGATCATTTTCTAAGTGAGCCTCCTCAAGAGGATTGGGACAACAAGCTTGATATACATAAATGTGGTTGGACTTCTTTTCAGCTTACATAAGCCGTTTTGGTGCTGGACAATTTCTTGAAAAAAAAAATTACTAAATGTCATTGTGGGGCCAAGAGTCCTCCCATCACTAAACCTACCTTTGGTAGTATCCGTCTGGTAAATTACTTTTCCTTATTTGTGCTAGTAAGTGTTCCTGTGAGTGTTCCTGTGTAGAAGCTACTTAGTGTTTGCAGTTTGAAATACTAATCTGCTTGCTATCATTTTTTCTGACTTGTTTATATCAATCCCTCTTCTTTATGGATCTAATTCTAGGCATTTCTATACTAGTTAAACCTTTTAAAATTACATTTACGGGTTAGTTGACTTGTGATTGGGATTTTTCTGCACTCAACTGGCCCATTTTTCTCTATTTCTCTAATTGAAAGAAATAAGGTTTTTAGTTATTGCCCGTGTTGATAAATATTCGGAGGGTACTGGCTACTGGTCCTGTACCATTCATCATGTCTCCTTTATGCTACATCCTTCTCTAGTTATATTTTCATCATATTTTGCTGAGTAGTTTCTATCATGCAGATCTCAGTGTTTGAATTTGTTATTAATCGCCAAACTCGCATATTTTGGTGAACTTCAAAGTTAAATTCCTATTTTCATCTTTGTCTTTGTAATGGTGGTGTGCATTCAACATGCATAATTAGAAGATTGTACTGTGTAAGGTTCCTTTTTTCTTTCCTCTGCTCAGAGAAAATAATTAGTTTGTAATAATTGAATACTTCGTGGAAGCAATTGTATGTTTGGAGACATTGGAGTTGAATTGCTTCATGTTGGAAATCAATTCCCCAATTTGCAAACAAGCGATTGAGCAATATTCTTAGCCCTCTCGTCCCCTCTCTGTGCGATTGTGAATTGGATTAGACTTTGAAGAAAATTATATTAGTTGTTATCATGTTTTTCTTCTACCATCAACTCTATACTTTTTTCCGTTATTCTGGTGGCCACATTGAATTTTGGTGGAAATAACGGAATCATGAAGCTTGGACTTATTACTGCTGGAAACGAAGGAAATATTTATAGAACATCTTTGTTAACTCTCTTAATGAGGAAAATAAGTTCTTGTAGCTTCACCATGGACGTTGTAAGATTGATGCCTTGAATCGGTGAAAATGCGGCTTATTCGGAGAAATCGAGTGCTCGCCCGGCCGACCGGGCGAGTCCACGCCCGACCGGGCGGCGTCGCCCGACCGGGGCGAATTAGTCTGGGACCGGGCGAGAGCCCGTAGAAAGATCATCAAAATCACTTGCGCGCCCGACCAAGGCAGCTCGGCCGGCGGCCGGACGGGAACCGCCCGACCGGGCGAAATGGCCCCGATCGGCCGGGAACCGCCCGACCAGGCGAAATGGCCCGATCGACCAGGGCGGATTCGTTTTGACGCGGGTTGGCGATTTCGACTCGGGGTATAAATAGGCTTTTAACCTAAATCGTTAATACGACGATTTAGTTCGTAATCACATCTGTAATTCTGATTATTCTTCTCATCAATAATATTATTCTCTCTCTGCCCGTGGATGTAGCCAACACTCCGTTGGTGAACCACGTTAAATCTGTGTCTGATTATTTTCAATTTTGCATTCAATATTTGTTCTTTCTCACATCTGTTATAACAAATTGGTATCAAGAGCTTTGTGTTCGATCCGGGTGAGAAAGATGTCTGGGATGAATGTGAAAATTGATAAATTTACTGGGAGAAATAGTTTCAGTCTGTGGCAGATCAAGATGCGTGCTTTACTGAAGCAACAAGGGTTGTGGGCACCGTTGGCAAAGAAGTCATCGGATTCAGAAACCGCTGAGATGGTCATTCTGGAGGAGAAGGCGCATTCAACAATTATGCTATGTCTTTCGACGACATAATTGCGAAGTTGCGGAGCGAGAAACCGCTTTGGTCCGTGGTTGAAGTTAGAGAGTTTATACATGACAAAATCTCTAACCAACAAGTTGTTTTTGAAGCAACGTCTGTTCAGCCTGCGTATGCAGGAAGGTATATCTCTGAGGGATCATCTAGATAAATTGAATACTATCTTGCTAGATCTTCGTAATATCGATGTTAAAGTAGATGATGAGGATGCTGCTTTAATTCTGTTAGTATCTTTGCCTTTATCGTATGAGAATTTTGTGGATTCTTTTATTGTTGGGAAAGATAGTCTGTCTTTAGAAGAAGTAAGATCTGCTCTTCATACTAGAGAAGTCCGTCATCAGGCATCTGGTTCTAGTACAGAAAATCAGACATCTGGATTAGTTGTCACTTGGGGGTAAGGGACAGGGAAAATCTGGTAAAAAGAAATCGAACCATAAAAATTCGAATTCTAAGGGTCCTAAACCTAATGATGTTTGTAATTACTGTAAAGAGAGGGGCATTGGAAAAATGAGTGTCCTAAGAAAAAGAAGCAGCAGGACAAGAATGAAGGTTCTCGCTGCTCCGCGAAAACCGATGGTAATTCTGAGGAAGATCTGGCCCTAGTTGTTAATAACCAGTCACATTATAGGGATGTGTGGGTTCATGATTCTGGGGCATCGTATCATATTAGTCCTTGCAGGGAGTGGTTTTCAACTTATGAGCAGATAGATGGGGGCAGTGTTTCTATGGCCAACAGTGCTGCCTGCAAAGTAGTTGGAATAGGCTCTATAAGATTGAGGACTCATGATGGTACATTCTGTACCTTGAACGAAGTTAGGCATGTTCCACTGATGACAAAGAATCTGATATCTTTGAGTCTTCTTGACAGTAGAGGTTTCAGTTTTCAAGGTGAAGGTGGAGTTATGAGTGTCTACAAGGGTTCGAAGGTAGTTCTGAAAGGTATTAAAAAGGGTACCTTATATTTTCTTCAAGGTTCTACTGTGACAGGTTCTGCTGCTGTTGCATCATCTGAGGTTCCCAGGGAAGATATGACCAAGTTATGGCATAGGAGACTTGGACATATGGGTGAAAGGGGGATGCAAATTCTGTCAAAAAGGGATCTTCTGTGTGGGCACAAGGTGCAGGACTTCGAGTTCTGTGAGCATTGTGTGTTTGGGAAGCTTCATCGCAGTAAGTTTCCAAAGGTTGTGCATACTACAAAGGGCACACTTGATTATATGCACTCTGATTGTTGGGGTCCTTCCCGAGTTGAGTCTCTTGGAGGTTACAGGTATTTTGTGTCGATGATCGATGATTATTCAAGGATGACTTGGGTAATTATGATGAAGCATAAGAGTGAGGCTTTCATGAAATTCAAGCAGTGGAAGGCTTTGGTGGAAAATCAAGTTGGAAGGAAGATCAAAAGACTGCGAACTGATAATGGTCTGGAATTTTGTTGGTCTGAGTTTAATGAGTTCTGCAAGAATGAAGGGATTGCTCGCCATCATACTGTCAGGAATACTCCACAGCAAAACGGGGTAGCGAACGCATGAATCGGACACTTGTTGGAGAGAGAGGTGCATGCTCTCTAATCTTTGGGTTACCTAGAAGATTTTGGGCGAAGGCGTAAGCACAGCTTGCTATCCGATCAACCGTGGACCTCACACTCGGTATTATTTGTAAAACACCTTATGAGGTGTGGTCTGGTAAGCCTGCAGATTATTCTCTGTTGAGAGTTTTTGGTTCTACTGTTTATTATCATGTAAGTGAGGGTAAATTAGAACCTAGAGCTAAGAAGGGTGTATTTGTGGGTTTTGGGAATGGAGTTAAGGGCTATAGAATCTGGTCACCTTCTGAGAGTCGAGTAATACTTAGCAGAAATGTAATATTTGATGAAAATTCTATGCTTAACCCCACTGTGAAGTCTATGGTAGTGTCTGTTGGTAGTGATGTTGATAAACAGGTGGAGCTGGAAGTCACTTATGATGGGAGTGAATTACAGCACCAAGGTGGAGAAGATCAACATGGTGCTACTGGAATCGAATCTTCTAGTCATTCATCTGCCTCATCTGAAGCACATCGAACAAGTATAGCACTTGATAGAGCTAGAAGAGTTGGTGTGGGACCTCCAAGGAGGTATGGTTTTGAGGATATGGTTGCTTATGCACTTGCAGGTTCTTGAGGAGGTGGAGGTAGATACTCATGAACCATCCACCTACAAAGAAGCGGTCTCAGGTAGTGAGTCTGCTCAATGGCTCGCTGCTATGGGAGATGAAATGGAGTCTCTGGATAAGAATCAGACTTGGGAGCTAGTCAAGCGTCCTAAGGAGAGAAAAATTGTCTCACTGCAAATGGGTTTTCAAGAAGAAGGAAGGGACCTCACCTTTCGAGGGGGTCAAGTATAAAGCTCGGGTTGTTGCAAGAGGGTTCACTCAAAGGGAAGGAGTTGATTATAATGAGATTTTCTCACCAGTGGTTAGACATACTTCCATCAGGGTGCTACTAGCAATAGTTGCACATCAGGATCTTGAACTTGAGCAACTAGATGTGAAAACAGCTTTTCTACATGGGGAGTTGGAAGAAGAGATTTATATGACTCAGCCAGATGGGTTCCAAGTTCCTGATAAAGAAGACTATGTTTGCAGATTGAAGAAGTCCTTGTATGGGCTAAAGCAGTCTCCTAGGCAAGTGGTACAAGAGGTTTGACAGCCTATATGATTGAATTGGGTTACAACAGAGTCCGTATGATTGTTGTGTGTATCAGTACAAGCTGGATGATGAATCATGGATTTATTTGGTGTTGTATGTAGATGATATGCTTATAGCTGCAAAGTCCAAGTCTCGATATTCGGAGGTTGAAGGGTCTTCTCGGTCTTGAGTTTGAGATGAAGGATTTGGGTCTGCGAAGAAGATTTTGGGGATGGAGATTTATAGGGAAAGAGATCAGAGGAAGCTTTTCTTGTCACAGAAAGGCTACATTCAGAAGATTTTGTCAAGGTTTGGCATGTCAACAGCTAAACCTATAGATACTCCAAGTGCCTCAAATAATCATTTGTCTGTTGCTTTTGCACCCAAGTCTGCTGAGGAGAAGGAGTATATGAGTAGGGTTCCTTATGCTAGTGCAGTAGGGAGTCTGATGTATGCTATGGTCTGCACTAGGCCGGATCTTGCACATGCAGTCAGTGTTGTTAGTAGGTTCATGGGTGATCCTGGTAAGGAGCATTGGCAGGCAGTCAAGAGGATTTTTCGTTACCTTCGAGGTACGTCTGATGTTGGTCTCATTTATGGGAATGATGCTCAGTGTTTAGTTACTGGTTATTCTGATTCGATTATCTTTGGAGATGTAGACAGTAGGAGGTCTATGACTGGTTATGTATTTACTCTTGGTGGTTCTGTTGTTAGTTGGAAGGCAACTTTGCAGGCTACGATTACTTTGTCTACTACCGAAGCGAGTACATGGCATTGACAAGCAATGCTAAAGAGGGAATATGGTTAAAGGGGCTAGTTAGTGATCTTGGTCTGCATCACGATCAGGCCATTGTGTATTGTGACAGTTTGAGTGCAATATGCTTAGCCAAGGATCAAGTCCATCATGAAAGGACTAAGCACATTGATGTGAGATATCATTTTTTGAGGAGTGAAAGAGGGTTAAGGTGAAGAAAGTAGGTACTGCTGATAATCCTGCTGACATGTTCACTAAGCCTGTTCCACAGAGTAAGTTTCAACATTGTTTGAACTTGCTCAATGTTCGTGATTGTTGATTGCCCTTGTTGGGGCAAGTCTGGAGCCTTTAGGGGCTAATCTGGTGTCCTTAAGGGACAAATCTGTTCTGGTTGTCTTTCGGGGCAAATCTGGTTGCAGGGAGGATCTGTGCATTGTGTTCAATGCGTCTGGTATCTGTTTTTCTGGTTCATTGTGAGAGGATTCAAGTCAAGGTGGAGATTTGTAAGATTGATGCCTTGAATCTGGTGAAAATGCGGCTTATTCGGAGAAATCGAGTGCTCGCCCGGTCGACCAAGGCGAGTCACGCCCGACCGGGCGGCGTCGCCCGACCGGGCGAATTAGTCAGGAACCGGGCGAGAGCCGCAGCAAAGATCATCAAAATCACTTGCGCGCCCGACCCGGGCAGCTCGGCCGGGCGACCGGGCGGGAACCGCCCGCCGGGCGAAATGGCCCTGGCCGACCGGGCGGATTCAGTTTTGACGCGGGTTGGCGATTTCGACTCGGGGTATAAATAGGCTTTTAACCTAAATCGTTAATACGACGATTTAGTTCGTAATCACATCTGTAATTCTGATTATTCTTCTCATCAATAATATTATTCTTTCTCTGCCCGTGGATGTAGCCAACACTCCGTTGGTGAACCACGTTAAATCTGTGTCTGATTATTTTCAATTTTGCATTTAATATTTGTTCTTTCTCACATCTGTTATAACAGACGTGTCTACTTTTTCCATGACTATCACTTGGCAAAAGTTCATTTATGATAAGGGAATACTAATTATCTCCCTTGTGTATATATTTATATGGATTCACGTACTCTTTTTTAGAACGCCTTGAGCGGTAACAACATAAGAGCCGATATTATCAAAAGGCAAAAGTTAGATGGACCTATGGATGAAAGTGATCATTCTATGTCCGAGGTAGAAGATCTTGCTGATCATAATGCTGGTCGAGTAGCATCAAATTGGCGAAGGAAGGAAAAGGTCGACTCGCTGTCAGAAATAATGAAGTGGAGAGAATCACGACCTTTGTTACCAACAGAGGTATGTTCATTTCCTCTTTCAAATCATTAGTCATAAGGATGAATCTACCACCTTATGTCTCAAGCTTTTCTAGTTTTATGATAGTCCTTGATGTATGAGCAAAAGGTACAGAGCTATTGTGTGAATACTGAGATAGAGATGTAATAACCTTGATTAATGCAGGTCAGATGGATACTTGAGCGTCTATGGGAAAATGAGGCTCGATTATGCTCGTTCATTTGTGATATTCAGCAACACCAGGGAAACACATCTCAGAAGAAAACATCTTATTCGATGTACTTCTTAAAAAGTCTTCTTGTGCCTCCAACGAAATTCCGTCCGCCCTTTAAAGGAGGTGATTTAGTAAGTTTCAGATGTGTTTTCTCTTTTACACCAAGTAACTTGTGGAAATTTTGCTGTCTTTTTTTATAATGATTCGCTTAGCTAATTGTCTTTTCAAATCTTGTTAGCTGGCTAAGGTAATAGCAAATAGTTGCTGATAAGGTAATAGCAAACTTTCCTTCTTTAATCTTGTTAGCTGGAAAGAGACAACAAATAGTTGCTCATAAGGTAATAGCAAACTTTGGCAACTTATCTGATGATGTTTTGGATGTGGGAATGCTTGGACTTGGAAGGGCATAAGGTATGATTCGAACTTGAAGGCTAAGGATTTTCTGGAGAAGGATCGTGAGAGAAACAAATCTCTTGTTAGATGCAATATACGAACATAGTTCAAATAAAAGAGAATTTGGAATATTGTGAATTTTTTTCCTTTTAAGAAAATTCAATTGAAAGGCTGCAATGTCTTGGTGGTGGTTTGCAATTTTTATAGCAGTTGTCAAGTTGAGAGAAATGGCTTCTCATAGGCATTACTACGTTCATTGTGCAGTAAATATGGAATTGACTACATTGACAATTTTGGGTTCATCATATTATCGAAACTATAAACATGATTTGTACGTAAAGGTGTTAATAGGTCAATTAGGTTAAGTTTGGGATCTGGGTCATTGTAGGTGGGTTGTTTAGGGGGGTCTTATTTTTTTCCCCCTAGAGTGCCTTTGGCTCGGAGGAAATTATGTTTTCGGGAAGTTGCTCATTTTCATTAAAGCCAATCTTCAATTGCTATTTTTCTTTGGAAATCTATTTCTAGTTGAAATTGTTTTCCACTTAGCCAAATAGAGCCTTAAAATATATCTATTTAAAAAAATGATGTTGAGGACTCAACAAATTGGTTCAAGCAGGGTTTAAATATCACAGATCCAGTGTCCTAATTTCACGGGCACTGTTGATGTTTTGTGGGTGTTGTAGCTTATATTGAGGTAGTGATGAGTTTAGAGATCTTTACAGTGCAATCACAATGCAAAGATGCAACCTCTTTTCTAATACCCTTAGGTTGATGTAGCTATCTAACGCTGCATTCGCAAACTTTGTGACAAGTACCTACAGGATCACAATTTTGTATAACTTGAGCTATGATATGCTATGTTGTATTACCAGATTTAGATACACTGTTATATTCATTGCCAATTTTATCTAATATTAGAAGCTGGTATGGGGATTGGCATCTCAAGATTAGAAACAAAATGTCGCTCAGATCATAGATCATGTGTCAAGTGTCAAACAATTAAACATGAACTTCAAGAGTTAAGTCAGACAGTTGAACGTACAGTTGTATGTATATGACCGATGTCTTTTAAGAACAATACACTCTGGAATGCTTCCTTAGAAAGAGAAATCCAAAACAAGCCAACATCCCGGGAAAACGCAAATTTGTCCAATTTGAGATCCCATCTATGAGTGGAAGTGGACTTGCAGATTAAAATCTCGGGAAAACGCTAACGTTTTGTATTTCAACCAACAATATTTTACTGTCTTTATCTAACCCTGGAAGTAACAAAGTCTCTTCAATCCAACTGATCTATTTCTAGCTGTGGGGAGACCTGAGCTGATGTTACCCAACACCTGTCCTGTACAAATTCAAATGATTTGGCATGGTTCATTTTTTTGGCATGTGTAATTGTAAGAGGGTTTTTGCTTTCTAGACGTTAAATGTGCATAGTGAATTTTCATGTGAAATGTAGTAGCCTTGCTTGGTATCAAGGTGAAGGCGGGGGAATCTGCTTGTCATTTTTGTTTCTTTGAATTCTTGAATCCATTAATGCCTACCTAATGAAAAGTTCTAATGGGAGATCTATGGAGGACTTAGGTGTTGTTGATCCATGAATAATGAGAGCTCAATTGACGTAAGTTTCATCGGTCTTATTTTATTGGTCATGGATTTCGTGTTCGTTGTTGACTCATGGGTTTATTGTTATAATTCATCATTGTAATGGTTTCACTTTGGCTTTTATTCACACACTTATTTATAGGGTTATGATTGTTATTCCTTTAGGTGATGGAGCATCCTCACACTGTTCTATTGGGCAAGGTTTTGGAGTCTAAATGTCTAATATATCCGTGGCAAATGCTGCTCAGAAGCATGCTGAGAGTAACATTATTCTAAGAGATTGGATGAATCTTCAACAATCTGTAAATGTTCTCTTTGATAGTAAGAGGGCAGTAGGTGAGTTTGCATCTTTGGCTATACACCTTCTTGTTCATGATATTTGATTTATGACTGTTCTGGAACAATGTGATAGACCTTTGTCTCACCTTACTGCAGAAATCCGAGCTTTAGGTCTTCTAGTAAAAATCTGTTGCCTGCCCAAATATTTATTATGTCCTGCTAATCTGCTATACTTCCCCGCATATGTTTTTAAAACTGCAAATAGAGTAGGTGTTTTTGTTTCAATAGTCAATTAGTATCCCAATTTTGTTTTAGTAAATTTCTTATGTTCCTATTTGGGGTACTTTGACTTCATTGTTAAAATGGTTTAAACTACTTTATTTTATTTATATGAGCATATAAATTTGGTTTTTTCGTATGGCCATAAGATCAAAGCAAATATGGTGGATAGCTCTGGAACTGCGGATCTTTTGTTTTCGGTAAGAAAAAAGATTATAAATAGATACTTTGGTCATGACTCATGGTTTGTTGTGGGATATGAGTTCAGACTGGTGGACACTTGTGGAAAATAGTTTATATATAGTCTGGTTCTCTGATTGTTAGTTGTTGTCGGACAATGTTTGTATGAAAAAGTTAACAAATTTTCGATCTTCTATTTTTGTTTAGAACAGACGGCCTGCTTGGTAGGGGTAATAAATGTTAGGAACAGTAATGAATCTATGTGTCAAGTTGTAGGGAAAGTTCCATGTCAATCTCCATTTAATTGTAACTTCATTCCCAAGCAAGTGTTTTTCTCCATGAATTTCCATTACCGCTCAGTATTGCTTTTCATGGTAATAAGTTTTTTTGAAGAAGAGATATTTGAGGTGGATAAGCATTACTATGCTCATTGGCTCTTGTAACAAAAGTGAACTATAAATCCATTACCATATTAGCCATAACTTACCCAGGTTAGCGAATCCTTTGGAAATTGAATTTATAAGAAATCTTCTATTTTCTTGAATTAGTAGAAGCAAAAGAAAGAAAAAAAAAGATGATGAATAAGAAAATAAAGTCGATTATCATATATTATATGTAGAAAGCGAATTTATTTTTTAGTTCTGCATTCCTTGTGGCTTGTACTATACTCCGTTTATAGAATTAGAATTTTAATTAATTAATTATTATAATAAAAAAAAAAAATAACAAATAGGTACAATTACAATATAGTAAATCGAGGTACCCATTCTAATACCAAACAGGCCATGAATGACAGAATATGTGGGGATGGTTCCTCTGGTTGTTACTTGTTTGTTTATTCTGGGGGCCAGGGTTGGGGGAGGGGGGCTATGTGGCAGTATTTGTAACTCTTTTTGGTGCATATCATGGTTGACAAATTCTTTTTTTTTTTTACCTTTTGTTTCTCCAATTGCCATTTTCATGGAACAAGAGTGCAGCATCATGCTGCAATCTCAATCAGGCCATTGTGGTAGCAGCTGAATACATGCCCATTTTTTGTCTTGCTAACATTTGTAGGACAAAGGGAGATGACTTCTGGCATATGTAATTTGCTGGAAAAAAAGGAGGGCTTGTTCCGGCAGAAGATGATGGGGAAGCGAGTCAATCATGCTTGTCGTTCTGTAATATCTCCAGATCCTTATTTGGCTGTCGACGAGATTGGTATTCCACCAGCTTTTGCATTGAAGCTGACCTATCCAGAGGTGAGAGTTGATCTTTTTAATTGAATTTTTCGCAACCTGACATCTTGAACATGCTGTCCATTTCCCTTTTAGCCAGCTGTATTCAGTTACAGGCTTGTTACACCTTTTTTTCTTTTTTTTTTCTGTTTACCTGTTCCATTGTAGTATTGGAAAGGATCATTAGGGACGGTTACTTACATTTTGTATCCAGGCCATGCCTCCACCCAATAATTCCTTGTAAATTTTTCATTAATAAATGGAAGAACTTCACACCTAAGGAAACAAGTAGTAGTCGATCAAATAAGAAAAAAGTGTGCGTCGATGGGACTGATATATGATAAAGATTGTCTGATAAAAGTCTCCAAACTGAAGACAGCTCACAATACTAATCTACCCATGAAATTCAATGCAAATCTTATATTGAAAATCCCTTCAGTTTCCACAATCAGATGTGGTAGGAAACTTCTTTTCTCTTTTATCACATACAGAAATGCGCTGAATGCAGGTTGAACTTATGAAGCATGAACTGGGTGCCTGTACAAACAATAACTCACTGTATAATCTTGAAATGACTGGGTGGAACTGTTATATTTACTAGGGAAGCTCAAAAGAGACCAGCACTTAGAACTTAGGCTACGCCTCTAATCCATCATTCCTAAGATAAAGGTTTGACTTGTTTTCACTGCCTAAGTATTAGAGGTTTAATCCACCCTCCAAAGGATTTATAAAAAAATATATTTCAAATTGGAACTCGTAAAATGAGCCAACTTAGGTTATCATATTTTTATTATGAGTTTACATCACCTTTTTTTTTTTATATAGAAGGACTGCAGACGATAACACTGTAAATAATTGGACGGAGTGTTCCTTATGATTGTGTCATCTTATGAGGATTCTCCCAAATATGGAAAATGCAAAGAACTATTTTTTCAAACGAGACCACAGCATAGCACTAACTTCTACAAATTGTGATTAAAGACCGTGAGTAGCACTAGTTATATTATATATAGGTACAAGCTCTGGAGAGGCTTGTTCTCTCGCAAATGCAAAAGGAAACTAAATAAATGCTTATCCATGTTTAACATGATTCTCTCTCGTAAATCTGATCTAACCATAAAAATTCTTAGATGCCTTCACCCTTCATCCTGTCACTAATCCTCTCCTGTTTCTCCCTATGGTACCCCTAACAATACCTCATGTGATACGCACATCACTCTCCAGCGGTCCAGCCTCTTTATGCCGGTTCATTACATTGCCAGCTTCCCAAACTTCCACCTCGTCCTCAAGATGGTAATGATCGTATTCATCTACAACACCTTCGTGGACTAGAAACTCAATCAAATTTCAGCTTCTATGATTGTAGTTAGTAGCTCTCTTTCATCAACACATGCAAAGCAAATTTGGTACAGCTCTTGATTAATGAACTTCTCTAATGTTTCCACTTGCCAGTGGGTGCACCATGGCCGACAAGTAGATGAGTTGAGATTTAAGATAATGGAACCTGTGGGCTGTAGAAATAAGAACACATTTTGTTTCAAAGGTAGGATGTGGTTGGGAAAAGATGAGTGTCATTGATTTTCTTTAAGTAGTTGTTAGAAAGTAATAATGGGTTTGAGAAAGATGATTACAAGATGAACAATGAATCTTCTAGGCGTGTTGGGACACTTTCCCAAAAGCAATATTCCTACCCTACACTGAGCACGGGTTACAAGGAATTCACTTCCGAGATACAAAGAAGAACAACGAAGATCACGCTCGTTATGAAATTCGTAGAATGAGAGTAAGAAAATAAGAATTTGATGCAATGAAGATAACTTGTGCTTATGGAACTTTGAGAGAGTTTCTCTGGTTTCTTTTCATTCACATATATTAGATTATGATCATTAGAGCCTTTGCAACGTATTAAAAGAAGCAAAAACACGGCAATAACCGTCACTCGAAAAGCCGCAAACCAGCGAAGGCAAGCAGGAGCTTGCGCTCCTCAAAGGAGCGAGCGCTCCTCTTAGGAGCGGGCGCTCCTCCACCCATTTCTTCACTTCGCGTTTGTAAACCGAGTTCCTGCTGATTTTGTGCGAACGCTCCATCCGAGCGAGCGCACACTCTCACTAATGTATCACGTACATTAATCAACTCTAATTCACACGTTACTTCAAGTCACGACACCTTATCCTATATGACTTAACGTAACGAACCATGAAAACCAACACTCCGATACTCTAAATATCCAACAATCCTCCCCCATTTAGAGTATCTAATTGTATAATTAGCACATACATCATTAGCAACAAATACATCTCATGCATAAATGAAAGTGTATAAAACTTGAACTTCCACATAGTACAGTACACATTCCAAGTAACCGTATCCAATTGGTGTCGCTAACGATTGAACCAATTTCAATACATAATGGAAACCCGGAGATACCATACACACAAGATAAATTACTTAAACTCATTATAAACCGACACATAAAGCCTTGTGTCCATATCTATTCATAAGTGTATCAAAGCTATGCCCCAGTAGCTCCTTGAAGCGGCTAAACTTCACACTTACATAGGTAGATCTCTAAAATACATGCTACTGTGAAAAGCACAAACAAGAGACCTATTAAGTTATACAACCTCCTTATACAACACGGTGATAGAACTAAAAACAAGGATGAATAAAAGTTCTACAATCATCCAAATGAAAGAATTAATCTTATTGAACTTAGGACCCAACGTCATTTGGGCGTTAAGTTAAGATTCCCTCATTCGTGATTCTCGAGGGGCTCCAATCCTAAACCGATTGCCATCCTCTTTACATTATCTCTAGCCAAGGCCTTTGTAAAACAATCCGCTAGATTATACGTTGTACGTACATAGTCAACAGTGATAACACTATCCTTGATAAGTCCTTGGATGTAACTATGCCGCACACCAATATGTCTTGACTTACCATTATATACTTGACTATATGCTCTTGCTAAAGCAGCATCGTTGTCACAATGAATCGCTATCGGCGATATCGGTTTTGACAACAAAGGAATCTCAATCATGAGATTTTTTAACCACTCCGCCTCTTTACTTGCGGAAGACAAAGCGATAAACTCCGAAGTCATGGAGGAATCCGCTATACAAGCTTGTTTCTTGGAAGCCCAAGAAATCGCACCTCCTCCAAGTAGAAATACCCATCCACTTGTAGAAGAATGATCCTCTTTATTAGAGATTCAACTTGCATCAGAATACCCTTCTAAAACCGAAGGATATCCACTGTAGGATAAACCATAGTCCTTGGTTTTCCCCAAATACCTTAAGACACGACGAATAGCCTGCCAATGTTGCATACTAGGATTACTAGTATACCTACTAAGTTTGCCTACCGCAAATGCGATATCCGGCCTAGTACTCGTCATAGCATACATCAAACATCCAATCACCCTCGCGTACTCAAGTTGAGACACGGCACTACCTTCATTAGGTAATAATTTTTCACTAGGATCCATTGGTGTTGATACAAAAGAGCAACCACTAACATCAAATTTCTTAAGAACCTTTTCGATGTAGTGAGATTGAGATAAACTCAATTTACCTTTGCTTCTTTCAATTCTAATGCCTAGAATGACATCCGCCTCCCCCAAATCTTTCATTGGGAACTTAGACGAAAGAAAAGATTTAGTCCACTCAACTTGGGATAAATCAGTTCATCTACATATAAGCAAATCATTACACCATGACCATTGTCATCAAATTTGCTATATACACACTTGTCTGAATTATTCAATTTGAAACCATTAGACAACACTACCTCATCAAACTTTTGATGCCATTGCTTAGGTGCTTGTTTTAGCCCATACAAAGATCTAATTAACTTGCAAACTTTTTGTTCTTGACCTTTGACAACAAACCCAACCGGTTGTCTCATGTAAACCTCCTCATCTAACTCTCCATTCAAGAATGCGGTCTTGACATCCATTTGATGGATCACAAGATTATGAATCGCCGCAAGAGCAATTAATAACCTTATAGTGGAGATACGAGCTACGGGTGCATATGTATCGAAATAATCGATACCCGGCTTTTGGGAAAAGCCTTGTGCCACTAACCGGGCTTTGAACTTGTCAATAGTCCCATCGACTTTCATTTTCTTCTTGAAAATCCATTTACACCCTATTGGTTTACATTTAGGAGGTAGATCCGCTAGAACCCATGTGTTATTCCCCATGATCGAGTCCATTTCATCATCAATAGCTTCCTTCCAAAATGGAGCATCTTGAGACTTCATGGCCTCATCATACGTTAAAGGATCCCCTTCCACATTATAAACATATGGAAACTTAGTTAAAACACTATCTCTTGATCCCTCAACCAAATATACATGAAAATCCGGACCAAAGGATTTCTCTTTCCTAGCCCGTTTACTTCTCCTAGGTTGTGACGATGTAGATGCAACATTCTCATCTAGAATTTGTTCATCTAACTCTTGATCATTAGTTTGATCAATTTCCTGAATTTCGGTACTTGGAGTTATATCCTTTGGTCTAGGAACCGATGAATATCTATTTTCATCAAAAATAGCATCTCTAGACTCCACAATAGTGTGAATCGACCAAAAGTCGTTTTGTTCTATAACATAGAACCTATAGGATTTGCTATGAACAGCATACCCTATAAAGATGCATTCAACTCCTCTTTCACCTAACTTTTTGCGTTTAGGTTCCGACACTTTAACTATTGCCCTGCATCCCCAAACTCTAATATAACTTAGATTTGGTTTTCTTTTGTACCATAATTCATAAGGAGTTACTTTGTTCTTTTTCATTGGAACACGATTCAAAATGTAACAAGCAGTTAAAACCGCTTCACCCCAAAATCCATCACTCAAACCAGAATAGGATAACATAGAATTTACCATTTCTTGTAAAGTTCTATTCTTTCTTTCCGCTATACCATTTTGTTGTGGTGTATAAGTCGCGGTTGTTTCATGTATTATTCCTAAAGCTTGGAAATAACTAGGATTATGAAATTCACCACCTCTATCGGTTCTAAACCGTTTAACCTTGTCACTTAATTGCAATTCCACTTCATTTTTATAGATCTCAAATTTATCTAGGGCTTCATCTTTAGTGGACAACAAATATACATAACAAAACCGTGATTAATCATCTATAAATGTTATTATATATTTCTTGTTTCCTAAAGACGGTGTACTATGAAAATCACAAAGATCACTATGTACAAGATCAAGCAATTTAGTATCTCTTTCCACATTATTAGGAAAAGAACTCCTGGTTATTTTTGTTAACATGCATGTCCTACACTTCTCAATACTTGGATCAAAAGAAGGAATTAAATCATCCTTAGCCATAGAATACAACTTTCTATAATTAACATGACCAAGTCTTAAATGCCAAAGAGAAGAATTGTCATTAATAACACACACATTGTTAACTAAAGCATTCGAAATGCTAAGTTTAAACATACCATTACAAAGATAACCAAGACCAACAAACAAACCACCTTTAGATAAAATAAACTTGTCCGACTCAAAGACCATTTTAAACCCTATACGATTCAGGATAGCTCCAGATACAAGATTACGCCTAAGTTCCGGAGCAAATACAACATCTCTTAACACTAGAGATCTTCCGGAACTAATGACTAACTCTACTTGTCCTACACCAAGAACTTGAGCTGTAGAGTCGTTGCCCATGTATATTCAGACAAGATTTAACATCACATGAAAGACCAAGTAATCTTAGCTTTTTAAAAGGAAGATGCCCCAATCTAAGATGCCAAAGCTTTGCATCTTCAACAGCATGAAGACAAGCAGCATTACAAACATGATCTTCAGTAAAAGAGAGCTCAGAAATACCCTGATGATCTTGAATATTGTACAGACCACCATGCAGTTTACCAAGAGGAATCAGTTTCCCTTGCTGTGATGACACAAAACATTTATCATGAGTAAAATGCAACTCACATTTCATGTCCTTGCATAACTTGTGAACTGAGATCAAATTAAATTTGAATTCAGGAACATGCAAGACATTATGAAGCAAAATGTCATCATTAAGTCTGACTGTACCAATGTGCTTAACACACACTTTACTGCCATCAGGGATAGTTATGTAATTATCAGATGCATAGAGAGTTTTATATTCAGAGAAATATTGTAAGTCAGAGCAAATGTGGTCAGTGGCACCACAATCAAGCAACCACTTTAATTCAGAGCAAGATAAGAAACAAAAATTTATACCTGCCATCATAGCAGTGTGGTTGTTGTTTATTTCTGAATTCTTCTGAGAATTCAACATGTTCATGAGCTGATTATACTGCTCCTTTGAGAGAGATGGGCATGATTCATCAACTTCCATGTCAGTGACTTCAGTAGAAGAAAATGCAGCTATTTTCTTATCTTTGAAACCTTTGAAGTTGGCAGGATAGCCATGAATCTTGAAACACCTGTCAATGCTATGACCAGGTACCTCACAATGAGTACAGTAATACTTTGAACCAGGCTTATTATTCCTACCACCTCCTGAATTTTTGAAGGAACCAGACTTCTTATAGTTGTTCTGCTTCAGGCTATGATGCTGATACTTAAGAGAAGAATCAGCATATCTTCTCTTATTGTCTGCAATGAAGGCCATAGAGTCATTTACTGAAACAGCTGTGAAAGAAATCTCTTTATGCTTTTCCTCTTGTGCAAACATTCTATAGACTTCTGTAACTCTTGGAAGTGTTTGCATCATCAACATGTTGCCACGAATTGTAGCAAACTGTTCTGTCAACTTCATCATAAACTGGATTACCATTTTTTCTTGGTGTCTGTCATATAACCTTTTTGTGAGGTTACAGGTGCACTTGTTGCAGGTACAATATGGCAGTGGATGTGCCTCATCAATGGCATCCCAAATAGACTTTATAGCAGTGAAAAATTCAGCAACAGATTGAGTGCCTTGATTAATGTCAGCAAGCTTTTGTTCAAGAGAGTAAAGCTGTGCTAAGGAAGTGAAACCAAATCTTTCCTCAAGATCTAACCAGATTTCCCTAGCAGACCTCTGGAACATGACACTTCCAGCTATACTTTCCTCCAAATTGTACAGAATCCAAGAACAAACTAGATCGTTACATCTACTCCAAGCCTTGAATTCATCAGATGTCTCATCAAGAGGTTGTGTGTGAGTGCCATTAACAAAACCTAGTTTATTTTTGGCTGATAGAGTGAGCAACATAGCTCTCTTCCAACTACTGTATCCTTCTCCATTAAACTTGAAAGAAACTAATTGAGCTGAATTAGCATCGGAAGGATGGATGTAATAAATGCTATTTGGATTTTGGTTAAGAGGTAAAGAAGATTTTTCAATCGTTTCAGGCATGATTCAAAATGATCAGAATAAGATGAAATGAAACAGTAAAGGAAGATTCACAAAATAATAATTGTGAATAAGAAAATTTCAAAGGTAAATGAATCAAGAAACTCAAGAAACTCAGAAGTATAGAATTGAGGTGAATCAATTGAAAGAGAAGATGCTAATTCAGACAATTTCAAGCAATTTCAGACAATCAGATGCAATTTTCAATCGATTTCAGCAAGAATTTCAATCGAGGTTTAAACAGGAATCAACAGAAAGTAGGAAGTAAATCTAGAACAATCACACCTTGTTTTTGGAAAAATCAAGCGACGAAATGCGAGAAAATCGCGAAATCAGTTGACGAAGTGTGAGAAATTGAATTCGCTAAACTTCAGCTGAGCTTGAACAAAGCTCATCAATGGCGGAATTTTCAGGTTAGTAGAGCTGAAATAAACCAGAATCTATGAAGTTTGCTCTGATACCTTGTTAGTTTCTTGAACTCAGAGAAAATGTTTAGAGAGAATTGAGAAAGAAAGAGATTCTCATTTTGATTGTAAAACTAACTATTACAGAACTAATAGAAAGAAGTGCTATTTATACATAAGTTAATTAGAAGAGAAATAACAACTAACTAATATTCTAACAACTAATCTGATGATGTGGCAAGTTAGTTACCACATATCATACTAGACTCCAATAATTTGCCAAACTCTGCAAATAGTACTGGCTTCTTAAGGATGTTTAGTGAGTCCAAAATATGTTGTTGCATCCACTGCTCAACGAAGGAGAGTTGTGTTTCACCAGTTGAACCAGATAGCCTGTAGAAAAAGCTTAGTAAAATTACTTCTGAGTCCAGGACAGTAAACAGTTGCGAAATATTCTTCGAGATTTTGAAGAGACTTACCATTGATCAGGGTAACAGTGAACAGTAGCAAAATCTATAGAAGGAATTTGATTATTAGTAATAAAGTTAGTTCCTGTTTGGATGTTGTTTGGATTGTATTGCTTCCTATCATCTCCATAGAAGCCTTCTAATCCAATTTCTAGAAGGTGATTTGCATCTATTGATTTTAAGTAGGAAGCCATCTCAGTGATCCAGTCCTGAAAATGGGGAAAAAAATCATGCATAAAACATTGCAACTCTTTTACATTCCTTGACTTCAATGAGTTTAGATCCAAGTTATGTTCACTCCACAAATTTTTTACTGATTGAAAGCGATCTTTGGTGTTTAAATTGATCTAAAGTGATTAAAACTAAATCTGTAGTGTATTTTTCTTATGCAATTTACTGATTTAAACGTAAAAAAGTTAAAGTTATATATTTACAAGTCAAGCGTAATTTGGTTGTATATGTAAACTGCCTAGAAGCAAAATCACTGGAAATGAAAAAAAAAGTGTCTCCGAACATTGGCATTAAAATTTTCGTACAAAATTACAACGTTATTGTTAGTAACTGACAATTGCAATGGCAAGGATGAAACTAATTTCAAGGCTGTGCCGCGGTGGTAATCGACACGGGTCAGCTTTATTCCCAAAACCCAACCACGCCCGATCCGGGTGCGTGTGTTAGCAAGCCCAAGTCCAAGCATGATAACCAACCACAAAAACATCTCAAGTACCAACTCAATAAGTATAAGAATAGGGAATACATAAACAAGGGAGTATTCCCTCCCACAAGCAATGTGGGACTTATAGTAAAGGAGGCTTTTCAAGCCTTGATTCAAACAGTTATCACCATTATCTTTATAACTGCACACTAAACAAGCATAAAATTCTCTTTTAAGGGATGCAGCAGGCATGCAGCGAAACCAAATGGCCGTTAAAATCTCTTTTATGGAAACATAGGGAGTATACAACAGAGTGTATAGTGCATTAATGGGTAAAAGAAAGGTAGGCAACTTCCATCAAAAGATGACAGAATACTCGAGCATTGAATTAGTCAATTTTAACTTCCCAATAGAAAGAAATACCCATTATCACGAATTTGCCATAATACGAGTGAAAGTCGGTAGCTCAGTGGAGTACCACCCCGAATTTCGGGGCATTACCCAGGGTTCGAATCCTCATCCCAACAATATGTTGGGAGTATTTTCTTCTGGGTTGTTTAGCCTTATACCGAACTGGTGTGCCCTGCAGGCTAGTAGCCTAGCAGGGGTTGGTCTTTGGATCAATTATCTTTCCTAATAAAAAAATGAATTTGCCATGATACACTTGTTTGGGCCAATGAAAATTGGGCCCAGGCTATGGTGAAGTTACTAATTTACCCCCGAGTAAGGCAAAGCCCAAACACGCACCTTTGAAAGCCAGCCATTTCACGTGAAACTTTGCGTGCAGTCTATGACGTCAACATGACGTCATTCACTCCGATTAGTATAAATGGGGACCATATCCCTATTTATGAAAGGGATGAATGAATAGCTCCAGAATTAGACTCTCTATCTCTCTCTTCCTTCCCTCACTAAACTTATTCCTTATAATAGTACATTTATTGACTTAAGCATCCGAGGGTTGATCTTGGAAAATCCCTTGGGTAGTCTAACCGTTGTTTTGCAGGTGAGCTGTAACCGTTGTTTTGCAGGTGAGCTGCCCCCAATGTGATTCCTTCTCCAAAATACCCATGAGATCCCTACACGAAAGTTTCACTTGAAACAACACCCACCCACTCCACAATGTTGCAAAAAGTTATGGAGTGATTATTCCTTGACGTTACAACTTGATGGTGTAATAACAAGTTCATGATGTCAGCCTTTCTTTCATTGGTTGGAGGATCATAGGTTCCATGCCTAACTAAAAAGGCCAATAACAATATAACAGGAAGTATACATTAAATGTTGGGTCTATGCATGTGATTCTATGAAATTGACATACTAGGCTTTGGCTATATATACCACAAGATTGTGCTACACTATTTAACAAAATAGTGCAAATTACCTAAATGTGGTTTGAAATAGAAAAGCAATATTTACACCAACATAATAGTAGTACTACAAATTACCTCAAATCAGGTTGACATAATGACATTCATCTTCCCACATCAAGGTTTAAAAATAAAAAAAAAAGTATTAACGGAAAGTGAGAAAGGGAACTTGAACAAACCTGAAGGATTGTCCCAGATAAATCTGAAGGGCATCTAGGCTCATTAATAAGCTCCCAAGCCATAATTGTAGGATCATCTTTGTATGCTACTCCAGTGAAGTTATTTACTCTTGTTAATACAGTCTGTGCAGTAAAATTCATGATAAATTTACCCTTTGTTAAACTATCTTGTGGTCCTAAGAATTAAGATACTAACTAATGTACTACTACAAATGCTGACCATAATCAGTGCAGTTCTTAGTATGGAAAAGTTGGCAATTCAATGGCATGGTTTCTAATTATATGAAGTTATAGAACCCAAACTCCGTGGAATTAATTGACCATATTTTGTATACGTTATAATTAAGTTAAATGATATTGATTTGCAAATTCTCGATATAAAATTACTATAAATTATCTTAGTTTAGAATTGGTTGTCACATTGTCTCAACTCGCAACTGATTTTATGATATAAGATTATGACAGCATGATGGTACTCTGCTAAGCTACCACCTCTTCCTTGTATACGTGACTTAAATTTAAATGAAAGGTGGTAATCTCTGATCCATTGTGCCATCAACCAAACAAAATCATTCACGAAAGTCGAGATCAATATCAAGATGATTACCTGAATATGATTCTTGTAGAATCCCTTAACAACAGAATTAATGAAGAAGTCATCCTCTGATGATATAGACTGTCCTTTACTCTTAGCCCACTCCACATACTGTTTCTTCCCTCCATATTCTTCATAATTATTCACCAAACTTAGCACCAACTTTATCCCATACTTCTTTGCTTCTGATATCACAAAATCTAAACCCTTCAAAATGAATAAAAAAAAAACATAAACTGACAAAATAAAAGGTATATTTTAAAACAAAAAAGACAAAAATATATACTTGGAACATTTGTTCATTATAAGAGCCAGGGGAGTATTGAAGAGGTCTATAACCACCATCACTGAAAGCCCAAGTTCTTGCAATGGTGAGACCATGATTTGAAGCTTCTTCCAAAGCACTTGAAACTTTGTGCCTCTCAGATGGGTCGGATCCCTCGTACATTAACTGTTATATGTGTTTAATGTATGAGGAACTTGTGGGAAACCGGATGGTACTTCCAAGCACGTAAATATACGCTTTCCTACAAGAATTTTACCGACCCACTATGATCAACAAGGTTCACGGTAAACTCCTGTGAGATACGAAGAAGGTTCAATGAAGTTTGGTTGAGGACAAACTACATTCACTACAATGTGTTTGAAGGTTGTGTTTCACTTTGAACAAGGAGAGAAATCTAGAAATGAATCTCCTAAGGCAAGTTGTGAATAAATCTAACCATCCCAATATGTGAAATCTTCCTTTATATACCTTGGAAGATTTACAGAAGAAAAGCCCGAAGGCATGCAACCATTCAGATGAAAAGACATGCACCAATTCGCAAGACGAATTGATTCGTCAGAAAACTGACGAACAAGGAGCGGGCGCTCCTGTTGGGAGTGGGCGCTCCTCAGTGGAGCGGGCGCTCCAAGGAGGAGCGGGCGCTCCTAGCCTGCTGGAACTTTTTCTACACGTTCCTGCCTACTTTGTGCGGACGCTCCCGTAGAGCGAGCGCTCTTCATGCCTTTTCGTTATTTCCTTCTAACTAACTACGTTTCATTACACCACAACATCGAAACGCAAACATCACATATTAACAACGAACACATTTAACTATAAATGTTCTAACAATCCTCCTCCATTTATAGTATAAATGCTTTGAAGTCCGTTCACTTGCAAACAAGATAAAACAACTAAACTTATGCATAAATGAAAATATCTTTAAGATTGAATTTCCACTTAGTATAGGATTCTTTACAAGCTTTCGATTGAAGTGATTGACTAAGCATTGAATCACTCAATCATACGAAATATTGAAGAAGGTACACACACAAGCTTACACAAACACACATGTAAATAACAACTCCTTTGAAGGCCTTGAGTTCATATCCGATTCATGAGTGTTCCAAGTCAAGCCCCGAACTTGGTGAAGCGGCCAAACTTCTTACTCACATAGGTAAACCTTAATGAACATGCTCCTACAACATGAGCAACTAGTCAAAGGTTTATTAAGATATTAAAATCATCCTAAAACATTGTAGAAACAAGCACCCACCTTGGGATGTAACTCTTTGAGTGCTACAAGCCACAAATCAAGTTTGATCCTCATTGAATCCAAGATCTTGCGTTGTACAAGACGTGAATTGAGTTTTCTCCACTTGTGACTTATGCATGGGCTTCATTCCCATCCCTTTTGACGTTTTGTACACCATTTCCCTTGGCAATGGTTTAGTGAACGGATCCGCTAGGTTCACATTAGACCGTACAAAATCAATAGTAACGACTCCATCATGGATCATCTCACGCACATAACTGTGCCTCACACCAATGTGTCGAGATTTGCCGTTATACACTTGGCTATAAGCCTTTGAAATGGTGGAAGCACTATCACAATGAATTGCAATAGGAGACATGGGTTTAGGCCATAGATCCACCTCACTTATCAAATTCCTTAGCCATTCCGCCTCCTTACATGCCGAGGCTAATGCTATGAATTCCGATGCCATAGTTGAATCGGTAATACATGTTTGCTTCTTAGATGCCCAAGATATGGCACCTCCTCCAAGAAGAAACACCCAACCACTAGTAGACGAGTAGTCTTCCTTGTTGGTTATCCAACTAGCATCCGAGTAACCTTCTAACACCGAAGGATCTCCCTTGAATGTCAAACTAAAATGAATAGTTTTATTCAAGTATCTCAATACTCGCCTTAAGGCTTGCCAATGTTCCATACTAGGATTACTAGTATACCTACTTAGCTTGCCAATCGCGAATGCTATATCCGGCCGAGTACTAGTCATAGCATACATCAAGCATCCAATTAAACTAGCATAATCCAATTGAGAAACTGGATTACCACTATTCCGAACCAACTTAGTGTTTGGTTCCATCGGAGTAGCACATGGAGCACTCTTTGATCCATTAAACCTCTCAATCACCTTCTCAAGATAATGAGATTGTGACAAAGAAATTGAGCCATTCTCTCTCCTTATTCTAATCCCAAGAATAACATCCGCTTCTCCCATATCTTTCATGGAGAAACTTGAAGAGAGAAATTCCTTAGTCTTAATGACTTGCTCCAAATCGAGTCCCAAAGATAAGCATGTCATCCACATATAGACAAATCATAACACCTTTACCATTATTATCAAATTTGCTATACACAGACTTATCGGATTGATTTATTTCAAAACCGTTAGCCAAGACAACATCATCAAACTTTTGATGCCATTGTTTTGGTGCCTGTTTAAGTCCATACAAAGATTTAATAAGCTTACACACCTTCTTTTCTTGTCCTTGGACAACAAAGCCCTCCGGTTGTTTCATATACACTTCCTCCTCCAATTCACCATTAAGGAATGCTGTTTTGACATCCATTTGGTGAATTACTAGATTATGAATGGCCGCTAAGGCCATTAACAACCTAATGGTGGTAATTCTTGCCACCGGAGCATATGTATCAAAGTAATCGACACCGTAAGTTTGTTTAAAGCCTTGGACTACAAGTCTAGCCTTATACTTTTCAACGGTTCCATCGATTCTCATTTTCCTTTTGAAAATCCACTTACAACCGAGTGGTGTGCAACCGGGCGGTAAATTAGCCAAAACCCATGTATTATTCCCCATTATTGAGTCCATTTCATCATTCACGGCCTCTTTCCAAAAAGCCGAATCATGAGACTTCATAGCCTCACTATACGTCCTAGGATCCTCCTCAACACTATAACAATAAAGTGTTTGAGAACAAAGAGATTCCCTTGATCCTTCCACTAAGTAAAGTTGGAAATCCGGGCCAAAGTCTTTCTCTTTCCTTGCTCTTTTACTTTTCCTAATTTCAGGAATAGAAGGAGCTTCATGATCTTCACTAGCATCAACAACTTCATTTGAAGTAATAGGATTTGATTTACTAGGAAGATCAATATCAACGGTTGAACTAGAGCTTGGTAAGTCCCTTGGTCTAGGAATTGATGAAAAACGATTCTCATCAAAGATTGCATCCCTTGACTCAATCACCGAGTGTATGGAGACAAAATCATTATGCTCTAGGACATAAAACTTATAGGATTTACTATGCTCAGCATAACCTATGAATATGCAATCAATTCCCTTCTCACCCAAGGCTTTCCTTTTTGGTTCCGGTAACCTTACAATAGCCCTACAACCCCAAATCCGAAGGTAATTGAGATTAGGCCTCCTACCAAACCAAAGTTCATATGGGGTAACCTTGTTCCTTTTATTTGGAACCCTATTCAAAATATAGCAAGCCGTTAGCATGGCTTCACCCCAAAACCCGTTACTCAAACCCGAGTTAGATAACATGGAATTAACCATTTCCTTTAAGGTCCTATTTTTCCGTTCCGCAATCCCATTTTGTTGTGGTGAGTACGGAGCGGTTGTTTCATGAATGACTCCAATAGATGAAAAATAAGTAGGATCATAATATTCCCCACCCTTATCAGTCCGAAATCGCTTAAGCAACAAATTAGATTGTAATTCAACTTCGGTCTTATAAATCTTAAACTTATCAAGAGCTTCATCTTTAGAAAACAACAAGTACACATAACAATATCGAGAAAAATCATCAATGAAGGTTATTAAATACTTCTTATTTCCCAAAGATGGTGTGCTATGAAAATCACACAAATCACTATGCACCAATTCTAGCTTGTTTGATTGCCTTTGAACACTAGGAAAAGGATTTCTTGTAATTTTGTTTAACATGCATGTTTTACACTTCTCTACATTCATGTCAACTTTAGGAATCAAACCATCTTTAAACATATCATATAATCTACGATAATTAACATGACATACCATGTAAATAGAATTCACACTTTTATAATCAATTGAAAGTTTAAACATATTATTACAAAAGTATCCTTGTCCTACAAATACACCACCCTTACTTAAAATAAACTTATCGGCCTCAAACACCATTTTGAAGCCGTACTTATTTAGTAAACCTCCGAACATCAAGTTTTTCCTAACTTCGGGTACATACACAACTTCTCTCAAAGTCAAAGTCTTCCCGGAAGTGAGGAGCAACTCCACTTGGCCTATTCCTTTTGCCTTTACCGTAGAGTCATTTCCCATGTATAAGACCGGTCCATCATCCAAAGCTTGATAAGTTTTGAAAAAATGACGGTCTTTACACACATGTCTTGATGCCCCGGAGTCCACCCACCAAGAATCATCATCCTGCACCACATTGATTTCAGAAATCATTGCAATAAAATTCATTTCTTCATTTAAAGAAACATCATGTGCAAACTGACCTTGAGGGGGATCAACCTTAGGTTGATCCTTGTTCTTCTTAGCCAAAGAGGGACAATTCCTCTTCATGTGAGAACCACCACACCCCCAACAAGACAAAGCCTTGCCCTTTTTCTTATCATTCCCGGGGTGATTTTTGTTGGACTTCCATGGGCGTTTCTTGGACTTTTTAGTCCCACTTGATTGCCCTTCTTCCATCATATTGATAGAAGAAACCGGACCACTTTTTGAGTCCTTAGAGACATCTTGAGACCGGATGCCCTCCTCAATGCGGAGATGGGCACCCAAATCTACCAAGGACATAGTCTCCTTCTTATGTTTCAAAGAATTCCTAGTGTCCTTCCAAGATGGGGGTAATTTGTCAATGATGGATGCAACCGAGAAGGATTCATCCATCACCATTCCTTGTTGTCTAATTTGGTTCAACATATGTTGAACCTCATGAAATTGTTCCATAACGGAACGACCATCAATCATTTTGTAAGAATTAAAATTGCTAACTAAAAATTTCTTACTTGATGCGTCCTCCGCGATGTACTTTGCCTCAAGAGCATCCCAAAGTTCCTTGGCGCTCTCAACATATTGGTAAAGATCGAACAAGGTGTCCGACATCGCGTTCAAGATATGGCCCCGGCAAATGTAATCATCATTCTCCCACTTAGTTCTTGCACGAGTTTGCTCCGCGGTTTCGGTTTTGCCTTCTTCCGGCAATGGTGGCATGGGGGTGCTAAGAACATACACCACATTCAATGTGGTCAACAGAAAATGCATCTTCTTTTGCCAACGGCGATATCCAATGCCTTCAAACTTTTCCAATTTCTGGAAATTCGTAGTCATCTCTTTCAAGGAAGCCATCACTAAAGTTAAAATTCTTGTAGATTGTTATATGTGTTTAATGTATGAGGAACTTGTGGGAAACCGGATGGTACTTCCAAGCACGTAAATATACGCTTTCCTACAAGAATTTTACCGACCCACTATGATCAACAAGGTTCACGGTAAACTCCTGTGAGATACGAAGAAGGTTCAATGAAGTTTGGTTGATGACAAACTACGTTCACTACAATGTGTTTGAAGGTTGTGTTTCACTTTGAACAAGGAGAGAAATCTAGAAATGAATCTCCTAAGGCAAGTTGTGAATAAATCTAACCATCCCAATATGTGAAATCTTCCTTTATATACCTTGGAAGATTTACAGAAGAAAAGCCCGAAGGCATGCAACCATTCAGACGAAAAGACATGCACCAATTCGCAAGACGAATTGATTCGTCAGAAAACTGACGAACAAGGAGCGGGCGCTCCTCAGTGGAGCGGGCGCTCCAAGGAGGAGCGGGCGCTCCTAGCCTGCTGGAACTTTTTCTACACGTTCCTGCCTACTTTGTGCGGACGCTCCCGTAGAGCGAGCGCTCTTCATGCCTTTTCGTTATTTCCTTCTAACTAACTACGTTTCATTACACCACAACATCGAAACGCAAACATCACATATTAACAACGAACACATTTAACTATAAATGTTCTAACATTAACCAGTATGCATTAAACCCATTTCCATAAAATGGGTTCCCATTTAACCACATTTGGACACCTTTTGTTGATAGAAATCCATCTTCTCCTTTTACTACTTTTTCTTCAACTTTTAGTAGGAAAACCAGCAACAAGACTAAACCCCAGTTTTTCATTTTGTTTTTCTTGGTGGAAATCATGTGATTAAGGTTGTATCTTTATAGGGTGGTGAGAAAAGTTTAGACTGTTACTATCTTACACATGGAGGTTCTATTATGCCAAGTGGTGATTGTACTAGCCTAGTTCTATTCTATTGTACAGTATTTGCCAGGTCGGTTTTTTTTTTCTGTAACTTGGTGGGATGGAAAATGGAATACGAGTTTGATACAACACTCCCTCTACCTTAAAAATACATTTTTATTTGTAATCTTTTACTATTTATAAGTAAGGAGAATCTTCTAAAAAAAATTACAGTATATAAGAAAATATATAGTGTTAACGTATTAAGAGTATAACCCACATGTGAGTTAAGAATAGTTGTCCCACATTGAAGAATTAGAAAGAGAATGACTAAAATATAAATTGGTGGGTTACTTCACTTATGTATGTTATATTGTATTCACTCTGTTTTTAATAAGACAAAGGGTCCACTTTCTTAATTTATTTTTGTTTGTTTTGACGTATTTTAACTTATTAGACCTTATTAATGTTTATCTGAACTTATTGGATTTTATTTTATGAGTGTATCAAACTTTATTTTTATTAAACTGGACTTATTGCACCTTATTTGAACTTATTTTTTCTTATAAGAACTGATATAAGGTTAACGGAAACATACCCAATCTTCATTAATTTATGAAATTTAAGTCGGACTTGAATTAGATCTCATAAAAGCCAACACCTATTGGATTTTAGTTTGGATTTGAACTTTTTTTCTTAATTGGATTTGATTTTAAATTTCAATATTACTCGATCCGGCCTTTTAAATTTGATCCAATTTTAAGTTTCAATATTAAGCAGTTTGTATTTTTCTTTGAATTAAGTCGGACTCCAATCGAATTCAAATTCAAAACCATTGTAATCTCTTTCAAATCTCACAAGGAATTCCTCACCAGTTACCATTTACCGGGCACATCATACATGAGTTTCTTTGCCTTTTGTTGTGAAAACCACAACAAATTGCCCTTTCTAAGGTAACTTATAACGGGTGAGTTATGACAAGAGTAAGCTATTTTTTTATTTTTAGATTTTTCAATGTAACGTTTCTTCATAATGGAGTCATGCAGATCATGAATTCATTATGGTATCGTTTGTGATTTCTTGCCATAAATATTCGCCCTCATTAAGGTAATGACTAATGAGTGTATTTGAGTAGGCAAGAAAATCTTCAAATAGTCCAACAACTTTTTTTTTTTTTTTTTTTTTTTATGCTTTTTTCTTTCTTTTGGGGTCATTTATGAATTGGCTTTGATTAGCATAAACATATGAGCACATAGATTGGAGAGTAAATTGGGCATTGTGTATTGACTCAATGAGCTCATGTTCCTTCTGAAAATCTCTTCATTCTGTGGTTCGGCCCAAGTAAGGGAGAGGAAATAAATTTCCAAGGTACAATTTTTCATGATTACGATTTTCAAAAACCAAGGAGAGGAAATAAACCAAAGGATAAGTACAGTTGTACATATATACTCTCTCTTTATTCTTTTATCTTTCTCACTACAAATCCCTATCGCTATTTGCCGCCCGCATTTACTAAAAATCGTCTGTATTTTTTCCTTTAAATGCCCCCATACCATTCCCCTTTCACCCCACTCTTACTCTCTCACCTCTCATCCAACCTCACTCCACTCCTACTTTCTCACCTCCTGCACTACCACCACCAGACCACCATCACCGGCGGCACCACCACCACCGGAGTTACACTCGAGCATCACCACTGCGGATCACCTCCACCTAGCGGACCACCATCACCGGAACCACACTTGCGCACCACCACCACCGTGGACAACCACCATTACCGCGGACAACCACCACTACCGGAGTACCACCTCACTGTCGCGGACCACCACTGTCACAACACCACCGGAGCACCACAATGTCCGACGAAGAACCGTCAATGCCGCCAGCAGCACCGGAACGGAATGTATTCCACCACCAATTCACGGTAACAATATGATTTTCCGTTTCCTCCATGGAGGTAACAAAACATATCTTCGTTTCCTCCATTTCGTTACCTCCACGGAGGAATCGAACGAAATGCTTTTTCGTTAACTCCATGGAGGTAACGAAATAGATCTTCGTTCCTCCATGGAGGAAACGAATCAGAATTTCGTTACCTCCATGGAGGAAACAAAAAAGCATTTCGTTATTGTGCATAAATATTCGCACGCACAGAACCTGTTAATTCGCACATTAATAGTAATTTTCTGATTAGCATTGTTGTGAAAATCTGTTTATGTTGATTTGTTATTAGGTTGTGTAATTATAAATTTAAAATGAATATGTTTGCGTATTATTGGAATTACTATGATAATAAGTTGTTAGCAAATAACAGTCGTGCAAAAATTTGCTTTTTTGTTAATGGATATTTATTGAATATTTAGTTAATATTAATAGTTGTGAATTGTGATTAATTAAGTAATTAGTAGTTATGATTATTAATTGATTGATTTAATTAGTCAATATTAGTGATTATTGCATGTCAATAGTGATTATATGCTGTCTAAATAGTAAATGTTAAAATATTTTAGGTCTAAATAACATGTTAATATCACTAAGGGTCCCTTCTGTTCAACTTATTTTAACTTATATAAGATTTTATAAGATCAGATAAGATAAGATATGATAAGATCAGATCAGATAAAATAAGATAAGATAAAATAAGATGTTAGACACACTCAATAAACTATCTTATAAGATAAGATAAGATAAGATAAGATAAGATAAGATAAGATAAAATAAAATAAGATAAGATAAGATTTTGTAAGATCTTATAAGATAAGATAAGACAAAATAAGTTGAACAGAACAAACCCTAAATATTATAAAATATCAACATGCTACATTATTGAATATAATTACAAATTATAACATGCTATCAACATTAGCGAATATATTTACGAATTATAACATATTAATATCACTAAATAATATTATTATAATAACTAATTAGCATGATAATATCACTACTAGCATGATCAAAACATAATATTATTCAAAAAAAAAATGCAAAACATAATATTATTCACAAAAAACATGCAAAACATAATATTATTACTGATATTACAACAAAACATAATATTATTCAAAAAATACATGCAACAAAACGTTCGAAATTCAAAAATAAAAAAATCATGGCAACGGAAAAAACGTTTCAGTTCCATGGAACCAAGACCTTTTTTCGTTTCCTCCACCGAGGAAACGAAGATCTGTTTCCTTTCCTCCGCGGAGAAAACGAAAAAGAAGTTCATTTCCTCGGTGGAGGAAACGAAAATTTTTTTGTTTCCTCGATGAAGAAGGAAACGAAATTTCAGTTCTTGACAATGGCGGTTGATGATTCTACGGCTTCTTTCACCTTCTTCCTTAGACCCATGCTCCTCGCGGTGAGTGTCCTCGCGTGGTGGTGGTGGCGGTGCGGTGTTGTTGAGCGGTGGTGGAGGATCGGTGTTTATGCTTGTGGTGGTGTTTTTGGTGGAGCGGTGGTGGTGGTCCAGTGTTTGTGGTTGCGGTGGTGGTGGTGGTTGTGTTGGTGGTGGTCCAGTGGTGGTGGTTGCGGTGATGGTGGTGGTTGGTGTGGAGGTTGGAGAGAAGAGTGAGAGTGTGAGTGTGAGTGTGAGTGAGAGGGAGATTGAGAGTGAGAGGGAGGTTGGAGTGAAGTGAGTGAGGGCCACTATATGTAGGGGTAGTTTTGCAGTAAATTAATATGGGCGATTTTTAGTAAATACGGGGGGCAAATAGTAATGCCCCTACAAATCTTAACATTATTCATACCTAGTCTTATATGCACGCTATGCATGCGAAATCGCTATCAAATTTATTGTGTAATTATATCTAGTAATAATATTTTGATAATGTATGAAAAATATAAAAAAGAAATTCTCTTTTTATAAAGGTGATGATGATAATTTTATGATTCTAAATGTTACCCAATAACCAATAATATTAAATTAGCAAGATTAAAGAAAAACAAAAGCATTCCGGAAAAAAAAAAAAAAAGCAAGAGATTACAAAGAAATAATACCAAGAACGCCCAAAAAAACAGGGGAGAAAAAAACCTGGAAATAATTTTGTGAATTGCTGAAGAATGAAAGGGATAGGAAGAGCATTGTTCTTCTTCTCTGTACTCGTATTGAGTTATGATAGAGACTTTTAGATGTTTTAAACTGATTTGCATTCCAGTACTGCATACTTTTAAAAAAAGAATTATTTAATTGAAGTAGTTAGTTACCCTTTTTTTCTATTTTTTGGTGTCCTATCCCTCTTGACATATATAATAGAGATACTTTTTTTAAAAAAAAAACTATTTAATTAAAGTAGTTAGTTACCCTTTTTTATCTTTTTTCTATTTTTTGGTGTCCTACCCTTATTGACATATATAATAGAGATTAGAGATAATCCTATAAATTTTGCTCAATATATAAGGAAAAATAGATACACATGGAGTCTTGTTTGATTTGTCTCAATGAGTATTTTATTAATAGTCAATCATTATAGAGTAATTTTTACTAATATATGAAGTCCAATGCTTATAAAAAAAATAATCGGACCCAAATTAAGTTTAAAAGTAAAGCACTCTGAATGTGACTTTTTGACCAAAAATAATCATAAAACCAACATGATATGCACTTCTATTTTTTCAGAAGAAGAGTCCTGATCCAAACTTAAAATGTTGAAATTGACCTTGGTGACACATTTGACAATTTGTAAATACAAGCAGCCAAATATAGAGGTGAATCAAGCCATCAAGGCAAGGTAAAAGAACTCCAATATTCAATCAACATAACTAGGCACAAAAAATAATTTCTTTTATAATTTTTTTGGTAGAAATACAATGATAAGAATATTGATAAGCTCAATACTCACAAAAATAAAATTACATGTATACAATAATAAATAAAAAAAAAAACTCTCCTCGGTGAAACTTTATTTTCACAATGATTATTCAACAGAGGTAAAATTTTAAACAAGATTTAGAACAAAGTTTAGTAGTCGCTGCGACCCTCATCTTCGATTCTTTCCTTGGCTTCCTTCTTCTTGTGATGCTCATGGAATGCAAAACCACCAGCTCCTAGAGCAACTGTGGCTGCAATTCCTTGTGCTGTCTTGTGTTTGTCAGCATTCTCTGGGTCCTTCTTTGCCTTGTGCCTCTCATGCTGTACATTAATCATGTCATTTGGTCAACTTTTCTGTTCAACAATCTTAATGAATTTTCACCAAAAAAAAAAAAAAAAAAAAATCTTTATGAATTGGGATGGTTTTACACCAAATTAATTTATTATGAAATTTATAATAATGAAAATAGTTATTTTCTTTGCATCTTAATTCTTTTGTCCTTCCTTTTAAGCGAGGGTATGTTTGAGATCTAAACCTAATCTAATTTTATTTTAGGAAATGTAATACTTGTTTACAAGCATTCGAAAATAAAAAAAAATAGTATATAAGACTGTTATTTTTATTTGACGGGATATATGACTATTATTAATCTGGACAAAAAATGACATATTAATTAAAAACACATTGCGGATGATACGTAGCACTATCAAACTTTTTCTCATTTTACAATTATAGATGCATTACATAACATATGCATATATATATAACTTCAAAATTTTACTTGAGATTTTCTTTTTTTATCCTATCTCTAATTATAGACTTATTATTTCTCATTAAAAAAAATAAAAAAAAAACAATTATAAGAATCTAGAGGTAAGTATAATAAAACAGACAACAATTTCTAAGAATGTACTTATAAGAAATGAGAATAACGTACCAAGGCATAAGCACCAGCAGCAAGGGCGGTAGCCTTGCTAATGTGCCCAAGGTTTTTGTGATGCTTCAACTCCTCTTCAACGGTCCTAGGCTCCTTCTCCTCCTCCTCCTTGTGGCGGTGAAAGAGGCCGCGGTGGTGATGCTCCTCCTCGCCGTTCGACATTACTTCCAATCAAAGGCACAAAACCAAACAGCTTATATTTAAGAACAACAATTAAAGAGTAATATTGAGCTAAAAAATGTTGGTTGATGAGTTTTCTTCTTTGGAACCTTAAGGGTATATATAGCCCACTTGGGGATAGATTTTAGTTTCCATGATTCAAAAACTCTTTTTTAGTGGATTTGTAAGAGGAACATTCCAAGTCATGTACATCCACAACCAAATATGACCATTTCGCCATCAGAAAATGCATTGTACTTTTTTTTCTAATGCAACTCAATTTATTTTAATATGATGACAATAATGTGAAAACCATCCTTATCATGAATAGTATACGAGTGTGAATCTTTAAACGTGATTGATTAGGCACTTGACCAATGAGGCCACTGCATTACCTAGTCTATAGCATATTAAATTATAAAATGTTACTTGATTGTCAATTACTTAATCCAGAATGCAACTTCGATGTGGAGAAGTTTCTAATAGATCATAATAAGATGGAGACTTAATATACTTTGTTAGCAGTTAAATTCTCTCCTAATTTTACAGGTTCAATTTGAAGATGACATAATGGTATGCTTATCTTCATTATCTCACTATTCTCTCGAGAATGTGTCTTGAGCGTAACATGTTACATCATGACTTAGGTATAACATGCATAATAATATATATTCCAACAAGAAGAACTTATACTTTACAAATAATGACATGAATCTTATGTCATTTATTTCATGTCATTTGAATTCTTTTTACCAAAGAAGTGGTGATTCGTGAGTTAGGCCCCGTTCTTTTGGATTGAGATAATATAAATTGAACTGAACTGAAATAATAATAATAATAATAATAATAATAATAATAATAATAATAATAATAATAACAATAATAATAATAATAATGACAATAATAATAATATTAATAATAATAATTAAAAATAATAATAATATTATAATAATTATTAAATACTAATATTATAATAATAATACTAATAATGATAATAATAATAATAATAAAAATAATAATAATAATAATAATAATAATAATAATAATAATAATAATAATAATTAATAATATGATAAGAATAATTATTAATAATATAATAATAATAATTAATTATAATAATGATAATAATTAATAATAATAAATGGTAATAATAATAACACTAATAATAATAATAATAATAATAATAATAATAACAGTTACACCCAAGAATTTGTGTTATCTCAATCTTCCATCAACACTTCAAATAAGCCCTCGTTCTTAAAGACTCACTGGGGTAACTCACCGAAATTTGATCACCAAAAAAGCAAAGCAAGCTAAGGTGGATGCCTTTGGTTTTTTTTCTTGATAAAGTTGTTTCTCGTGTTTATAATTATTGAAATTATTATATTTCTATATATCAAATCAAATATTATTAATTATAGGTCATGTTTGATTCGTTGTCATTATTCAATTTCTGGTTTGATATTTTTAAATTCATATGATATAAGTCATATACTAATCATGCTTATTTTTGAAAAGTGACGTTGAAGAACTGAGATATATAAACTTTCTATATTAAACCTTGTTGTAGCAGTAGAACTTTAGTTATGTTGTCTTCTGGGCTATGTGTGCCCGACCTCTAAGTTTGTGTTCCCTGTAGACCAGTAGCATTAGGGTGTTCATAAATATCTGATCTGGTCGATCCGGCCCGTAATCCGGTCGATTCGATCTGCAAAACTGCTACCTGAACTTCTAAGGATCCTGTCTTATTCAACTTTTTCAATGCTGCTTTCACTTTCTTAAGATTCTGCACAACTTGAACCTTGTACAGCTATAGTCCATGCTTGCCTGACAATATTATTATACTGTGGTGAGTTTTCCAACATTGTGAAATATCTAAAAGGCTTCCTTCCCCATTTATCTCTTGGATACACAGCGAGAAGAGCAGGTGAATGGTCAAAATCTCCTTCACACTGAAAATTCACCTCCACAGATTCATGATTATCAAACCATGCTTGATTAGAGAGCATTCTATCAAGTTTTAGAAACACTCTTGCCTCACCTTGTTGCTTGTTGTTCCAGGTGAAAAAATTCCTTGAGCTCTTGATGTCCATTACACCACAATCCTCCATACAAGCTCGAAATTCCTGAATTTCTCCATCTTTCACTAGGGATCCTATCCTTTCATTTGTGTGCATGACACATTGAAATCACCACACAAGAGCCATGGTTCCTGAGTTCTCACTTTTCTTAAAGCACCCTCCTCTTGTCTCTCTCATTGAATGCATACATAAATGAGCAGTGAAAACCATGTGCACCATTATTCATAGGTGTAATGAAGCATTACAATAGTTGACTAGTACCTTTAACAAAACTGTAAAACTCCCAGGCCTCCAAGCAAGAATTATTCTACCTCCATCATAACTACTAGAATTAGATGAGAAACACCACCCAACAAAAACTCTTTGGTAAAGACTACCTAGATTAGCAGTCTTGACCTTAGTTTCCAAGAGACAAACAATACCAATAGACAAGCTGTGAATATAGTTTTTCACATCTTTTTGATTCTTGATATCGTTTATCTCTCGCACATTCCAACACAATAACCTATCCATTAGCAATAGGAAAGGTCTCCCTTTCCTCCAATTCAGCCACATTTATCACATTCAATTCATGCTCATTACCATTGACATGTTCATCAGTAGCTAAGTTAAGTAATGTAGTGAATACATTACCTGTTGAAGTTGGTTGAACATTAGAATTCCTCACTCTTATAGGTTTCAGAGCTCTCTGGAACCCTTTTGGATCCACTTCTACCTCCTTCTCCACAGTAGGAGTTCGCTGCACCTGAACCATAGTAGGAACTTATTGCACCTGAACCACAGAAGGAGCTTGCTGCACCTGCACAGTAACTTGCTTCTCCTGAACTATAGATGCTGGTTGTTTAGGCCTCCATTCTTGTCTCAGTTTCTTTAACTTGCAGTCTTTGGTATCATGCCCAAAATTCTTGCAATTAGTGCATTTAAATGGCCTCCATTCATACATCACTGGCACACTTACCTCAACTCTATGTTCATTTATGAATTATATGAACTCTGGCAGCTCCTGCTCTACTTTGATCTCCACAAGAATACGAGCATATTGCAATTTATCTCTATTGCGAGTAGCATCATCTCTCTTAATAGGATCACCCAATTGTGAAACTATTTTATGCAAAGATTGTTCACCCCAATATTTTAGAGCAATCTTCAATTGTACCCAAATAGGTAATGTTTTAACATCCTCCTTTTCAAAATCAACATCAGATGACCATGTTTCTAGTATCAAGGGCTTCTTATCAAAGAAGTAGTGCCCATTCAATACTTTGTCCCATGAATCCATTGCCGGAAATCTAACCAGGAACACTCCTCTCTTAATCATGGCTACTTTATCAACTTTGAGATTTCTCCAAATTCT
The DNA here is from genome assembly GCA_947646795.1 of Beta lomatogona. Taxonomy (NCBI): domain Eukaryota; kingdom Viridiplantae; phylum Streptophyta; class Magnoliopsida; order Caryophyllales; family Amaranthaceae; genus Beta; species Beta lomatogona. The sequence continues at coordinate 3,750,839 of CANSNZ010000934.1, forward strand.
CCTACAATATCCATGTATAACCTGTATTGCTGGATTAGCTCCTAAGACATAACAAATAATGGATGAATTCCAATAATCTATTTTGTTAAATTTAGAAACAATACGAAACGGGCCTGGGTGACCCGAACAAGGAGGAGGAGAGATTTGGTCCACTTTATAAGCCCAAAGGAGGTTCCATACTAAAACCAATTGGTAATAGTAGGAGTAACCCCTCTACCTTATAAAGTGGAACCATCTCTCCTCTTTCTCCAATGTGGGACACTCACAAGTGGGCTTTTCAATGGGTTTCAACACACCCCCTCACTTGTGAGTGTCCTTAGAAATTCAGAGCTAACAGGAAAGGTCAGAGCAATAATCCTCTTAGGGGCTGGACATCCTATCGAGGTAAATCCTTATCCAGTAGTGATCAAATACCCAGTTTAGACGAGACCCGCAACCCGGGCACTGATACCATGTTAAATTTAGAAACAATACGAAACGGGCCTGGGTGACCCGAACAAGGAGGAGGAGAGATTTGGTCCACTTTATAAGCCCAAATGAGGTTCCATACTAAAACCAATTGGTAATAGTAGGAGTAACCCCTCTACCTTAAAAAGTGGAACCATCTCTCCTCTTTCTCCAATGTGGGACACTCACAAGTGGGCTTTTCAATGGGTTTCAACATATTTCCTCCTGGATATCTGCCAAATCAATTTGAACAAGTTCTACATCCATTTCATTCACAATCTTATCATGATTATCTAGATTTTCATGATCTATTTCCTCAACATGCAACTGTTTGACATTATGCTCCACTGAAATTTCAATCGGTTGATATATGGGAACATGATTTATACCTTCATTGAGTCTAGAAGAGTGATTTGAGTGCGAGCTTCCACTCTTATGCATCGACTGCAACCATTCATTCAAAGTGTGCTTGACCGCAGATTGTTGGTGCAAATGCTGAAGTGAAGTTTTTGGAGTAAGAACTTCACCAACGCCTAAGCCAAAATCCAATACTTCGATACCCAAAATTTCATCCATAGAACGAGTTCTTAATGCTTGTGAATCAGATGAAGGACCCTTTTCTTCTGTTTCCACTGATTGCCACCTTGAGATTTTCCAGCCGCCTTCCTTGCATGGCGATGGTGCACGTTAAGCTAACATGCACCGAGAGAAACTTGGACAAAAAGTTTCTCAAGGTTATTTTTCCTTATCTGAACTTATATTAGACATTATTTTGATAGTGTCTCAAGCTAAATTTTTGCTGAACTGGATTTATTAGACCTTATCTGAAATTATTTTTTCTTATAAAGACTGAAAATAGGGTTAAGAAAAGCAAACCAAACTTCATTAATTTATGAAATTCAGGGCGGACTTGAATTAGATCTCATAAAAGCCAACACCTATTTGATTTTAGTTTGGATTTGACTCTTTTTCTTGTTTGGATTTGATATTATATTTAATTTCAATATTATGCAATTCGGCCTTTTTAATTGGATCTGATTTTAATTTTCAATATTAAGGAGTCTGTATTTTTCTTTAAATTAAGTCGGACTCTAATCGAATTCAAATTCAAAACCATTGTAATCTCTGTCAAATCTCATAAGGAATTATTCACCAGTCACCAATTGCCATTTACCGGAAATATCATGCAAGAGTTTCTTGACTTTTATTGTGACAATTTACAACAAATTGTCCTTTCTAAGGTAACTTATAACGTGTGAGTTATGATGACAAGGGTAAGCTACTTTTTTTTTAAAAAAAAGATTTTTCAGTGTAACATTTCTTCCTAATGGAGTCATGCAGATCAATGAATTCATTATGGTATCGTTCGCGATTTCTTGCCATTAATAATCTCCCTCATTAAGGTAATGACTAATGAGTGTATCTGAGTAGGCACGAAATCTTCAAATAGTCCAACAACTTTTTCTTTTTTTTTTTTTTTTTTTTTTTTTTTCCTTTTTTCGTCTTTTGGGGGTCATTTATGAATTGGCTTTTTGCTAAGCATAAACATTGAGCACATAGATTGGACAGTAAACTAGGCCCTAGGCGTTGTGTATTGACTCAAATAAGCCCGTGCTGCATCTTGCGGAAATACGATGTGTAGTGCTTAGTTGCATAATGCATACTATCTCTTCATTATGTGGTCCGGCCCAAGTAAGGGAGGAAATAAATTTCCAAGGTACCATTTTTCATAATTACGATTTAGAAGTTAGGGGGAGGATATAAACCAAGAGATAAGTACAAATGTATAATGTTGTGGATGACATCTAACTTAGTTAGTAAAATCTTGTGGGGTAGTACCCAAGACCTGAGATCGAATCCCGTCAACATCAGTGCGCTTAGTCGCTCATTTACACAAAAAAACGAATGTACAATGCCTAAATTTAATTACCAAAAAGCAAATGTACAATGCCTAAATTTAATTACCAAAAACAAATAATGCCTACAAAAAAAATAATCGAACCCAAATTCCGCTTAAAAGTAAACTAGTAAAGCACTTTGAATGTGACTTTTTGAACAAAAATCAATATAAACCAACATGGTATCCACTTCTGTTTTTTTTCAGAAGAAGAGTCCTGTGGGTGACACATTTGACAATTTGTAATGCAAGAAGCCAAATATAGAGGTGAATCAAGGCGTCAAGCCATTCTAGGTAAGAGCTCCAATAATCAATCAACATAACTAGGCACAAATTTTTTTTTTTTTTTTTTTTTTTTGTAGAAATACAATGATAAGAATATTGATAAGCTCAATACTCACAAAAAGAAAATTACATGTGTACAATAAAAATAAAAAAACTCTCCTCTGTTGAACTTTATTTTCACAATGATTGTTCAACAGAGGTAAAATTTACACAAGATATAGAACAATAAGTTTAGTAGTGGCTGCGACCCTCATCTTTGATTTTCTCCTTGGCTTCCTTCTTCTTGTGATGCTCATGGAATGCAAAACCACTAGCTCCTACAGCTAGTGTAGCTGCAATTTCCTCTGATGTCTTGTGTTTGTGAGCATTCTCTGTGTCCTTCTTTGCCTTGTGCTTCTCATGCTGTACATTAATCATGTCATTTGGTCAACTTTTCTACTTTACAATCATAATGATTTGAAATGGTTTTACACCAAATTAATTTATTATGAAATTTATAATAATAAAAATAGTTATTTTCTTCGCATCTTCTTTTGTCCCTCCTTTTAAGTGAGGGTATGTTTGGAGATTTGACCTTAATCTAATTATATTGTAGGAAATGTAATACTTGTTTACGAGCATTCGAAAATAGTATACATGGCATTAACTAAAAACACATTGCAGTCTGCAGATGATACTTAGCAGTTAGCACTATCAAACTTGTTCTCTATTTATCATTATAGATGCGTTACATAACATATGCATATAACTTCAAAATTTTACTTGAGATTTGCTTTTTTTTTATCCTATCTCTAATTATAGACTTATTATTATTCCTCATTTACAAAATAAAGTAATAAATTATAAGAATCTAGAGGCAAGATATAATAAAACAGACAACAATTTCTAAGAATGTACTTGTAATAAATGAGAATAACGTACCAAGGCATAAGCACCAGCAGCAAGGGCGGTAGCTTTGCTAATGTGCCCGAGGTTTTTGTGATGCTTCAACTCCTCTTCGGCAGTCTTAGGCTCCTTCTCCTCCTTGTGGCGGTGAAAGAGGCCGCGGTGGTGCTCCTCCTCGCCATCCGCCATTACTTCCAATCAAAGGCACAAAATTAAACAGTTTATATTTAAGAACAACAATTAGAGAGTAATATTGAGCTAAAAATATTGGTAGATGAATTTTCTTCTTGGAACCTTAAGAGTATATATAGCCTCCACTAGGAGACAGATATTTTGGTTTCTATTATTCAAAGAATCTTATAGTGGATTTGTAAGAGGAAAACTCCAAGACATGTACTTCCACAACCAAATTTGACCATTCGCCATCAAATAATTCATTGTATTTTTTTCTAATGCAACTCAATATATTTAATATGATGACAATAATGTGAAAACGATCCTTATCATGAATAGTATACGAGTGTGAATCATTAAACGAGATTGGTGAGGCACTTGACCAATGAGGCCACTGCATTACCCATAGCATATTAAATTAGGAATTGTTGGTTGTTTGGATAAATTCTAAGTTGATTGTCAATTACTTAATCAAGAATGCAACTCTGATGTGGAAAAGTTTCTAGTAGATTATAATAAGATGGAGATATAATAAACTTTGTTAGCAGTTAAATTCTCTCCTAATTTTACAAGTTACTTTGAAGATGACATAATGGTAATTGGTATTTTCTCACTTTGAAAAAAAAAAGCAAATCTCAAGTAAAATTTTGAAGTTATACATGACATTAATAGTCACTTTGAACTGTTCAGAATTTTACTTGAGATTATAACAAGTTTCTTTGAAGATGACAGTATAAATGTATGTTTACCCTCATTATCTCACTATTCTCTCAATCTTCCATCAACACTTCAAATAACCCCTCATTCGTAAAGACTCGGTGGGGTAGAGGTGGCCAACAGTGAGGGACAATCCATCCCAGTCCACCCAGTCCGCCTCGTGGGCTAGGGCCGTTAACAGTTCGGTCCAGAACCGTGAAATTGTTGGATGGGTCACGGGCTATTTTTTTTTTAGTTGTGCCCATGAAAACCCACTGGCAAAACAACCCAGCCCAACCCGCGAAACCTTTAATATTTCTATTCGATTTTATTTAAATTATTATAAAAGTGTAGATTAGTAATGAGTAAGATGTAATTATAATAAAACTAAATATTACTGTATTGATCATGAAAGTTACTAATCGTTATTTATTTATATCACTTTCTAAGTGTAAAATACTTAATATTATGATAGCAAAAATTATTAAAGCCAAAATTATACAATAAATGCTATATATTAATTACAATTTACATTACTAATAGACTCATGCTTAATTAATTTGTTTAAACAGTTCTATTTTATAATAAAAAAACCGCTAGCCCGGTCCAGCGCATCAAAGCCATGACTCGCTAAACCCGCTACATGAACGCGAAAGTCCAGACCAGTTCGCCGTGGGCTGTGCAAACTGGACCACCAGGCCTGTTCGCCCAGCCCGCGAAACTAGGGTGAGCCACCCTAACCCGCTTCATCCATTGGCCCAACCCGTACAAACCGCCCATTGGCCACCTCTACACTGGGCCAACTCATCGAATTTTATCTCTATTACATAAGGGAAGGGGGGAGCAACGGTGTCCTCTTTTGAACTGACTATTTTGCCCCCCTTCCCTTTCTAAATTACAAAAGGAATCTCAATACCAAAATGGGGGTCAAACAAAGCCACCGGAAATTAATTTTCAGCAATCACTCATAAATCACTTATATGAGGAAATTTTACAAATCACTCATAGAATTGAGAAAATCACGAAACTTTACAAAAACTAAAAATTAACTTACAAACTAAAACTTATATACTAGGACGTCAATACATACAAAAACATTCACAAAATTCACTTATAAATCATTGTTCTCAATAACCATTCACAATTACATACTCACAAAAATTACCTATAAACACAAATCTGAGAAAAACATAAGATTTTGACAGTGATATCACACATTCGTCGATCGGCGATTTGCGAACTTTCAAACAGGTACATAATTCTTTTAATCTTTAAAGTTATATCACATTAGTCGACTGTTATGTAGTTGAAAAAATGGAGATAATCTCTATTACATAAGGGAAGGGGGGAGCAACGGTGTCCTCTTTTGAACTGACTATTTTGCCCCCCTTCCCTTTCTAAATTACAAAAGGAATCTCAATACCAAAATGGGGGTCAAACAAAGCCACCGGAAATTAATTTTCAACAATCACTCATAAATCACTTATATGAGGAAATTTTACAAATCACTCATATAATTGAGAAAATCACGAAACTTTACAAAAACTAAAAATTAACTTACAAACTAAAACTTATATACTAGGACGTCAATACATACAAAAACATTCACAAAATCCACTTATAAATCATTGTTCTCAATAACCATTCACAATTACATACTCACAAAAATTACCTATAAACACAAATCTGAGAAAAACATAAGATTTTGACAGTGATATCACACATTCGTCGATCGGCGATTTGCGAACTTTCAAACAGGTACATAATTCTTTTAATCTTTAAAGTTATATCACATTAGTCGACTGTTATGTAGTTGAAAAAATGGAGATAATCTCTATTACATAAGGGAAGGGGGGAGCAACGGTGTCCTCTTTTGAGCCCGACTATTTTGCCCCCTTCCCTTTCTAAATTACAAAAGGAATCTAAATACCAAAATGGGGGTCAAACAAAGCCACCGGAAATTAATTTTCAACAATCACTCATAAATCACTTATATGAGGAAATTTTACAAATCACTCATAGAATTGAGAAAATCACGAAACTTTACAAAAACTAAAAATTAACTTACAAACTAAAACTTATATACTAGGACGTCAATACATACAAAAACATTCACAAAATCCACTTATAAATCATTGTTCTCAATAACCATTCACAATTACATACTCACAAAAATTACCTATAAACACAAATCTGAGAAAAACATAAGATTTTGACAGTGATATCACACATTCGTCGATCGGCGATTTGCGAACTTTCAAACAGGTACATAATTCTTTTAATCTTTAAAGTTATTTCACATTAGTCGACTGTTATGTAGTTGAAAAAATGGAGATAATCTCTATTACATAAGGGAAGGGGGGAGCAACGGTGTCCTCTTTTGAACTGACTATTTTGCCCCCCTTCCCTTTCTAAATTACAAAAGGAATCTAAATACCAAAATGGGGGTCAAACAAAGCCACCGGAAATTAATTTTCAACAATCACTCATAAATCACTTATATGAGGAAATTTTACAAATCACTCATAGAATTGAGAAAATCACGAAACTTTACAAAAACTAAAAATTAACTTACAAACTAAAACTTATATACTAGGACGTCAATACATACAAAAACATTCACAAAATCCACTTATAAATCATTGTTCTCAATAACCATTCACAATTACATACTCACAAAAATTACCTATAAACACAAATCTGAGAAAAGCATAAGATTTTGACAGTGATATCACACATTCGTCGATCGGCGATTTGCGAACTTTCAAACAGGTACATAATTCTTTTAATCTTTAAAGTTATTTCACATTAGTCGACTGTTATGTAGTTGAAAAAATGGAGATAATCTCTATCACATAAGGGAAGGGGGGAGCAACGGTGTCCTCTTTTGAACTGACTGTTTTGCCCCCATTCCCTTTCTAAATTACAAAAGGAATCTCAATACCAAAATGGGGGTCAAACAAAGCCACCGGAAATTAATTTTCAACAATCACTCATAAATCACTTATATGAGGAAATTTTACAAATCACTCATAGAATTGAGAAAATTACGAAACTTTACAAAAACTAAAAATTAACTTACAAACTAAAACTTATATACTAGGATGTCAATACATACAAAAACATTCACAAAATCCACTTATAAATCATTGTTCTCAATAACCATTCACAATTACATACTCACAAAAATTACCTATAAACACAAATCTGAGAAAAACATAAGATTTTGACAGTGATATCACACATTCGTTGATCGGCGATTTGCGAACTTTCAAACAGGTACATAATTCTTTTAATCTTTAAAGTTATTTCACATTAGTCGACTGTTATGTAGTTGAAAAAATGGAGATAATAGCAATTAGTTGAAAAGGGCTTTTATATAATTAGACTTAAATTTGATTCATTTTCATATAAAATCAGAAAACAAGATGTGTATGAAATTTGATTCATTTATGACACTGATGAAAAAGTTGCATATTTAGTTCTTTTTAAAAAAATTCCAATATAAAATTTTTGCCCAAAACTTTTGCAATATATCCATGTTCAGAAATAAATTTTCAAAAACAAAACAATATCAAACCTTTTTAAGAAAAACTTTTGCAAAAATCCATTTTCAGAAAAAAAAAATTTACATTAATTTGCGAAAACCATTTAATGTGAAATCATATTGTGTATGAAAATTTTAAAATTTCATTTCAAATATAAATGAAACTCAAAGTGTTAAAATTTAGAAAAGGAGAAAAATTAAAAATGACCATTTCATGCGAAATCAGATTGTGTATTAAAAACTTAAAATTTCATTTCAAATATAATTGAAACTCAAAGTGTTAAAAATTTAGAAAATGAGAAAAATTAAAATGACCATTTCATGCAAAATCAGATTGTGTATGAAAAATTTAAATTTCATTTTAAATATAATTGAAACTCAAAGTGTGAACATTTAGAAAAGGAGAAAAATTAAAATGATGAAAATTTTTAAATATCAATTTGTGAAATCAAAATTTAGAAGTTAGACAAGGGAAAAAAAACTAAAATTGTATTATACTTTTCGGTTACAATTTTGGGATCATAGAGAAATTACTGAGATCCATGATTTAAGAAATTACCTTTCTTTGTTACAAAATCGACCCAATTAGATCTACTGCTGCTTAAGACTTGAATTGAAATGCTTGATTTTTTGATGTTGTTCTTTGACATTGACTTGCAAATCTACTGTTGCATGTATTTCTTTGATGTTGTTCGCAAATTAGATTTACTGCTTAAGACTTGAAACGTCTGATTTTGTTATTGTATATTGCATACTTGGATGAACTGGGTTCCTTCAAATATGAATTAGGTTCCTTCAAAATATAGGTTGTAGATTTGTAGTGAGAGGAGAGAGAGAATGAATAGTTAGAAAAGTACTAAAATTATACACTGAGAGGAGAGAGAGAATAAATAGTTGGAGAAATGTTTTTTTGTTGGTCTGATGGGTCTTCACTCTTCATCGATTTAAGTGGCAAATAAGTATATGGACCAACTGTTCCCGGTTAACAAGCAAGATTTTTTTTAAAAAAAATCCTCCTAAATTAAATCAGACAGGCAGTGCACAAGTTTTATTGCTCAATATAAAAATAACCTAAACCAACCCATCATGATTCATTTGGATGGAATTTCAATCTATCACCTTAACTACTAACGCATCATGTGGATAAAAAAAGAAACTACTCTTATCTAAATCAAAGAATTACTATCACAATTTTCCACTAACAAACCACTTTTCACCAATTATGTAAAAAAAAAGTATATTGCAAGTTAAATTATAATATAATATTTATATGAAAAGAACACTACATAATTAATATGTGAAAACAAAATTTTTATGTACTATTTTTTTTGTGGGAAACAATCTTTTATAATTTTTCCCACAACTTAAAACTTTACAACATTTTGTATTTTTATGCGAGAAATCAAAAACTATTATAAATTACAAAAATAAATAAAACCAAAAAAAAAGAACATGACGATATTTAGTAAAGAACATCATACTGATTATAAAAGAACATGCGCATATAAGACTTGAGAAACAAAAAACTATTCAAAATCACAAAAATGAATAACAACATAAAAAGAACATGGAAGAATCTTATTCACAAAATGGAGGTGAACTTAAATACTAACTTGCATTTTCAGTTTGTTTACTACTTAGTATTAGGCCTAAAAATATCATCGCACGCATCGCGTGCACAAAAGGCTAGTCACCAAAAAAGCAAAGCAAGCTAATTAAGGTGGCATGCCTTTTTTTTTCTTTGATAGATGAAGTTTCACATGTTTATACTTATTAAATTTATTATATTTCTAAATATTAAATCAAATATTATTAATTATAGGCCCAGTTTGACATCGCTGTCATTTTTCATTTTCTGGTTTTCACATTTTTAAAATCATATGATATAAGTCGTATGCTAATCATGCTTATTTTGAAAATCAATGTTGAATAACTAAAAAAACTATAAACTTCCTATAATAGACCTTGTGGTGGCATTGGGTTTTAAGTCTAGTTAGCATAGCAAGGGTTCTTCTTGAGCCAATTCAATTATCTCTCCTAATAAAAAAATATCATGAAATTGTGGAAAAACAAAAAGTAAGGATATGTTAATTGGGGGATCTTTTGTCCACTTATTCGTATGATCGTATCATTACATGTGCTACTCAATCTTATTGGTTGATGTCAACTAATTTTTCACCTTTTTTTTATATATAAATTAGAAGTTTGTTTAGATCTGATGATATAGACTAGTAATATTAATTAATATATGTAGTGGTACAAATAAGTGGGATAGAAGATTTATATTCGAAGAAAGAGAGGATGGAGTAGGTTAATTAAGGGGTAATCATGAAAAAACAAACAAATTATGGTGATGCTGATTCATTCGGTGCCGCGAATAAAGAAATTAGGTGTGATTGAATTGACTTTTTTTATTTTAAAAGTGCAATTCTTTTAATATTTGGAAACAATCTCTAATGGGTTGTAAATAACTAGTGTAAACAAGCTTCCTCTTCACATGGTCTAATTAGAATCCGAAAAAGGCGCGTTTTGTAGTGAAGGAAAAGAGGTTGAAGCAACCAAATTTAAGAGTTAAGACAGTTGAAAAGCATTTGAGTTTCAGACGCCAACCTCTTAAAGTTGTTGGTATAGAGGTGATCAATATGGGCCCGACTCGAAAATGGATGGGTTTTGGGCAAGACTTTTCTACCCATTGCCCGGCCCATTTTTTTGGCCAAAAAAGGGATTACGAGCGACATAAATATGGAAAGGTAGACTATTTTTTGGCTCGGCCCGAAAAGCCCACATGGCTCGCCCTGAATTGTCGGGTTTTGGCGCGGGAATTTCGGCCCGAGGATTTGGCCCGTAATGAGCCACTTTTTTTTGGCCAAAACCCGTCCCCTCCCGTGATCCCCTCTAGTCTAAACTATAACTTGTCGTCGTATCACTCGCATGTAAGCCATCAACTTTTTTTTTTTTTGAAATATCAACTATTAAGCCATCAACCTTTCTAATCTTAAAATTCTCCTTATTTTGCTTAGCCACCACCTTTGTTCCGTTTGAAGATATATTGCCATAACGCCATGTACTCATGTTCCAATTAGTTCATGTGTTTCATCATATTGACTGGACACACTTGCGGTTGCTCATATATAATTCTAATCATTAAAATCTTCAATTATATATTATTTACAATTATATATTATTTACAATTATAAAAATAATATTTCTAAAATATACATTAATATTAACCCAATAATAATTAAAATAATGACATTTATTTTGATAAATTGGTAATTAAATTGGTCAAAGTTGATATCCATTTAATAAATATATTTTATTGATTAAAAAAATAAATATTTTGATTTTGAGAAGACAATATGAATATATGATGCATCTATTAAGACTCTGAAGAAGAAATTCCAACAAGAAAGTTCAGCAATCATAAATATTTTGAAACTAAAATAATTGGAAATAAAGTGAGAAAAATATAGCCTTAGAATCATTTGGATTTTTCATTTTAGATAAATTGTTGCCGTTAGGGTTTGCTCAAAAACTATATTGTTGTGTTAGCTATTAGTAGTTGGAAGTTACTAGGTAGAGTTCCCCTCAAAAAAAAAAGTTACCAGGTAGAGCCATAAATGTTAGCTTTTAAAACGTCTTCAAAAGGAATAAGTGTACGGCAAAACTATTTGTTAGATAAGAAAAAAAACATAATGAATTATGTTATGCTTTTGAAAGCTACTTCATTAGCTACCACTATCCTAAAAGCTAATTATTTTTTATCATTTCAGAAATTTAAAAATGTTATTTCACCAAAAACGCACATCCTTAGAGTCAATTTGGCACATAATCAATACTTAAACCGTGATTTAATAATTGGAATAATGGTTGTAAAAGTCGTGATTAACGCGTTACAGGAGCATTTAGTTGAATGGTTTTTGTGAGTGCATTAGAAAAACCTACAGTTATTAGCTTGCTGTGCAGAATCTTTCATCCTTGGCACTAAGAAAAGTACTAAAGAAGCATCATATGGGGATCTTTCGCAATCCACATTCCCTGTGAATAATTCTAGATCGAGCTACTTAACAAGCAAATTAGTTATAATAACGATTCATGATTAGATTTCCTTTTGTATTATGATTTTTGTTATGGCTGATTTTTTGCAGATCAACGTTGACAATATGAATTTGTGACGCTGATGTTGACAAAAGAATTATGACGCATAGACCAGGTCAAAGACTAACTGATTGCCTAAGAATAAGGAGCTAGGACGGAATCAAGGAATATTCCAGTCAGCTGAATGAGTCTATGGGACGTTTAATTGATGCGCCGAAATATCAAAAGGAAGTGACGAGATTCTAGCTAACCACTTGCTAGATTTGGGGGTGCACATTGAGCCTAGAAAAGCAGTATAAAAGGACTGGAATGTAAAAGGAAAATTCACTCCAACTCATACGATTAAGCTCAAGAACTTACAGTTTGCTCTTGTTCACAAAATACTTGATATTTCACATTGCTATTCTCTTCCCTATTACAGTCAAGACATTGTACTTAGAATAAAATTCATTAGGTTGTATTGATCGTTGGTCATTCCGAGTGACGATTGCAAGTAGTGGATTGGTAGACTCACATCTACCCGCAGTTTTTTACCCACCTTCATTGGGGGTTTTTCCGCGTCAACATCTCTTCATGTCATTTCTTTCTTTCATTCTCTTCTTATTTACATATCAAACGTTACATAAATATGGTTGTAGTCGCCCCGCATCTAATCACGTCGTTTAGGCGAAAATCGACATAAACAATTTGGCGCCCACCGTGGGGCACAACCAGATCAATCACTTCTTTCCAATTCTCTCAAGATGGCCACATCAATGAACAATGATGAACTGCAAAAGCTCTACGACCAAATGAAGGCAGAAATGCCCGAGATGAAAAAGGTTAATGAGCAACTGTCCTCTAATTTCTCGTCGTCGCAAGAAAAAATTCAAAATTGCAAGAAGAATTAGCTTCGACAAAAGCATCCAAGACCCGACGTCGCATCGATGCAGACGATGTTCCCATCATGCAGCCTTTCACTGATTCTGAAAGCACTGAGTCAGAGGATGATGAAGGTTTCCTTGATGGAGCCCCTCTTAACGACCAGGAAGGAGGTCCCCTCGAGAAGACTCCCATGAATGGGGACGAAGATCCCATGGCGAGGCGAATGATCCTGATCGAGAAACAGAACCGATGCTTGATGAAGCTCATGTCTCAACTCCCAGGAGCACCTACACCCAGCGTCGTCGAGCACCGGGACGGATACGCAGCATCTCCATTCGTCGAAAAGATTTCCAAAGCGTCGCTACCGAAGAAGCTCAATCTGCCTACTTTGACTGCCACTTATGATGGATCAACCGACCCTACTGAGCACGTCGCTCAGTACAATCAAAGGATGTGGCAAGCATCTATCCCGTGGCATCTTGTTGAAGCGTGCATGTGCAAGTCCTTCGGGGCTTGGATCTCTTAAGTCTGGCAGCATAGCCAATTTCTCTACTTTAGTCAATAAATTTTATGATAAATTTGAAGGCAGTCGTAGCCTAGACAAACAGACGAATGACCTCTATGGCGTTGTCTAGGGGTCAAACGAATCTGTCCGCGATTATTATAATCGCTTTAATAAAGAGATGATTAGCATTAAAGATCTTGACACTAAGACATCTATTGAATATTTCAGGAAAGGCCTCATCCTCCTGTCAAAGTTGTACAATCGTCTAACAAAATATCCTTGTTCCACGTTCGAAGAAGTGAAGTCGAGGGCGTTGACACAGATGCGCCTAGAGGAAGATGACGCCATCCTCAACACTATCTCTACACGCCATGCTTCGGATAGCACGAGCGATCGCAAAGTCTTTGTCCCTTAAAAGAGCAATTGGTGGAGTCATCCCTATAGTCGTCCTAACCAGGTACATAGTGTTAACGATGTGCTTGAGAATGCAGGTATTGAGATAAAAGCTGAATAGCCGTCGTACCCCGACATAGGATCCTATGGATTCTCCGTCGACGTTGGAGGTGTTGTCAACGCATTAACAAAGATCGGAGCCCCCGTCCGTTGGCAAAGAAAGAGTGATCGCCCAGACACTCAAAAGGATCAAACCAAGTGGAGCTAGTTCCATCACGGCCATGGTCACAAGACAGAAGAATGCATTGCGCTCCGAAGAGATGCCGGCCCGGCCCGGTTTGGGCCCGACCCAGCACGAGCCCGTTCAAGGCCCGGCCCGGTCCGTTGTCCGCTCCGTGGGCCGTGGGCCTGCCACGGTCAAGAAATTTTATTTCAGGCCCGCACCGGTACGAGCCCGCGGGCCGAACGCTCCTTTCCTTTGTGTGTTTTAGCCTAAAACTGTCAAAAATACAAAAAAACAACATAAAACACGGGCCAGGCCCGCAGGAGGCACGAGCCCGGCCGGCGGGCCCGTGGAGAAAACTTGAAATTTCAAGCCCGGCCCAGCCACTCACGGCCATTTCCCGGCCCGCCCGCGGCCGAGCCCGTGCCGAGCCGTGAGCCCGGCCCATGCCCGTGCCCAGTCAGAGGTCGCGTTCATGCTGAATAAAGGGCCCCTTCGCAACCTCCTCAGCGACAAGGGGAAGGCGTCCTTCGACAAAAATCCTTCCAAATCGAATCCGCCTGCATCCCCTACTCACGTCAAGGTAATCAATGTAATCTCTGGTGGTTCAGACGTTTGTGGACTAACATATTCGGCAGCCAAAAGGCTAGCTAGAGAGGGATCCCCCTCGTCAACTGTTTCCAAATCTTGCAGGTCAGAGGAGGAGCGCAAGTTAGAGGCGATGTCAATTACTTTCGACGACGACGACGTGTGCGAGGAAGAGCACCACGACGGACTGGTCATCTCTCTGACCGTCAGCAACTGCTTACTGCGGCGAGTACTGGTCGATGGCGGAAGTTCAGCCAACATCATCTTCAAGAATTCCCTCGAAGGTATGGGCCTTTGTGATAGAGATATAACTAAAAGATCTACTGTCTTAGTTGGTTTCAGCGGAGAAGCACAACAGACTGTCGGCGAGATCACACTACCAACCCTCGCCAAAGGAGTAAACCTACAGACGAGGTTCAACGTCGTGGACTGTCCCTCCGCCTACAACGTCATCTTGGGAACACCTTGGATCCACAAAATGAAAGCAATCCCCTCAACATACCATCAAACACTCAAGTTCCCCACCAAATGGGGCGTTCAAGAGATTAAGGGCGAACAAAAAGCTGCCCGAGAATGTTACAGTTCGTCGATAAAGCCTGCTAAAAGGTCCATCTCGCAATTAACGAGTGGATCAGCGCCCGACGCGCCTGATGAGAAGAACGTAGATGAAGTGGCGCTAGATCCATTTTGCCCTGATCGTGTCGTTCGCATTGGAGCGAGCTTGTCGCCAGAACTCCGTAACCAGGTAATCGATTTCTTAAAAACTAACCAGGATTGTTTTGCTTGGTCGCATGAAGATATGACAGGTATCAGCCCAGACGTCATTACCCATAAACTGTACGTTTTTTCCGGAGCATAAACCAGTCAAACAAAAACGACGCAAATTCGCTCCTGAACGCAATCAGATTATAAACGACGAAGTGCAAAAATTGGTTGACACAGGTAAGGTACGTGAAGTTAAATATCCTGACTGGTTGGCTAATGTTGTCGTTGTCAGCAAAAAGAATGGCAAGTGGAGAGTCTACGTTGACTTTATAGGCCTTAATAAGGCCTGTCCCAAAGATCCAATCTAGCTCCCCCATATAGACGCCATGGTCGACGCGACGGTGGGGCACGAGCTTTTGACGTTCATGGACGTGTACTCTGGTTATAACCAAATCCTCATGCACCCTGACGATCAGGAAAAGACAGCATTCGTCACCGACAAAGGTATTTATTGTTATAAGGTTATGCCTTTCAAACTAAAAAATGCAGGTGCGACATATTAACGCCTAGTCCACCACATGTTCAAAGACCAACTAGGTGACACCATGGAAGTCTACATCGACGACATGCTGGTAAAATCTAAGCAAGCAAGCGATCATATCCATCATCTCTCCGAAGCATTCGACGTCCTACGCAAATATGGTATGAAATTGAATCCGGCTAAATGTACGTTTGGAGTCGCTACAGGTAAATTCTTAGGCTACGTTGTGACACAACGAGGAATTGAAGCAAGTCCCGATCAGATCAAGGCGTTTATCAACATCCAATCTCCCAGAAACGTCAAAGAGGTACAAAAATTAACTGGACGTGTCGCTGCCCTTAATCGTTTTATATCCAGTCATCCAAAAAATGCCATCTGTTCTATGACGTGCTGCGCAAAAACAAGGGATTCGACTGGACGCCACGGCACGAAGACGCCCTACAAGCGCTGAAGCAGTATTTGGCTTCCCCTCCGTTACTATCCAAGCCCAGCGAGGGAGAAACGCTCCAGTTGTATCTAGCTGTCAGCAACGTCTCGGTCAGCGCCGTTTTGACGCGAGAGGGAGAAAGTCAACAACTTCCCATCTACTATGTCAGTAAGTCTTTGTTAGACGCTGAGACCAGGTATTCTTCTCTAGAAAAACTTGTGCTAGCCCTAGTCACCGCTGTTAAGAAGCTATGACATTACTTCGAAACTCCAACTGTCGTTGTCATGACTAACTGTCCTATAAAAAGTGTTGTGCGTAGACCTGAATTGACCGGTCGCATGGGCAAATGGGCCATCCCGATCAGTGGTTATGATATCAAGTATTTGCCAAGAACGGCAATCAAGTCGCAAGCCTTGGCTGACTTTGTGGCTGACTTCAGTCCAGAGCTGGAGAAGATCGCAGAAGACGAAGTTGCACAAATCAACCATGTCAATCACGATGCGTGGATTTTATTTGTTGACGGATCTTCTAACTTTCATGGTGTAGGTCTTGGCGTTTTCCTAAAGTCGCCACAAGGGGACAAGATAGTGCAGGCCATATGTTGCGAATTCAAAGCGACCAATAAAGAAGCTGAATACGAGGCATTAATCGCAGGAATGACTCTAGCAAGTGACTTGGGAGCAAAAGCGTTAAAGATCTGCAGTGATTCGTTGCTGATAGTCAGTCAGATCAAAGGCGAATTCGACGCTAAAGACTCCAAAATGCCGCTTTACTTAGAAGTCGCACAAGGTAAGAGTAAAATGTTTAACCCTTTCGACATTATGCAGATACCAAGAGACCAGAACACGCAAGCAGACGCATTGGCCAACCTAGGATCGTCCCTGAGAGACGTGTCATTCACTTCCGTCCCTATCATCCATATCACGACACCAACGATACACAAATGCAAAGACGTTGCAGATGTCGTTACAGTGGTCAGAAGAAGCAATGAAGCAAGCGGTGATGACGTTTCATCAGAAGATGATGTCGAAACGGTAAACGACAACGTCGATGCAACCCATGATGACGGCCTCCCAAACGACGAGGTAAATGTTAGTTGGATGATACCTCTTTACGATTATTTAACTAACGATATACTCCCAGAAGACAAAGCAGAAGCACGACGAATTCGCTTCAAGGCGTCCAGGTATGTCATCATTCAAGGAGTGCTATTTAAAAAGTCCGTTGCTGGACCGTATTTGCGGTGCCTGGAAAAGGACCAATGGGGGGCAAGTATTGCAAGATCTGCACGAGGGGACGTGTGGAAACCATTCTGGAGACGCAGCTTATCCAATAAAGCCTTGAGAATGGGCTACTACTGGCCAACAATGAAGCAGGACGGGATCAGGTACGTCACCAGATGTGATAGTTGTCAGCGACACACAAGTATGACACACAAACCCTGTGAAGTTCTGCATCCAACTTTAACTCCATGGCCTTTTATGAAATGGGGAATAGACATAGTTGGTAAACTACCTCCAGCCCCAGGACAAAAGGTCTTTATGTTAGCACTAACAGATTATTTTTCTAAGTGGATAGAGGCAGATTCCTTCCAACAGGTACGCGACAAGGAGGTAATCTCTTTTATACACACTAACATTATTTGCAGGTTTGGTGTTCCATCAGAAATTAGATGCGACAATGGGTCGCAATTTATCAGTGACTGTAATGCCCCGAAAATTCAAAACCTTAATTAAACGTAATTATTCACTTAGCAAGCGAAAATGGGACTTAAGCCTGTGGGATATAGGCCCACTAATACAATGCAGCCTTATATAGTCCATGATAATTAAAACACAAATGCGCGACTCAAATAATAATGATTTCCCCTAATACAAGATACCATACAATTTACTTGAACATATTCCTTATTAACAACGCTCTTGCAATGGTCCTGTTCATACCTAAAACATAAAACAAAACATCATGAGCCGAAGCTCAGTAACATACTACCCTAACAACGTAAATTCATTTCAATTCATTTTATTTGCAAACAGGGAGAAGAGAATATAGTAAAACACATTAGAAATTAGTAATGAAATAATAGCAAGCAAGGTAACCAATTATAAGTAGCGTCTTGAAACTTCATAAGTTCCCATTATCATTTCATCTTTTAGCTTGGTAACTGGCAAGTATAGACATGCGGGACGTCTCCCACCATGCGATGATCCTCAAGGAGCCCAGCTCCCTAGTTGGATACACCGCTCGCACCAAAATAGAGTAGTAACATAACATGCGGTACCCTCAAGGAGCCCGACTCCCTTGGTGGGTGTACGGCGGGTGCGAAGGTACGTGCACGGCCATAAAGTAGATAAGCTTAACATTATACTGCCATAACCTCTATCACTTTTATCGTGTTTCGTTTGTTTAGCATTCATCGGCATAAGCCATAGATCTTTCATGAATCATACTTGAGCATCAATAACTCATAAGATCGTCATTTACGAAACACATTCGAAAACAATTTAAGTATCCCACAATCCATTTCGAAGTCCATAGTCATAAATGTTAGCACAATTTAAGAATCACATCACAAAATCCTTAACATAATTATAAACATCATTTCACAAACACATTTCGAAGGGGATCGTGGGTGTTAGCAATAGATGTTACCTGGAATCCTGCTTAATAACCTTGATAAGCCGGAGGAGGCTTGTAATTTCTCTTCCTTTTTAATCTAATCAATTTAGGGAATAATAAAAGACTTGTTAATATCTTATTCTAAAATTTGAGTTTCTTAATCCATTTCCATCATGTGTCCATCTTAGGAGACATTAGGAGTCTTATATAGTTAGGTCTTATTGTTAGAGTAAATTTATAATCAGTCCAAGTCATGTGAACGTTTATAAAAAAGTCCATAGTCATACTATCCATCATACTATCATTATGTCATACTTGGTCTATAAATATGTTTTTTTAGTAATAAACGGTCCATAGTTAATAATCATCATCACTTAATTATACTTTGCTTGTTAAGGTGACTTATCATTAATTAAACCAATCAATACTAAACAAGATTATTAATATTTATTTTTCTCATACGAGTACTATTATAACACCTTAATTCAAGCACGAGCTAAGCATATTTGTGCGACATGTTTAGTATTATCAAATGAGTTATTAGAGGTCCTTACCATAATGAGTCCTAAATTATTTTAGTATATAAATCATTACATGTTACCCATGAGTTTCATAAACATGACAGAGTATAGGATTATAAGTAATCAAATTAGCCCAATAGTTAATGTTACTTCATTAACCAAAGATACATTCAGGCCATGATTATAATTATTATTCTTAACAACACTCAACTGAATTAAAGGTTAGGAATATTAGCCCAAACATTAATACTTGACCCCTTATCATTTAAGCCCAACATCATACATTATTTTATACCCAAAATAATTGGAATAAGTTACCTGACTTGTTCAAAGGAAGTAGGAGATCCGGAGAGCATGGAAGCACGACTAGAAGCAGCAGCAGCGACGCCGACGCTGCGGCAGTGCACCAATGGAGATGAGGGTGGTCATCTCGACGGCGCAAGCAGGGCGAGGAGAGAGAGAGAGACACGCAGCGAGAGAGAGTGCGAGGTGCAAACGAGAGAGAAGATAGAGTGTGCGAGTGAGAGGGAGAAACGCAGGCTGAGTTCACGACAAGTGGTTGGCTCGCCGGATGAGTGGCGCACGCTGGTGGTCAGTGGGTGGAGGCCACGCGGCGGCGCTGCGGTGGTGCTAACTCGAAAAACAGAGGAGTGAGAGAAAGAGGGGTTGTGCGAAATAAAACAAGGGAGTTTGTGGGGGTGGTTTCCGGCGAAAGTCGGGAAGTTCCGGTGAGGTGAATATGGTGGAAGTTGCAGTGTTGTGTGTGATGAATTGAGGAGTGGACATGGCTATTTATAGCCATTTTTTTGGTGTTCTTAAAGCTCTAATTTTTTTCAGAATTTGGATTGATCAAGTGATTTGGATTTTGGGGGAGGGTTTGGTTTGAATTGGAGTTTTTAATTGGAGTTGAGTTTTATTGTGTATGAAAATTACATTTGAATTAGAAATCCATAGTTGGGTTTTTGTGAGGGAAAAATTGAGACGGATGAAAGAAATCAGTAATGTTGTATTGAGCTTTCCTTTTTCTTTTTTCTTTTTATTTCTTCCTTTCTTTCCTTCCTTTTTATTCTTTGCTTCCATTTTATTATTATTTAATCTAACCTTCACTTGTTATTATTAATCTAATACTCAATAAATATTCTACTCTTTGTCAATTGTGCAATTTATAAAATTATTTAAACAAAACTAAACATATGGTATTCTTAATTTAATGTGGTGCAAACAAGCTTTTGTCATACTTTTTAAATAGAGAAAAATTTAACCGCTAATTTTTATTATTTAACTTAGGCAAATTTTCGGGATATTACATCCTCACCCCCTTAGAAAAAGTTTCGTCCTCAAAACTTGATAAAACAAGGTAAATAGCATATATTCATTTGTCTAGTACGTGCTAAATTCAGGCATGAAATCTCGTAATTCATAATACAATTAATCAGCAGATTGGATTTTTATAACCTTGCATAGCACATTTCTTTGGTCACAGAAAAGATACATTCATACTAAGTTACTCTAAAGCATGTACGTATTTACTTATGATTCTATTAATATTTCCAAGACATCAACCTTATATCGAAAAAGTCAATTATCAACGCTTCGCCACTAATCAGGATTAGCATTATATCCTCACTCAAGAGTATCACTCCATTTGATTGTTTTGAGAATATCTCAGGATAGGGTTGGTAAGGAAAGCACTGCCTACAAGTGATTTGGTTGTTCTTTCTTCCTATCTCCAATATATACATAAGATTCTTATCCAATAAGGTCATCCATTATTCAAGTAAGAGTTTAAATTCTTTTACTATCTTCACTTAATATCATTATCAAAATCTTGTTCTTCATTTAAGTCTCTACATCGTATTAGTCACATAATCTCAAAACCAACATTACAATCCTAAAGATATGTCAAATTCCCAAAAATCAATTTCCATAACCTCCAAAATCATTAACACAAGTTGTTACTTGGTCCACCTAATTTTCCTAGAAATCCATAGTCCATATTCATTAACCGAACTTGTCCTTAATTTATAATTCACCCTTTTTAATATTTGATCGGCTTAACTATTCCTTGCACACATCTGTATGTCCTATATCTTTTCACTATCCATCATTTTATAGCATGAACTTTGTAAGACTTTTGTAATCATCACAATTATCCTTGTTTCTTTAGTAATTATATCATCTAGTAATTTAAACTTCCTTATCCACGGGTTCATTTGCTTAAGACGGCTGTGCAGGGCAATCGGGTGCATTCATGTAATCATTTTATAGCATGAACTCTGTTACTTTTGTAATCATCAAAGTAACAGAGTTTACCTGATTGATGGAAGAATTCAGGCGAAGTTCCCCGGAAAACTCTAGAACAGTGAAGTGGAATTTCAGGGATTTCTTTTAGAGAGAGAAAATCTTGCGTGTTGTTTTGGTTTAATTGGCACGGCTTTTTATACCCTTGTTTTTACTACACAAACGGATATATTTTGAATTAATTGCAGATATTTGTTATCTCTTATCTTTTGACTCTTGGTTATTTTTTTGTACTCTGAGCAGATGAAACGACTGTGTTCCAATTGTTTTATGACTCTAACGTAATCCTCATTACAACAATTGGGGGCAAACTGGTATGGCTGATTTTTTGCAGATCAATGTTGACATTATGAATCTGTGACGCTGACGTTGACGAAAGGATTACGACGCATAGACCAGGTCAAAGACTAACTGATTGCCTAAGAATAAGGAAGATGGAATCAAGGAATATTCCAGTCGATCAGCTGAATGAGTCTATGGAACGTTTAATTGATGCGCCGAAATATCAGAAGGAAGTGACGAGAATCTAGCTAACTACTTCCTAGATTTGGGGGTGCACGTTGAGCCTAGAAAAGCAGTATAAAAGGACTAGAATGTAAAAGCAAAATTCACTCCAACTCGTACGATCAAGCTCAAGAACTTACAGTTTGCTCTTGTTCACAAAATACTTGATATTTCACATTGCTATTCTCTTCCTTATTACAGTCAAGACATTGTACTTAGAATAAAATTCATTAGGTTGTATTGATCGTTGGTCATTCCGAGTGACGATTGCAAGTAGTGGATTGGTAGACTCACATCTACCCGCGGTTTTTTACCCACCTTCATTAGGGGTTTTCCGCGTCAACATCTCTTCGTGTCATTTCTTTCTTTCATTCTCTTCTTATTTACATATCAAACGTTACGTAAATCAGGTTGTAGTCGTCTTGCATCTAATCACGTCGTTTAGGCGAAAATCGACATAAACAATTTTTATATATGATACTTCATCCTTTTTTTAACTTGCAACGGATTGACTTTTGAATTATTCTCCTACTTCTTTTAGCATATGTAAAATATTGTTGGATTTTGTCAATATATATTTACAAGATTTCAACTTTTTATAATTTTTATAAATATATAATTAGAAATATTAATGGTTAAAATTGTATATTGGCAAGTGTGAAAGTGAAAACATTGCATGTTAAAAAATTAAAAGGAGGATTTATATTAGTATACCTTGTCGGTATCCGTCGTATGAGCCATCGTTTGAATGGGCCTGGGTTGATCCAATACTTACTCAATGCGCCTATGGGCCTAAAGATAAGTATCAGAAGAAGATAGAAATGTATCCAACCAATGGGAGCAGTGTCCCACCTCGCTAAGGACACTGCCGGCTCCTATAAATACCCCCACGATCGGAGTCATAAGGTACGTTCACAGATACTAATACACTCTACTTGAGACATCCCGTCTTTATCCTTTACTGACTTAGGCATCGGAGGGGCGTTCCTCAGATCAACCCCCGAGGTTAGTTTACATGTGCTGCCTTGCAGGACATTCAACCAGCTTACTAATCAAGGGAGATATCGGTTCGCTCCCTACCATTTATTTCATACCGGAACAATTGGCGCTAGAAGGAGGGGCGAACTATACTTTGGTCTTAAGCCACGACTGATCCAGCCTACTCATTCGCCTCATGGATCCTAAGCAGACCTTTGGGATGCCGGAAGTAGATGAGAACAACGCTGTTGCTGGGGGAGGGCCCCCTGGTTTCAACACTCCTCAGCCGGTGATTGGGTCCTCCCAACCACCAGCCGACAAGGGGAAGAGGGCCACTGAGACCCCTCAACCTAACATATTTGAAGCCTTGCAGCATATGTTCAGCCCTGAACAGCTTCGGAGTGCTGCCGAGGTCTTCCAGGCCATGGCGAGTCACACTCCACCGACCGGTCATGTAGGTAAGCGCTCCCTGAGCAGGCCACATAGTCCAGTGAGAAAGATGCGTTCTCTCGCGACTGGCCGACAGGGTATCGTAAGCCGGCATGATCAGGATCAGGAGGAGAACTCGAGGACTCCCACAGAGCCAATGGAGGGAGAAGGTGAGGAAGATCACCAGGAAACTGAGATCCAACAGTCATCCCGGTACAGGAGAGAAAGTGAGTTTGCCCGACGCAGAGCGCTGGTATCACTTCGAAATTCTCCATTCTCCACAGCCATACTGCAGGAACCTATGGAAAAGATTAAAATGCCAACTTGCAAGTATGATGGGAAATCCGATCCTGAGGACCATATCTCTGCATATGAAGGACACATGCTACTGTACACCGACACTGACTCCGTTTGGTGTAAGGTGTTCCCTTCAACCCTGGCGGGTTTGGCACAAACGTGGTATAAAAGCATACCACCGGCAACAATTTTTGACTTCCGCCAGCTCACGTCCATGTTCGTGACACACTTCATTAGCAATAAGCGAAGAGACAAAACCACTGGCGAGCTGATGTCTATCAAGCCGGGAGAAAAGGAGAGCCTGAGGGATTACATCGGACGTTTCAACTCCGAAGCCGTTACAATCCCCAGCCTGCAGCAAGAGGTAGCGGTGTTGGCACTAATGACCGGTTTGAAGGAGGGAACTGCATTCAGAAGTTACCTAGGCCGCAAGAAGTTGACCAGTTTGACCGAAGTCCTTGGAAAAGCTAACGAGTTCATCCGGGGGGAAGAGTTCGATAAGGCAGCCACCTCGAAGAGATCTGAAGGGGATGGCAAGGAGAAGGAAAGAGAAAAGGAGAAAGAGAAAGATAAAAACCGGAGAGATAGAAAATCCGATAACTCCGGTAGAAGGGAGGAAAGCAACGCTATCAAGAAGGGCCAAGAAGGACGGCCAGACCGCTATCACAGCTACACTCCCCTAACAATGTCCAGGGCCGAGATATATGAGTTGCACAAACAAGATGACAAGTGGCAACGGCCCAGGAAGATGTATTATAAAGGCCGCGACAGATCCAAATCGTGTGACTTCCGCAAGGATCACGGTCATATTACTGAAGATTGCAAGGACCTGATGGACGGGATCGAAGACCTGATACGCAGAGGCTACTTCAAGCAGTATCAGGCGAGAGCGGATCACCGTGAAGGGTCCCCCAAAGAAGAGGACGGTAAGAGGAAATCCGTTAAGGAAAGAATAACAGAGATACACGTTATATCGGGCGGCCCAGTCCATGGCGGAAGTATTCACGGTGCCAAAGCCAGTCTTAAGGAGGTAAGGCATCAGGTGAATTATCACAACACTGGCAAGTGGCCGGCGCCACCAATCATGCCATCCGTCTTATTCACAGCGGAGGACGCCAAGGGGATCATCTACCCTCATGATGATCCACTGGTAGTATCTCTGCAGATTTCAACAACAATGGTCCACCGCATTCTGGTGGATGGCCGCAGCTCTGCTAATATTCTCTTCATGCCTACGTTCGAGAAGATGGGGTTGGGGAGATCCTGTCTCAAGCCGGTCTCATACCCGATTATCGGTTTTACCGGAGCGTCAGTCGTCCCTGAGGGTACCATCAAGCTGCCGGTGAAGCTGGGAGAAGGATCTCATTCACGAGATCTCATGGTTGAGTTCTTGGTGGTTGATGTACCGGCAGCCTACAATGCCATTATTGGAAGACCACTGATCCACGACGCCTAGGCGGTAATGTCGACGTACCACCTGACGATGATCTATACGTCAAATAGTGGAAAGCCGGAGAGGCTGAAGGGGAACCAAGAATCGGCCAGAGCCTGCTATCTGACGGCTTTGAAGAGCTCCAATCATAAAAGGCCGGCAGAATCTCCGCCATCAGAGAGAAAGAGGCGAAGGGTCGAGAACAAAGCAAACAAAGACTTATCGATGGAGAACTTTGAGGGAAGGCCGGCAGATTCGTCGAGACCTAGCCCAGAGGGGGAAACAGAGGAAGTCAGCCTAGAGTTAGAAAGGCCAGGAAGGACAATCAAAATTGGGGCTGATTTAGCCGATAATGTCAAAGTCAATTTAATCAGTTTACTGCGAAGCAATGCTGACGTCTTCGCATTTTCAGCGAATGAAATGCCGGGAATAGATCCCGCGTTTATGGTGCACTGGCTAAATGTCAATGAAGAAGTCAGGCCGGTAAAACAGAAGAAGCGGAACTTTTCAACCGAAAAGAACGCAGCCATCAAAGAAGAGGTAGACAAGTTGTTGGCAGCTGACTTCATTGAGCCCTGCGACTATCCGGAGTGGTTGGCGAATGTGGTCATGGTAAAGAAAGCCAATGGGTCCTGGCGGATGTGCGTGGACTTCATTGACCTCAACAAGGCCTGCCCAAAAGACTGTTATCCATTGCCAAGGATCGACCAACTGGTAGACTCCACTAGCGGTCATGCGCTGCTCAGCTTCATGGATGCTTTCTCTGGATACCATCAGATCAGTCTCCTGAAGGCGGACAGAAATAAGGCGGCATTCATAACTGACGTCGGGGTTTACGCATACAAAGCCATGCCGTTCGGCCTGAAAAATGCTGGAGCTACCTACCAAAAGCTAGTAGACAAGATATTTGCACAACAGAAAGGCCGTAATGTCGAAGTCTATGTCGACGACAGCATCGTCAAAAGCTTGACGGAGGAAGCCCATATAACGGACCTCGAGGAAACCTTCGCAATTCTGCGTAGGTACCAGATGAAGCTCAACCCTAAGAAGTGTGTGTTTTGGGTAAGGTCGGGGAAGTTCCTTGGCTTCATGGTCAGTGAAAGGGGAATAGACGCTAAACCTGATAAAATCAAGGCAATAAGCGAGCTGTCGGAACCCAAGAGTATCCGGGATATCCAGAAGCTGGCCGGTAAGATGGCTGCGTTAACAAGGTTCGTGTCCAAGTCGGCCGAAAAAGCCCTGCCATTCTTTAAGGTTTTAAGAGGAAACAAGAAGTTTGAATGGGGGGATGAGCAGAAGCAAGCCTTTGAGGCCGTTAAAGAGCATTTCAAGAGGCTACCGACTATTACCCGACCCGAGATGGGGGATAAACTGCAGTTATACGTCTCGGCATGTCATGTCTTGGCTGGGGCCGAACAGAGGTACGAGTTGCTGGAGAAAATGGCATACACTGTGCTAATAGCGGCTTGAAAATTGCGATCATACTTCGACTCGCACACCATCCAGGTACTCACAAACCAGCCGCTGGAAAAAGCGCTGCATAAGCTAGATACGACCGGCAGGTTGCTCAAATGGGCGATAGAACTGTCCGAGTTTGACATCGAATATCGGCCAAGAACAGCTATCAAGGCGCAAGCTCTGGCCGACTTCATAGTCGAGACCACCTGCGATGAAGTTGAAGGGCCAGCCGGCACCTGGCAAATATCGGTAGACGGCTCAGCGGCCCAAACAGGGGCAGGCGCAGGAGTGGTCATGACGTCTCCCGAGGGAGACATTTTTTAGTATGCCGTCCGCTTTGGGTTCAAAGCATCCAACAACGAGGCAGAGTATGAAGCTGCAATAGCGGGAATCAGTTTGTGCATAGCGTCTGGAGCAAAGAAAATACGGATGACATCAGATTCCCAGCTCATATCAAGCCAGATCGATGGCACCTACGAAGCCAGGGAACCGGTAATGCAGAAGTACCTGCAGAAGGTAAAATAGATAACGGCTCCACTACAGAACTTCGAGATAGTGCTGGTCCCTCGCACAGAGAACATGGCGGCTGACGCTCTATCAAAGTTGGTAAGTTCAAGCACCACGGATATCAAACGGAGAGTTATGGTTGAAACACTGCCGGAAAGAAGCATAGAGATCGCCCAGGCAGAGGTGAACGAAGTCGCTCAAAAGAGCGAATGGTACGACGGCATACTGGCATACAAGATGACTGGAAATTTGCCCACTGATAAGATGTCGGCAAGAAAGCTAAAGCGAGAAGCTCCCTGGTTTTGTGTTTTCCAAGGCCAAATGTAGAAGAAGAGTTTTTCACTACCACTCCTGAGGTGTGTAACGGCCCACGAGGCCACAAAAATAATCGAAGAAATACACGAAGGGGTATGTGGAAATCATATCGGTGGAAAAACGCTTGCTCTAAAAGCCTTAAGGGCCGGCTTCTACTGGCCGACAATGCTGAAGGACGCGCAGGCTTACGTCAAAAAATGCGATAAGTGCCAAAAGTTTGCACCAGTCATTAACCAACTGGCAAACGATTTGCAGCCAATCCTGAATCCAATCCCTTTTGCTCAGTGGGGGATGGATATCATAGGGCCGTTCGCGCCTGCGTCAGGAGGAAGGAAGTTCCTGATAGTCGGAATAGACTACTTCACAAAATGGATTGAGGCTGAACCAACTGCAAAGATAACAGCTAGTCAGGTTAGGAAGTTCTTCTGGCAAAACCTCATCACAAGGTTTGGAATTCCCATGGGAATAGTCATGGACCATGGCGTCCAGTTTGATTGCGGGCCGATAAAGAGCTTCTTAAACCCGTATGGCATCAAGTTTGCATACTCATCCGTATGCCATCCCCAGAGTAACGGCCAGGCCGAAGCCGCTAATAAACAAATTCTGAATGCCCTCAAGAAGAAGTTGGATGATTTGAAGGGTGCTTGGGCCGACATGGTTCCTGCGGTACTATGGTCCAACAGGACCACCGAAAAGGAAGCGACGGGTGAGACCCCATTCAGGCTGGCATTCGGAGCTGAGGTAGTGTTACCGGTCGAAGTCGGATTACCGAACCGGCGAATCCTGAACTACGACCTAGAGCTGAATGACAAGTTGCACCGAGAAGACCTCGATCTCTTACCAGAGGTCAGACTCGCGGCGGAACTCAGATCGGCAGCGTATAAAGACCGGATAAGCAAGGCCTACAACAAAAGAGTAAGAAGCCGGCCGATTGAGAAAGGCGACCTAGTGCTCAGACGCACAGCCGCCACCGGTAAAGCACACGTGGATGGTAAGCTGACAGCGAACTGGGAGGGACCATACCTTGTGAAAGAGGAAATAGTCCCGGGGGCTTACCGTTTAGAAGATATGTCCGGCAAAAACCTAAAGAACAGCTGGAATGCCAGCGTGCTTAAGAAATATTTTGTTTGAGTATGTTTCTTAGTCAATTTGTCATAACAATAATAGCATGGCAATGTTGCCGATTTCGGAGTTGATTAGTTTGAACTAACAATTGTTCATTTTCAATATGAATTTCCATGAGCTTATTATATGCAAATTGTTTCTTTAATCCTTACGGTGGCCAATTCTGGTAATAACGAAGCAAAACCCCTTGACGGTCAACGACCTGCTTGGATCTGCCGTCAAGAGGGGCTAACGGTTTGCATGTTCTTGGGGATGGTCAATGACCCTAGAGGATCTGCCAACCCAAGGATTACGCTGCCGGCAGGAGAATATCGTGCCTCATAACTGGTCAATGACCCTAGTGGATCTGCCGGAGTAAAATAGTAAGTTGAAACTATTTACCGGTCTATGAGCCATAGTGGATCTGCCGGAATGACGGAAATAAATGGAAAATATAAAACAGCAAAGCAATTAAAATAACCGACACAGGTGTTTGCAAAATATATTCCATTAATAACAAAAGAAGTTACATCCTATTCTAACAAAAAGAAATCAGGCCAGCCACAAGCTGCCGGATCAGAAGCAGATGAAGACCTAAACTAAGCAACCGGGGCAGCTTCAGAGGTAGGAGCCTTGTCGCCTTCTGTGGCCGATTCAGGAATGGAGCCGACATGACTCTTGTCAAGAACGACAACGCTGTCAGTAGGGACGACAACGCTGTCAGTCGGCTCATCCATAATTCCCAGATCATCCTGTTCACGGGTAGCTTCAGGCTCCGCTTCCTCGAACTCGACTCGAGGATCGGCATTGGCGATGTCAGCTTCAGTCAGCCCCAAATCCAAATCCTCACCCTCCACCGGGGTCTCGAATTCTCGGCAGCTGTGGGCCTCCTCGACGCGGCTCCAGTCCAGATCCGGAAAAGTATGCCTGGTGCACCGCATAGCGGCGGCCCAACCCCCGTTATACCGGTTCGCTAACTGGTGTACAAAGTCGATGGACCGCCGGTACTCGGCCACTGCGTTGGCTTCCCGGCCCTTTGCAGCTGTCAGCTCCTCCTTTACTTTCGTCAGCTCGACGTCCTTATTTTTCAGGAGGAGCTTACTGCTAGAGGCCGCCACTTTAGCGCTCTGGAGGTCCGTGTTGGTCTTCTCCAGATCAGCCTTCAGTTTCTTCCTTTCATGGCCGATATTCACCAACTCCGCATTTTTCGCGGTAAGCTGGTCTTGGGTGGCCTGATGTTCTTCCACTTCGCCATAATAAGCGCCCTGAAATATCGGTAAAGATCGCAAAGTTCTTTACCGAAATGAGCCGTCTGCAACAGATGAAAAATAAAAAGAGTTAGACAAGGGTGATACACGTCAAAAAAAAAAAAAAAAAAAAAAAAAGAAAAGAACAATAACACCGCTAATTCTGAAAAACTTACCACGGCCAAATTATGCGCATGAACAGCAGCGGCAGCCTGTATCTGATCTACAGGCATGTCGTATTTCAGCTGGAGCCCTTTCAGGAGCCGGTACCCCAAGTTACCACCCTCGAGAGGACGGTCCAGCAGCAGAGACTCGTCATCAAGGACGTGAAGCTTAGGCTGAAAGTGAGCCCCATCACGAACCGGAGATCGAGCCCATCGTTTCCGAAGAACTTCCGGCACCTCCACCTCGCCTGTTCTATGAAGCCGGACTTGCGCGGCCGGGCAAAATGTTCCAACTCAGGAATCATAGCTGGCAAAGTCAGCTGTCTGTAAATTTTGGGCCTCAAGGAGGAGGTGCCGACCTCAGCTACCCGCCCGGATAATGTTCTCATGGGCTCCTTCTCGGCCGCAATTATCTCTTTCTCACCATGCTCCTTCCTGGGGGCCTTAGCGTGAGGCCGCTTAGACACTTCAGCCTCCCCTTCGGCCTTCCTCTTGGCAGGGGCTGGGGTAATCTTCTTGTGGGGAGGCTGGATAGTCTTCCCAGGAACTTGGTCGCTGGCTTCACCACGGCCAATGCCGCGAGTCTTACCACCCCGGCCGCCGATGCTGGGGGGGATAGACGTGAACTTCTTGGCCGGCTTGGGAGGCATATTGCTAATCGGAATGTAGTTTTGATTGAGATGAAGAGCCTACCGGATTAAATGCTCGCGACCTGGATTCAGATTAAGAAAAAAAGAGTGTTAGCAATAAACAAAAGGGTAACATGCAAAATAGGTACCGGCATCATACTTAATTACCAGTCGGTTCAGATTGGCAAAAGCCCAAGGCGGAAAGAGGTGCGTTGCCTAAGATGTACTCCCTCCGTCCCATAATATAGTGCTTGTTTCTTTTTTACACGGTCTCCAAGATGTAACTTTGACCTTTAATATCTTCAATTCCGTATTAATAAAAAATATAAAAAGTTGATATTATGAAACTACACATTGAGATGAATCTAACAAGATCCCACATGAATATGTTTTTTTATATATACAAATGAGAATATTCGGTCAAAGATTTTAAAGTTTGACCCACCAAAATGAATTTTGGGTAATTGGCATGAGGAAGCCAATTGAGGGGCACTGGAACGTGCTTCCCCCCTTTAGGTCCCGGCTTGGAAGAGGCCTCAAAGAAGTTGAAGGCCTCCAACTCCCGGCGTGTCAAACGCCTATCAGGGAGGTGTTCCATCCTGGGGCGAGGCCTTGTCCAGTACCGGCGCAAAGGAAAGTTGGTCGGCACCCGGACCCAGAAGAAGCGGGGCTGCCAGTTTTTTAAGGACGTCAGCTTCGGGTATACCGTTAGCTTCTTGGGCCTGGTATACATAGACATCCAACCACCCTGGCCGAGTTCCCTCTCGGCCTGTGATTGCTTCCTCTTACCTTTCCCCTTCCCCTTCGCGGAGCCATCCTCTTTAATCCAATGTAATTTCCGGAATAGCATATCAAATTACGCCAAGATAACGGCGTTAGCTGGGACAAGCAAATGTTCCAGGCCTTGAAGATATTTACTATAAAAGGGTCCAAGGGGAATCTTAACCCAAAGTCCAGCATATGGGCGTAGACCGCTACATGACCAAGCGGGCAATCTGTTACCCGACATCCCTCGGATGGCATCACCAATCCATACTCTTCGGGGAAGGGAAAATACTCGGAGCCTTTCCGACAAAAGTCGCTATTCAATGCCGTCCTCCTCCAGACTTTGTCGATCTGAACGAAGGACGGACTGCCGGCCTCGCAAGGAGGCATGTACAGGTCATCTAGCGTCTCATCATCATCCTCTGGGATGATCTCTGGTGGTTCATCGTCGGAGTCGGCTTCCAAAGATGCCGACTCCTCATCTGACATCATGTCACGAACGACGCTATCAACATCCTCTGAAGCAACGGAGGATGCTTCATCCTCCAAACCGGCGGCGTCATCCTCATCATTTCCAGACGAGATGGAATAGAGTACATTCTCCCCTAGCCTCTCTGTCGGCATGGGAGGTGAGAGGTCATTAAGGGGACCGGTAGAGGTGTCGGCCGC
This sequence comes from Beta lomatogona, assembly GCA_947646795.1. Classification (NCBI taxonomy): domain Eukaryota; kingdom Viridiplantae; phylum Streptophyta; class Magnoliopsida; order Caryophyllales; family Amaranthaceae; genus Beta; species Beta lomatogona. The sequence continues at coordinate 3,783,053 of CANSNZ010000934.1, forward strand.
AGGCGGGAATAACACAGAGGATCTTTCTGCTATCCCCAGCATAGTACCGTATTGCCCTGATACCGGTACGCCTATGGCTTCTCCAAAAGCCCTAATGGCGGTAAGGGGGGAGGCATGTAGTGTTGGCTCCTCAAAAGCCCTACCAGAAGTGCTACAATCATGTCCAGACTTACTCCTATGTTCATAAGGAGGATTTACTACCGGTGAATCATTGGAAGGGCTGTCGGACTTAATACTGGATTTAAAATCACTATCGGTCAAGGGTTGGGGGTTTTCAGAAATGTTTTGTGAGTCATAATGAGAAGACATGATTACTTGAAGAAATTGAGTAAGAAGAAGTTTGTTGAAATACCTGGAAAGAAGGGAAATAGCAGTAGCTGGCACCGGAAATAGCCAGTAGGAGAGTTTGGTCACAGCTCGGAATATCACGACGAAAGGCTGGCAATTGAAAGGACGTTAGGTCTCGAAAAGGACAATGAGAACAACTGCTTGAAGATACGAAAGAGATGTGAAAGTGTGAAGATGCGCTGAGTAAAACACTATTTATAGTGAGCTTCATGGCTCGGATTGAGCGACGTTTCGTCTTCCCGTCCTGATTACGCCACGTGTGCTTTGAGCTCAGAAACAGCTGTGAGCAGTTACTGACACCCTAGTCAAATCAGCACAAAAATCAAGGCGACGATCCATATTTCGTTAACTGATTCTATTTTCCGGATATCTCTAAGCGGCTTCAGGATGAAAGAATGATTTTCATACCATCCATAACGGCTCAACTCTGATTAAGCTGGATATCCCTGTACCAGGCATATCGGCTTGGGGGCTAGTTGTATGGGGGCTGATAAGTTCCCTACCGGTTTGTTACCAACACCCTTGACCGTTATGGTCAACTCAGTCTGAAGAATCCTATTTCAATTGGGTATGATCGTAACGGATACCGGTATCCTGAACACGCCGGCTACATTAGTATACCTTGTCGGTATCCGTCGTATGGGCCATCGTTTGAATGGGCCTGGGTTGATCCAATACTTACTCAATGCGCCTATGGGCCTAAAGATAAGTATCAGAAGAAGATAGAAATGTATCCAACCAATGGGAGCAGTGTCCCACCTCGCTAAGGACATTGCCGGCTCCTATAAATACCCCCACGATCCGAGTCATAAGGTACGTTCATAGATACTAATACACTCTACTTGAGACATCCCGTCTTTATCCTTTACTGACTTAGGCATCGGAGGGGCGTTCCTCGGATCAACCCCCGAGGTTAGTTTACGTGTGCTGCCTTGCAGGACATTCAACCAGCTTACTAATCAAGGGAGATACCGGTTTGCTCCCTACCATTTATTTCATACCGGAACATGTATTATATCGCTAATTGATTTTCCAAGGAAGTGCGAGATAGGCAGGAAATAATTATTATTTTCTTTATAGGGGGAGGTTTCGGGTGAAAAAGGTGTGATTATTGCATATTTGCATGGTTAGTCAGATTTTTCATGCCCATTGTTCCAAGTGTTTCATGCCTCATACCTTGTGCTAAGAATTAATCAGATGGGTAAGTTAACACCAGACCTTCAAAAAAAGGAAATCTGATACAGGGTGCGTTCTCTTCACCTGAATAACCCTGAACTGAATTGAACTGAACTTATTGGACTTGATTCAACTTATTGGACCTGATTGAACCTGATTGAAACTTATTTGACCTGATTGAAACTTATTGACCTAATTGGAACTTATTAGACCCGATTGGACCTGAATGAAACTTATTAGACCTTATTGGACCTGATTGGAACTTATTTGACCTTATTTGACAAAAAAAATTGATGAGTTTTAACATAAATATTACCCCTAAAATAACATAAATACTATCCATCAAAATTTATTATAACATAATTGTTATTAAAATTTACATAAGTGCTATATACAGCAAAAAAAGGGCTAAATACAACACCTAAAATCTAGTACAACCTAACCATAGTTAATCTTAGCTTTTTATAATTAAAAGAAGATAGAAATGACAATCTTGGTGTTATCTATCAAATTATCCACCTGACGTTTCATCAAACTGCAAGCAGGAAGATACATGTATGACAATAATATTAAGGAAAAATGGATCAGAATAACCCCAACTTTAGCCCGTCCGCTTTTAATACCCCCAACTTTGACTTATTTTTAAATACCTCCAACTATTGGGGAGGTCCGCCAAAAATGCACCCCTGACCTAAATGAACCAGTTTAGCAGGTTAACATGCCACGTGTCATGCTCTTATTGGTTTTACTTATTTTTTTTTTCTTTTTTATCACCCCACCCTTACCATTTTCTACTCCCACCCCACTGCCACCCCTCCCCTTCCTCCCCCTCCTCAACCACCAGTCCCCCTCCCCTTCCTCTTTCTCCCTCCTCCCCCACCCCTTCCCACCGAGAAAAGTCTGTTTGGACACCATCTTCCTAATCACTGTCCTTGGCAGTGTCCATCCCAGGCTGTTATTGCAGTTATCACTACTAACTTTGCTACTGTGTTAATTCACTATCAGGGCCTAATTGGGCAGTATGCCGTGCCAATATTGGAAGAAAAGTCTGTCTGGGGAACAGATGCCCCGACAAGGATAGCTTATATGGACACTCAGGTCATTACACAAGAGTTGAATTCTTGAATCTCTCATCTCTTGAAGACCCTTATTGACAGGGCTGTTTGGTTATCTCTATCTGAAATGCATGATCTTATATATTCCAGGATATAGCGCGATTGACTTTCCTTGCCTTGCGCAATGAGAATCTCAATGGGAAGCTTCTCACATTCGTTGGCCCTCGTGCATGGACGACGCAAGAGGTAATGCCATTTTTGTTTTAATTGCTTTTGAGGGCATATGTTGGTCTGTTGAGTTTCTTGGTCTATACTCCTAGTCAGAGAACCTATGGTGAACCTTTACACTTGGAATTTCTTTAGTCTCATAGATCTGTTATCCTTTTATTCATTGAGAATTTTAAAATCCATTTCTTTCCTCGAGTTATTCTTGTGCTATATAACTTCATGTCCTGGATTTACATGATAAGAAAGTAAGAAACCCTCGATTTGAAGCTGAAGAATTGCTTGATCAGTTTATATAATGATTTTGATAATAATGGGTTGAACTCAATAATATGCCTTTTCTTGTTTTTAATGTCGTAACAATTTACTGAAATTTATTTGTTGATACTAGGTGATAACGCTACGCGAGAGGCTTGCAGGACAAGATGCCAATGTGACAACAGTCCCTGTATCTATCTTGAGATTAACTCGACAGCTGACTCGATTCTTTCAATGGGCAAATGACGTTGCCGATAGATTCTTCAATTGTGTAGCTTTTCTCTATTTTTTTTGAATTGGGGGAGGTTTGATGACAGAATTTCGAAATTGTGTGTGATGATCTGTAAGGTGTTTTTGATGGGAAAATGGAGTAGATGGAGCGTCCAAGAGAGAGAGGGGAGGAGGGCACCAGAGTGCTGCCGGAGAAGAGGAGCGGGGATTCGGCTGGGGTGTGGGAAGATTGGTAGTGGGGTGGTGGAATGAGCAGAGGAGGAGGGTGGGGGTTGGGAATTTTAGTAGTTACAAAAGCTAATAGAGAAAATAAAAGAGAAATAAAAAATAAAAAATAAAAATTACCTTGCTAACAAGTTACAGGTCATCTGGGGGCATTTTTGGCGAACCTCCCCAGTAGTTGGGGGTATTTAAAAATAACTCAAAATTGGGGGTATTAAAAGCGGACGGCCCAAAGTTGGGAGTATTCTGATCCATTTTTCCTAACATTAATGATGTATTACAATATTACAAAAAAGATACATGTATTACTGCAAACAGCACTTGGTATCATTAATACATATCATTAAAGCGACCTCCATGGTATCATTAATATACTCATGTAAAACTTACTGAATCCTTATGAGCAGACAGAGTGCCAATCACCCGCAAATAAGTACATGCACCCAAGTGCACGTAGAGCATGGTGCACCCAAGTGCACGTAGAGCATGGTGCACCCAAGTGCACGTAGAGCATGGTGCACCCTCTTCTAAACTACGTCGTTTTATCATTTTTAGAGTCTATAATTTTAAAAAATTGTTGTTATTTGTTTCCTTAAATTTTGCAACTAAAGATTCCTTTTTCAAATTTAAATTTAAAAGGTATATGTTCTTTAACCTTAAGCGTAGATGTTCATTTACTATATGTTCTTTTCATTATAACCTATGTTCTTTTATAAATATAGATTTACATGTTCTTTAATTAATTTTAAGTCGTGTTCTTTTTTAGAGTAGATTAGTTGTTGAAAAAAACTTGTGTTCTTTTATATAAATGGTATGTTCTTTTTGGGTGCACAATGAGCATTGTGCACCCTAGTGCATAATCCACGCTTTGCCAATCACCTGCACAAGCATCATCTTATAACATGTTTACCCCCAAAAGAGCATAAGCAATGTGATTTTTCCATTAGAAAATTAAGGCACCGCAATAAACTCAACTAAGTGCAGTGTCGTCGGCAATGTGCGATGGGGACCTTGGGGAGTCGTCGGCAACGTGCGAGGGGGAGGGTGGGGGGTCGTCGGCAACGTGCGAGGAGGGGGAAAGGGGGTCATTTGTGTTGGACGACGGTTAGGGTGGGGGTCGTTTAGGTCGGCGACGGGCTGCTACAGATTGATAACGAAATTGCTCACCGGCGTCGCACAATCAGAACAGCAAATTTGTGGATGAAACAACCAGAACTGCAATTCTTAGTCCTCCTTATCAATCAATTCGGGCGACGGGGTTGAGCACTATCAATCAAACTCGGCTGCTGCTGCAACCTGTATTGTCGTGGTCGTAATTGAGGGGATCAAATTTTTGGGGGTAGTAGTGTTGTTGGGTTAAATTTCAAAAAAGGTTAGGTTAGTCTTTTAACCTATTTTGTTGTATTTAGTCTTTTTTTTTTTTGCTGTATATAACACACCTTAAAATTTATCCCTTGAAAAAATAGTAATTATTAATTATCTCTTATAATTAACATTTTAACAAAAAAAATACTATTTATATGATTGCCTATACACAACTTTCACCACTAATATATCTAATAGTCTTGCTTTGATTTTATAAAGTACTAGTAGGAAATCAATTAATAACATTTATTTCTTTCATCGTTATTAGCAACGAAAACATGTTATCTCTAATTATTTAAAGCAAATGGTAAAATATTATAATTATGATGATTATTATTGTTAACCTTATTTGACCATGATTATAATATTTTTAATGATAACATAATCAGCTAATAGTAATATGAATAATAAAATAATAGATAATAATGCAAATATAATACTATATCATCATAGTGGTACTTTAATTAAAAAAATTAATAATAACATAATCAGCTAATAGTAATATGAATAATAAAATAGTAGACAATATTACAAATATAATACTATATAATAATCATAGTGGTACTTTAATTAAATTTTTAATTTAAATTTATTGATCATTGACTATTTGGACCTTATTGGAACTTATTGGACCTGATCGGACCTGATTGGAACTTATTGCACCTGATTGTAACTTATTGAACCTTATTGAACTTCATTGGAACTTATTGACCTGATTGGACATGATTGAACTTTATCTGAACTAAACTGATTGGACCTGAAACTTAATTTATTAAGGTGAAGAGAACACACCCTCAATCTCCATCCTTTGTTGTTATTTGTCAAATTTATATTGCTTTTACAGTTTTATTGTAGTTAATAACACTAACTTTCAAATTCTTGGAATGCACAGGTTAATAATATAATATAAAAGTAGATATGATGTCATTACTTTCTAAAATATAAATACATACTGGTATGTTTTACATCATATATAATTGATATATGTTCAATTTGTTTAGTTGTTTCCCTTTGACTATTACATTATATGTATGTGTGTATATATAGTTGTGTAAAAAGCTATAAGACTTGCCTTAGATATTGTTCGATAATCAATAATTAAAAATATTAATGGTTAAAAATGTAAATTACAAATGTGAAAGTCAATAAAGAATAATATATATATGGTTATCTTATAAAAATATTAATACTATAAACTACACTATTAGCATAAATATCAATTTTGAAATGGCTAAAATAAATCAATTTATTTTAGAAAATAACCTTGACCATGATCATTTCGGAAAAAAGTTAGGACGTTATTAAGCTAACAAAGATAATTAGTAGCTAATAAAATTAAAAATATACAAGGGGAGTAGTATTATATAGAGAAATTTCAGACGATCATGACTGTAATTTGTAAAACTATAATATATAAAATCTTGTATCTTATATGAATTTAATTTTAAGCATGCCAAAAATAACAAAAGTTTTATTCGTTTTTATTATTATTAATATCTTAGATAGTTCATCAAAGGTAAAATATATTTTCTCTAGTCCTAAAACATTACATTATTATTATTATTATTATTATTATTATTATTATTATTATTATTATTATTATTATTATTATTATTATTATTATTATTATTATTATAATAATAATAATAATAATTATTATTATTATTATTATTATTATTATTATTATTATTATTATTATTATTATATATATATACACATGTTTTAAGCAATATAGAATTCTATTTTTTTATAATTCTAAAATTCTTGTATAATGTGGCATGCTTATGTGACACTCTCTATATTCTTTAAACTTCCTCCTTCCTCAAATAATTGTGACATGTATTAGTTTAGATAGTTGATTATTATCAATTAGCTGACATTAAAATATTACTTTGCGTCTCTACTAAAATCATTTTCGATTTATGACTCATTTCATGTGGAGCCTCCTAGGCCCTAGCATCTAGGGGTGTTCATTTCGGATAATCCGATTCGATCCGAAATTTTGGATCGGGAAAAATGTGATCTGAATCCGATCCGAAAAAATTGGATATATATCCAAATTTTCGGATCAGATCGGAATTTCGATAACTAAATAAATGAATTCTCAAAGAAAAAGTACATAATATGAGTTTCGAATAGGATATTTTCGGATATCCGATCATGTAACGTATATTTTTGGATATTTCAGATCGGATATCCGAAATGAACTTTTTCCCGATTCGTATTTGATCCAAAAATTTTCGAATATCCGATCTAAAAATTCCGAAAACTAAAAAATCGGGTCGGATCGACCCGATCGAATACTTTTGAACAACCCTACAGTAGCATCTATCTATCTCACGATTAATATTTTTACTTTTTTTAACACTATATAGAAAAATGAAAAATTCCACATCTCTAACATATAGTACTTTGTATATGTTCCTTCCGTTTGAAGAAAAGAAGGATCCCGAAAAATCAATCTTTATTTTAGTTGTTGAATCTCTCTTATTAATCAAGGACAAAAGAAGTATGACAAGTATATATAAAGAATCTTAATGATTAAGAATAATTGGGTTTATTTATATGTATGATATTATTCCTTTTCTTCAAGATGGGACAATTTACTTAAAGTTTTCATGGGATCTCCTACTCTACAAGTAGGGGTGTAAATTAGACGAGACAACTCACGAGCTACTCGAGATCGATTCGGTCAAGGCTTGACTCGAGTGTGCTCGACTCGAGATGTTGGTGAGTCCAGTTGAGCAACTCGATACTCGACTCGAAAACTCGTGAGAAGCTCGAATACCCAATTATCAATAGCAAAATGCCTAAATTAAACATTTTTCTACCTTATTGTTGCTTTTAATAACAAGAGACACTTGCAAGCTACTCGAAATCTACTCGGTCAAAGCTCGGTCAAAGTTCAACTAGAGTGAGCTCGACTCAACTCAAACTCGACTCGAAATGCTAACGAGTCGAGTTGAGCTATCTCAAACTCGAACTCGACTCGCATCATTGACACCCTTATTTACAAGGGTTCACATATGAATTGCCTATAATCTTATCTGAAATGTGTAGGTGTAACCTGGGCTGAATTATATGACAAATTGGCAAAAAGGTCATGTCATGATTAATTGATTACTCATATAGTTTATAGACCTAAACTCTGTTGGGCTAGAAATAATGAAGAGCACTAGTGCTAAATGCTAATAAGCTAAACTAGATAATATGTGGCTGATGCCAGCCCAAATAACAAAACAGGTACGATACATACTTTATAGAAAGAAGTAGATGGCCTTTTAAAATATGGTGAGGACAAAAATCCTACCCGATCAAAATCTCTTCAGCTAAATCTAATCCAATTTTACAAGTCAAATCCTCAGGAAGAGTAAAAGATATGAGAAATCATACACCCAAGAATCATAATTGGTACGGATCAAACTTGTCATTTCAAAATCACAACGTATAACTGAATACTAAATACACCAAGTATTATTTGGTTTAGAAAAATATAACTATGAAAATAGTGAACCCGATGGAAAAAATATTTATAAGGAGTTAAGGACATAAGGATGATTTCTTACCTCTACGTTGGTTTAGTACTGAGTACCTGACCCCAAGACCTCAGTATCCTATCTACCTGAGCACGAGTAGCAAGACTATCAACCCAACCCACCTATCTTCCCTTCTTCACTTACCATTCCACCATAAAATCAACCTTAGCAAGTTTAACTTTTATGTATGTTATATAAACCGAAGTAAAATGATATATTTGACACTCACCTAAACATTCCAAAGCCAAAAATATTAAGCACCTAATATATAATTCTTTGTTATTATTATGAAAGATTGCAAAATTTGATATCTTCATTTTTGGAATTGTAACCATTATTTTAAATATTTAACAAAAGAGAGAAGAATGGTTGTTCAAGGAGATATTGTTTGTGTCACTGGTGCAGCCGGGTTTATTGGCTCATGGCTTATCAAGAGGCTCCTAGAGCATGGCTACGTCGTCCGAGCCACAGTTCGAGACCCTGGTCTATTTATTTATTTATTATATTATATTATATCATTTATAATTATACAAATTTACAATTGCTACTAAGTATTATTACTCGAAAATAATTTTGCAGGTAACATGAAAAAAGTGCACCATTTGTTGGATTTGCCAAATGCAAACACTCATTTGACACTATGGAAAGCAGACCTTAATGAAGAAGGAAGCTTCAAAGAAGCAATCAATGGTTGCACTGGAGTCTTTCATGTGGCGACACCCATGGATTTTGAGTCCAAGGATCCTGAGGTTAATTATATCTTTCATGTTGCCACACCCACAATTTTTTAGAAACTTACTCTAACCATTAATATCTCTTGTAATAGGAGGGATAGGAATAAAGATAATTACGACATGGATTTTTTTTTCACATTAGATAGATCTTTAAAGTAGTACTTTCACAATAATATTTTTTTTTTAGTGGATATGTATAAAGAATGCAAATGTATTAGATAATCTGATACAAACAGTTAAACCCTATTAGTTACACACAATATATAAAAGTTAATACAACTAATACATACTCCTAACTAGTTAACGTATGAAAAAGTTATGTGAATAAACTTTATACTAAATGTACTTGAAAGTTAAGAAAAGTTTGTCGAAAGTTAGTGGTTTGACACTTTGACTAGGTAAGACGGTTTGATAGGAGATCGCTTAAGAATAATAAACGGTCATATTATACATGTCTCATATGACCACAAAATGAAACCGAAGGAGTAGTAAGTAGTGCAGTCTAATGATAGACGCATAAACATATGTTGGAACTTGGAACTATAAAATTATGAAAATGACAACTTTCCTTACTAACACTAAGGATTTGTTTCTAATTTTTTGGTTCTGGTTACAGAATGAGGTAATTAAGCCTACCATAAACGGTATGTTAGACATAATGAAATCATGCATCAATGCGAAAATTCGAAGATTGGTATTCACATCATCTGCTGGAACTGTCAATGTTGAAGAAATCCAAAAACCTGAGTATGATGAGACATGTTGGAGTGATATGGAATTTTGTCGCTCTAAAAAGATGACTGGATGGGTAATTACTTGAGTAATTATATTCCATCTTTATGTTAATACATGTTAATTTTAATTTATCAAGAATTATTTCCTAAATAAATGATGTAATATTATGATTTCAGATGTATTTTGTATCTAAAACAGTAGCAGAGCAAGCTGCTTGGAAATTTGCTGCTGAGAACAATCTTGATTTCATCAGTATTATTCCTCCTCTAGTGGTTGGACCTTTTCTCACGCCAACAATGCCTCCTAGCCTAATTACTGCATTATCTCCAATTACAAGTAATTTCTTATTACCAAGTCATAATTTTTTTGTACAACTGAATAATCCCAAATATCACCAGTTTTCTTAAATTTACATTACATGCATTTTAACTAAAAATTCCCATGTTTTCGTTGGTGGAAGACTTAAAAGATTCAACAAAAAACATTATACTCGTTTTTCTTAGAAAACAAAATATGCCCTACTAAACTTCATTTTAGTCGTGAATCATAGATAGTTGGATAAATGAATTTAGGTGACATTTGAGGTTATAAATGTAACTTTTTGGTTAATTTACTGTATTTTCCTTGACAAATGTGTTACAACCTTGTCTGTTTCATACTAATTTGTAGGAAATGAAGCTCACTATTCAATCATCATGCAAGGTCAATTTGTTCATTTGGATGACCTTTGTATGGCTCATATATTCTTGTATGAGCATCCAAATGCCAAGGGTCGTTACATTGCTTCAGCTTGTGATGCTACCATTTACGACATTGGGAAAATGTTGAAGGAGGAATATCCAGAATACAATATACCAACCAAGTATGTAAGCAATGGTTCCCTTTACTATAGTAGTTAAAGCTAGATACACAACTACAGATGGATATAGAATGAAAATTGCACAATTATATTGGATCTTTTATCTTACCATCCAAAAATTCAAATTTTCATATTTAATTTAGTTTTTTTAGTTACTTTTGTCTATGTCGTTTACCCTTATCAATTTCTCATTATTCGTCCTTAATAAGGGTTCTAAGATCTTTAGTTTTCTGAGATACTCTAGTCGGTTCAAGAAAGGGGTATTTCAATTCACTAGATTTCTTGTTCTAAATTTTAAAGTCCGTATATTTTACAACTTTCAACGACTTATGATATCAAAAACATGTATTTATTTTCAATATCGTTAATTGTCAATTGTAGATGTCGTATGGCTTTAATTAATGAAATATAGTGTCCTTTGGGACTTTTTTCAAAAAAAAAAAACATGTATTTATTTTGAAATATGGAAATGGCATATCAATAAATAAAAAATGCCACAAATATTAATCAATTAGTCGTCAATGTATATTTGGATCAATTGTATCCTATAATTATGTTAACTTTGATTATTCAACTATTGGACAGATTTAAGGACTTTGAAGAGGATATCGAGCTTGTGCATTTTTCTTCCAAAAAGCTTATGAGCTTAAGTTTCATGTTCAAGTATGGATTGAAGGACATGTACAAAGGAGCTATTGAGACTTGTAGAGCAAAAGGACTGCTTCTTCCTTCCTTTGAGAATGAAATCCATGACAGTGGTACCACCTAGAGGCTCCTATTAATACCTCAATTAAGCATAGGTTTCCTTGATGTATTAAAAATGAAGTTAAAGTTTGTGTAGCAAAGCCTTTGTTGCATACCTAGTTATAGATAGTCTAGAAAGACTACTCCTTTATATGATGATTAATGTATGGTTGTATGTTGCTATCCTAGCAGTTGTTAAAATTGCTTGTGGAATCATTGTAAAATAGACAACCATTCTAATCAGAATTGAATGTTGCACCTTAAAGGTATAAATGTATAATCCCATTGTCCAAAATTAGTTGTTGCATCTTTAAATTGCCCTGTTCCAATCGCCTTTCCCCACTTCCCACAGCAACAAAAAGAATTGCCCTAGTATGGGGGATGTCTAAGTTCCATACCGGTCCAACTGGACCGCTATTGACCGTCATGGTCAACTCATCTGAGGAAGTCCCATTGACTGGGGATCTGCCAAGCACGATACCGGCATATACATCATGCCGGCTAGATTCATGCACCTTATCAGTGTCTATCACTTGGGTCATTGTTAAAAGGGCCTAGGTCTGATCCAATACTTACTCAATGCGCCTATGGGCCTAAAGATAAGTATCGAAAGAGGATAGAATTGTATCCGACCAATAGGAGCAGTGTCCTACCTTGCTTAGGACACTGCCGGCTCCTATAAATACCCCATGATCTGAGTCATTAAGGTACGTTTACATATACTAAAATACTCTACTTGAGATATACCGGTCATTACCCTTTACTGACTTAGGCATCGGAGGGGCGTTCCTCGGATCAACCCCAGAGGTTAGCTTACGTGTTATGTCTTGCAGGACATCAAACCGGCATACATAGCTAAAGGATACCAGTTCACTCCAATAGCATTATTCCATACCGGAACAATTGGTGCTAGAAGGAGGGGAGAACTATACCTTTAGTCTTAAGCCATAATCTTGCCAGCCTACTTGTCTGCCTCATGGATCCTAAGCAGATTTCTGGGATGCCAGAAACGGATGAGAACAACAATGTTGTGGGATATGGACCTCCCGGCTTCAAGACCCCGCAACCGATGGTTGGATCCTCCAAGTCACCAGCTGATAAGGGTAAGAGGGCCACTGAGACCCCCAACCCAACATATTCGAAGCATTGCAACACATGTTCAGTCCTGAACAACTCAGGAGCGAAGCCGAAGTTTTTCAAGCTACGGCGAGCCAGACTCCACCGGCCAGTCGTGCTAGCAAGCGTCCCCTGAATAGGCCACACAGTCTTGTGAGAAATATGCGTTCTCTCGCAACTGGCCGACAGTGTGACCCAAGCCAGCATGATCAGGATCAGGGGGAGAATTCAAAGACTCCCACAGAGCCTATGGGGGAAGGAGACGAAGAAGATCAGCAGGACACTGAGATTCAGCAGTCATCCCAGCCCAAGAGGGAGAGCGAGTACTCCCGCCGTAGAGCACCGGTATCTATCCGGAACTCTCTTTTCTCGACTGCCATACTCCAAGAGCTTATGGAGAAGATTAAGATGCCGACATGTAAGTATGATGGCAAGACAGACCCTGAGGACCACATCTCCGCTTACGAGGGACATATGCTGCTATACACCGACACTGACTTTGTCTGGTGCAAAGTGTTCCCTTCCACTTTCTGGCAAGACACAGACTTGGTTCAAAAGTATACCGCCGGCAACTATCTTCGATTTTCGACAACTCACATCCATGTTTGTGACACACTTCGTCAGCAATAAGTGTAGGGGAAACACTACCGGCGAATTAATGTCTATTAAGCAGGGAGAGAAGGAAAGCATGAGGGATTATATCGGTCGTTCTAATTCTGAAGCCGTTACCATACCGAGCTTGCAGCACAAGGTCGCAGTGCTAGCACTGATGACCGGGTTAAAAGGAAGGCACCGCCTTCAGGAGCTACTTGGGCCGCAAGAAATTGACCAGCCTGACTGAGGTCCTCGAAAAAGCTTGATAAATTTTTTTTTTGCACCATAAACCCCTGACAAATATTTTTTTGCACCATATACCCTTTCAACTTTTGAAATTTTTACCATATACCCCTCACTTTTGAAAAAATACATCCACTTACCCTTAATGACTGACGGCGTTAAACTCCGTTAGTCATTAACCCCTAATCCCCCCTCTAACCCTAATTAACTAACCTAAATCTACCCCTAATCCTAACCATAACCCTAACCCTAACCCTAATACCCTAACCCTAACACCTAACACCCCTACCCCTCCCCCCACCCCCCACCACCCCCTACCCTAGCCCACCCCCCCTCTCGCCCCCTGACCACCTTACCCCACTGCACCACCACTCCAACATCCCCCTTCCCCAGCCCCCCTCCCTCTCCCCCTTCCCCCAACCCCCTTCCCCCACAACACCCCCTCCACCCTCCCCGCAACCCCCCCCTCCCCTTCCCCCTCCCCTTCCTCCGCCGTCGCGCAACCCCCATCCCTTCCTCCGCCGTCGCGCAACCTCCCTCCCCTTCCCCTCGCCATAACCTGTAATGCCCCGACTCCTAAGCATCATTAACATCTTAATTAATAGTTCATAGCAGCGGAAGACCGAATTTAGTTGGAGCGTCACTGCCATACCTCCCATCCGGAAGGTACAAGGCAACATTCTTTCATAAAACTAAACATATTATAATGATCATAGCTAATAACTTAAATATAGCTAAAGTTTCATAATTTAGTGTAAGTGAACTTATAATACATAACCGTCATAGTTGTATAATCTAGAGTTAATCTTTCCTCACTGCTACACCTTCCCATCTTCATAAGCATGCCTAAAAAAGAAAAACAAAACGTCATGAGCCGAGGCTCAGTAACATACTACCCTAACATCGTAAAAGCATTTCAATTCATTTTAGTTGCAAACAGGGAGAAGAGAATATAGTCAAACCATTTCGTAAACGTATACTTTAAGGCTCCGTTTGGTAGGGCGTAAAACGTTTTCCTGGAAAACTGTTTTCCTCTATTTTCAATTTTACATTGTTTGGTTTGCAAGGGAGTGTAAAACCATTTTCCCTAGGAGTAAAATTGCTCTTCCAATGATGGAAAACCATTTTCCCTTCAAAATGAAGGGAAAACTATTTTCCTTCATTTTTCTTATCTCTCCTTTACACTCCTCTCCCTACCTCCTTACTTTCTTTTTCATTTTCCTTTCTTTTCATCATTTTTCTTACATGGAACCAAACAACGGAAAACTAATTTTGGAATTGTGTTTTCCATTGTAAATTGTTTTCCATGAAAATTATTTTACACTGAAAATATTTTACACCCAACCAAACGGAGCCTAAATCAAGAACATAAGAACCATTCAGGTTGTCATTATCATTTTCATCATTCATTAACATAATCATTATCAACCTTCATTAGTTAATCGAGTAGAACGGAAGGCAAAGCCACAGAGGACATAAGTCCCCCATCAGAAGGTGACATATAATGCCATAAATCGTAGCAGAAGGCAAAAGCCACCGAGGATTTTCATCCCCCATCAGAAGGTGGCATATAATGCCAATAGTAACAAAAGGCAGAGCCATCGAGGACATTGTCCCCCATCAAAAGGTGGCATAATGCCATAATGCGGGAGCCACCGAGGACATTGTCCCCCATCAGAAGGTGGCGTTGCCGCCATAAGGTATGTGCACGACCCGACATAACTTAATACTCTTTCTTTTAACTTTATCTTGTTTTGTTTCTTTTACGTATCATAATTACATTACACAATCGTAATCGTAATCGTAATCTTAAAACGTAATCGTAATCATAATCATATCAAAGTCGTCATACTTCATAGCATCAAATCATTTAATAAACATCATTTACATAGACAAACATTTCATATCCCGCACACCATATAAAACATAACATTATAAACATTTCATAAAAGCATCATATGAAACATAGTTGGAAGGGGGTGCGGGTGTTAGCAGTAGACGTTACCTGAATTCCTGCTTAACAACCTTGATAGCCGGGGAAGGCTTGTAAAATTACTTTCTTTAATCTAATTAAGAATTGAATAACGGAGTTCGTTACAATTTAACTAAGACGACTTTTCTAAAATTTTATTTCCTTAAGTGCCATACTTAGGCGAACATTAATCTTGACTTATAATTCATGTTATTATTTAAAACGTCCTTTAACCATACGAGTCATATCTAGGCGGCATTAATACTTAATCTTGATTTATTAATCATCCGTAATAACTTGTGAATAAGGTTTTTATTTTCTAATTATTCCAACTATAAATACTTGTTACTTAATGAATTTATCATAACTAGATCACAATATAACAATATTATCTCTAAATCTTAACATGGTTCTCCAATTTTTAACTAATGATTAACAATTTATTAAGTGTCATACTTAGGCGAACATAAACATTAATCTTGACTTATAATTCATGTTATTATTTAAAACGTCCTTTAACCATACGAGTCATATCTAGGCGACATTAATAATTAATCTTGATTTATAAATCATACTTAATAACTTGTGAATAAGGTTTTTATTTTCTAATTATTCCAACTATAAATACTTGTTACTTAATGAATTTATCATAACTAGATCACAATATAACAATATTATCTCTAAATCTTAACATGGTTCTCCAATTTTTAACTAATGATTAACAATTTATTAAGTTATCAAATTACTCGTTTACTTCATAAATAAATTTAAGCGTGATTATTACTTAGCTAGAACGATTATTAACATTATTTTATTTATCCGAATTTATCATATTTTTAACCTTACTGTCGTAAAACCTAGAAATTAACCAACTAATTAATTAACTGTTGAATTAAACTAATTAGCAATGAAAATATTTACATGAACTTAACTGTTACTATTACTCCTTTATATAAATTTAGATTAAACTAGGTGAATAATTGGTTTTACATAATATAATCAAATTAGTTTAGTCCATAATCCATAATGTAAATCAGCCCATCTAATTAACTAAATGAATTAGGCCCAAAACTTAACCTTAACTAACAATAGATATTTGGGCTTGAACTTGTAAACTTCAAAATTTGAAAATTAAAAAGAAAAAACACGAGCGAAGAATGTCAGAGAAGGCAGGCGGTGGAGCTGTGCAGGTGGTGCACCGGTTATGTGCAGGTGGTGCACCGGTTATGTGCAGGTGGCTCTCCGGTGGTATTTGAGGTGGTGCCGAGCCAATAAAGGAAGGAAGGAACTTTTGATTTTGTTGGGGTTTTGAGACTGAATTTCCATGGCTATTTATAGCCAAATTCAGGGGGACAAAGTTCGAGAAGAAGAGTAGATGACTGGTGAGTTGGGTCCTTGGGCAACATGGTGTCTTTGGACAACAATGGTTTAGGGAACATCTCCAAGAAGAGAGGAGAGGAAGAAGAAAACAGGGGGAAGGGGGCTGCCTGGTTTTGGGGGGAAATTCTTTTCCCTTTTTTTTGTTTTACTTGTTTTTTTTTTTGTAAACTTTACACTAATTCATCACTTGTTGTAAATTTATTTTATTTCCTACCATGTAACTTATAAATAGTTTAGTTTAGAAGCTTAAAAATAACTCATAACTGAACTTACTTAACTAAATAATTATTAACTTTCTTAATTACGTTATTAAACATGTTTAAAATTTTGGAATATTCCATAACCCCTCTCCCCTTCCACCGATTCTTTGCAAAAACCCAACAACCCAGATTTTTCAAAAGCCAACAACCCAGATTTTTCGAAGAAACCCAACAACCCAGATTTTTCGATGAAACCCATTCAACCTAGATTCTTCGTCAAAATCCAACAACCCAGATTTTTCGAAACCCATTCAACCCAGATTCTTCGTCAAAATCCAACAACCCAGATTTTTCGAAACCCATTCAACCCAGATTTTTCGAATTCAACCCAGTGGGGAAGGGGTGGGGTCGGCGGGGTTGCGGGGGAGGGGGTCGGCGGGGAGTAGGGAAGGGGGAGGGTCGGCGGTGGTGAGGGGGTGGTGGTGAGGGTCGGCGGTGGTGAGGGGGTGATGGGGCACTGGGGGTAAGGGGTGGTTAGGGTTAGGGTTAGTGTATTAGATTAGGGTTAGGGTTAGGGTTAGGGTTAGAGGTAGATTTAGGTTAGTTAATTGGGGTTAGAGGGGGATTAGGGGTTAATGACTAACGAAAGTCTAACACCGTTAGTCAAAAGGGTAAATTGATGTATTTTTTGAAAGGTTGGGGGTATATGGTGAATTTCAAAAGTTGAAAGGGTATATGGTGCAAAAAAAAATTTGATAGGTTATCGTACACCTGTCAAAAATAATTCCTGCAAAACCTTCTAACAATGTAGTAGGGTAAGTAGGGTCGAATCCACAGAGAGATGGTCGTTTTAATCTAGCTTCTAAGGTATAGAGAAACTAAACAAAATCAGGAATATTGAATTAAAGTTCTAAACTAATCAAACTAAGAAAATCAAACTAAAAAGGATCTAGGGCAATGGTTTACCATGTTTATAACTATAATATATCAAAATATCATCAATGGTTCAATGAATCAGATATCTAGAGCACATGTTAATCCTACGGTCGGGCCTTAACGCTCTCAAATCAACATATGCTAGTACGGTCGCTCAACATAATCAGATTTGCTAATTGTAGGTAAGCCTCTAAAGAGTACTATCTCTCGATCTATGACTCGATATTAGCAATATTCAATCAGACAATTGATCAGATTGCAAGATTAACAATAAAAACACGAATCAATTAGAGATATCAATAACTAATCAAACCATTAATAAATATCAATCAAGAATCATAGCATATAAACATGGATTCCCAAACCCTAGAATATAAACTACTCAATCATGAAATAAATAAAGAAATTTAAATCTACAAAGAAAAGCATAATCAAAGAAATCAATGAAAGAAAAAAGATGAAAATTATAAACTCATGAATTAATGAAGAAAAGAGAAACTAGGGTTTGCCATGAAAAACTAGAGAGGAAAGGAAGAAGGAAACTAAAACTAAACCTAAGAATACAAAATATAACGTGATAAAGAGATGATTCCTTTTGGGGAGAGAGAGAAGACCTATTTATAGTTTTTTACAAAACCGGCTAAAAAAAGGCAAATAAACCCGTCTCGAGAAACCGCCCGGTCGGGAGACGGTGATTGAGGAGCTACGACAGAACAGCAAATCCGCCCGGTCAACCGGGCGAGCCCGCCCGGTCGGGCGCGCAAGCGATTTTGGCTCCTTTCTAGCCCGGTTGACCGGGCTAACATGCCTTGGACTCAGAAGAAAATTTTGTCTCGCCCGGTCGACCGGGCGGAAAAACAGCGATTTTGCGTCAACTTGCGAAGGCTGTATCTCTCAAACCAGAAGTCCATTTGGGGCGTGTGACCTATCGTTGGAAATCCCTTCAAGTCTAGTTTCCAACCCAACTGGAATTTCTTGATTCTAAGAAGTACATCAAAAGTTATGAGCAGAAGAGTATACATGACTCCTTTTTCACATTTCTTCTAGTGATTTTCCGCTTCGTTTTCGCTCAAACTCGTACTAAGACGTATCCATACTATCCTTATGCATCGTAGCTTATTTCCAAGTGCTCCTAATCCTCAAGCTCAGCTAAATATACTCCAAATACGTTCTCATTACCTGAAATTCATCAAAAACAAGAAAACATACCGAATAGGAGTAGAATAACATAACTTAAGAATATGATGCAATAATGAACCTAAATATGAATCTAAATGCTCTAAAATGCAACCTAAATGCACCTTAAAACTATATATAAATGTGATTTATCAAACTCCCCCAAGCTAAACCATTGCTTGTCCCCAAGCAATAAGACATAGACATGGGAAAAGTAAGACAACCTACAATATAGGACTAAAACAGGGCTAAACACTCAACTGAAAACACAAGAGATATAATCACTACACAAACCAAGCATCGAAACAATCTCGAACAAAGCTGCATAGCATGTCATGTATCGCAATCGACTCTCCAATCATACCACATACCATCTCTTCCAAGCTGGATTTAACAAAACCTGACAAACCTCACTATAGTCATGTGCGCTCAAATCTCTCATGTGTTTAAAGGATAAATGATGACACTCAACCTAATCAAGTCGACTCAGATGAAGCAAATACTCTTTAACTTTGACCTTTTGACTCACTTAACACTCAACAATACAATGCACAATGATCAAGAGGACTTTTAAGGGTTGTAATGGGGCAGAGGTTAAAGGTATGGAATAATTTGGGAATTGTGGTGGAAAAACCAAGAAGGGGGGGCATCATATAACTGAAAACATGACCAAGAAAGATCACAACAACTCCACGCAACAACCAACAATCTCCAAATATAATCAACAACCTTATTCACTCAAGAAATTCAATTATAACCCTTTTTATTTCACTTTATTCACAACTTTTTTTTTTCTTTTTCATTTCATTTTTCACTTTTTTTTTTCTCGAACTTACAATTCAATTTCAAAGCTCACTAAACATACTTTTCCATCCTTCTAAACCACAAATAGAGCATTTCAATTCAATACAAACCAAACCAAAACTAATATTCGCTCCCCCAAGCTAGGCTTAGGACAAATATCAAATGAGGCCAATGGCTTCTAATGTAGGTAGCAATCAAACATAGTCAGAAAGGCTCAGCGGGGCTAGAGGAAGGATAATATGAAAACAAGAGTAACTCTGGAGCTAAGATCATGAAATAAAATGCCTCAATCATATCAAAATGTATACACTATCAAATATCAAAGAGTACCAAGTCAAAATCAAGATCAATGCAACAACTAAGGAACTAATCACACATGAAAGAACATAACTGACACAGATACGTCAGTTTATAGGCAGAGAAGCTCACTTAGTTTAAGGTGTCTGCACAATAAAGTTAAATCGAACCAAAGAGAGATCAATCAATCTTATCACAAACAATCAATTGCGAAACAATCGTGCTATAAAGTATCATGCTCAAGATGAATGACGCTTAGGAAATGTAGTAAAATATCATCAAAGTTCTCAAGGAGTGCCAACAATAGTCCTATAGATGCAACTAATAAAATGAGATGAAGTCTAATATGAAATGAAATATGCTAATGCAACTAAGAAAGCAGTACAATTTTTTTGGTCACACGTAAACTCCCACTCCTAATGAGCAGTACAAACCGTGCAACAACCTATGAAAGCAATAAAAAAAACTACTCTAAATGCAACTAACATGTGCTAAGTAATGATGACAAACATCCTCCCCCAAGCTAAATGACACATTGTCCTCAATGTGAACAAAGAGGAATTAAATGAGGGAGAGGTACAACTTACAAAAGGGGTGGGTAATCAAAGGGAGTGTCAAAAAGCATCGACACCTCCACCACAATCGATAGTTGTAATGAGGCAATGAACTTAGCCAAAAAAAATTGGCTATGCTTGCACCTAGCAAAAGACTTCATCACACATTAGCAAAGTTAGTCAAACCAAAAAAAAATAAAAAATAAAAATGAACAAAGTCGGGTTGCCTCCCGATAAGCGCTAATTTAAGGTCTTGCATGACCGTTTAAGATTAGTAGATCACTCATAATAGTTCAACGCTCTAAGAAGCTTATCATATGTTTCTGCAAACATCTCAGAGCATATTATATAAGAGTGGAAAGGAAAAATGAAAAAAATTAGTACTAAAAAAATACTAAAACTACAAAAAGAAAAATCAAAGGAAAAATTATATTTGCAAGAAGAATAAAAAGAAAAATTGTTAGTCTTTTTACATGACTCAAAAGAAGGAAAAGAAACTAACTGTACATCATTTACATTATCATGAGAGCCATTCAAAAGGGGAGAAAGAAGGAACGATGGAGGATATAATATAGGAGAAGAAGGAATAAGGTCAAGTTTTTGAGAGAGAACATGAGACTCAAAAACAATAGGTGGTACCGATAAAGACTCATAAATCACCTCACTCTCAACTTGACTTTCCTCCAAAGAAGAAATTTCAACCATGGTTTCTTCCTCCTGCAAAACATCCATCACATTGGTCTTTCTCTCAATCTTTTCATCATCCCAATAGCTCTCATTTATTATCCAACCCTCCTCATCATCATAAATAAACGGTTTGGGGCTAGAATTTTGAGCAGATTGACATTCGTATTGGGAAGAGGGGTTAAAACCACAAACTAAAGTCACATCACACGAAGAAAAATCATGTGAAGTAGACTGACAATTTGAACAATAAGGGGTTGGTGTCATGTAAGTTTGGGGTGAAAGAGCAGATGAAGACATCTCCCACTCATAAATATCCCTAACCAACCACACAATTAAATCCCAACAATAATCAGGTGATCGGAATAGAAATTCCCCATTAGACATAGATTCTACCACCATCCTAGTTTCTTCATTTAACCCCTCATAAATCACTAGGCACATATCCCACAGTTCAACTCCATGATTAGGACCAATATAATCACCAAGCCTATGATTGTATTTCCAAAACGCTTCATTCTCATACTGAGGAAAAGAAAAAATTGCTCTAGAATTACTAGCATGTACATGGGGGTCACAAAACATATGAGGTACTTCAGGAGAACTCATGCAAAAATTGGGAGGATTTTGATATGATGCATCAAAACTGTAAACATGAGAATCCCAAGAATTGTTACTATGTTGCCTAGCAAAAGAATTATCCCCATCATCAAAATAGCATGACTCCATGATACAGAAAAGTTATTAAAAAAAATAAAAAAGAATATTCACAAAAGGGAAAAAAAGAAAAAAATTATAAATATATACAGTTTAGTCTCACCAAATAATAAAAACTAAATAAAACTATACCGTCTCCTCGGCAACGGCGCCAAAATTTAATAGGTTGTCGTACACCTGTCAAAAATAATTCCTGCAAAACCTTATAACAATGTAGTAGGGTAAGTAGGGTCGAATCCACAGAGAGATGGTCGTTTTAATCTAGCTTCTAAGGTATAGAGAAACTAAACAAAATCAGGAATATTGAATTAAAGTTCTAAACTAATCAAACTAAGAAAATCAAACTAAAAAGGATCTAGGGCAATGGTTTACCATGTTTATAACTATAATATATCAAAATATCATCAATGGTTCAATGAATCAGATATCTAGAGCACATGTTAATCCTACGGTCGGGCCTTAACGATCTCAAATCAACATATGCTAGTACGGTCGCTCAACATAATCAGATTTGCTAATTGTAGGTAAGCCTCTAAAGAGTACTATCTCTCGATCTATGACTCGATATTAGCAATATTCAATCAAACAATTGATCAGATTGCAAGATTAACAATAAAAACACGAATCAATTAGAGATATCAATAACTAATCAAACCATTAATAAATATCAATCAAGAATCATAGCATATAAACATGGATTCCCAAACCCTAGAATATAAACTACTCAATCATGAAATAAATAAAGAAATTTAAATCTACAAAGAAAAGCATAATCAAAGAAATCAATGAAAGAAAAAAGATGAAAATTATAAACTCATGAATTAATGAAGAAAAAAGAAACTAGGGTTTGCCATGAAAAACTAGAGAGAAAAGGAAGAAGGAAACTAAAACTAAACCTAAGAATACAAAATATAACGTGATAAAGAGATGATTCCTTTTGGGGAGAGAGAGAAGACCTATTTATAGTTTTTTACAAAACCGGCTAAAAAAAGGCAAATAAACCCGTCTCGAGAAACCGCCCGGTCGGGCGACGGTGATTGAGGAGCTACGACAGAACAGCAAATCCGTCCGGTCAACCGGGCGAGCCCGCCCGATCGGGCGCGCAAGCGATTTTGGCTCCTTTCTCGCCCGGTTGACCGGGCTAACATGCCTTGGACTCAGAAGAAAATTTTGTCTCGCCCGGTCGACCGGGCAGAAAAACAGCGATTTTGCGTCAACTTGCGAAGGCTGTATCTCTCAAACCAGAAGTCCATTTGGGGCGTGTGACCTATCGTTGGAAATCCCTTCAAGTCTAGTTTCCCACCCAACTGGAATTTATTGATTCTAAGAAGTAAATCAAAAGTTATGAGCAGAAGAGTATACATGACTCCTTTTTCACATTTCTTCTAGTGATTTTCCGCTTCGTTTTCGCTCAAACTCGTACTAAGACGTATCCATACTATCCTTATGCATCGTAGCTTATTTCCAAGTGCTCCTAATCCTCAAGCTCAGCTAAATATACTCCAAATACGTTCTCATTACCTGAAATTCATCAAAAACAAGAAAACATACCGAATAGGAGTAGAATAACATAACTTAAGAATATGATGCAATAATGAACCTAAATATGAATCTAAATGCTCTAAAATGCAACCTAAATGCACCTTAAAACTATATATAAATATGATTTATCAATATGGTGCAAAAAAAAATTTGTTAGGGGTATATGGTGAAATAACCGATGAATTTATTCGAGGAGAGGAATTCTTCAAAGCGGTCTGAAGAGGATGGTAAGGAGAAAGAGAAAGAGAATGGAGAAGGACAAGGACAAGTACCGGAAAGACAGAAAGTCCGAAAGTTCCGGTGGAATGGATGTGAATAACTCGGCAAAAAAAGGGCCAAGAAAGACGGCCACATCGTTACCACAATTACACTCCCCTGACGATGTCGAAAGCCGAAATCTATGAGTTGCACAAGAAGGATGACAAGTGGCAGCGACCTAGGAAGATGTACTATAAAGGCCGTGACAAGTCAAAGTGGTGTGATTTCCATAGAGATTATGGGCATGTCATGGATGACTGCAAGGACTTGAAAGACGGGATCGAGGATTTGATGCGACGAGGTTACTTCAAGCAGTATCAAGCAAGAACTGACCGAGAGGGGTCACCCAGAGATAAGGACGGCAAACGAAAGCCGGTGAAGGAAAGAATCACGGAGATACATGTAATCTCAGGGGGACCTATCCATGGCGGGAGTATACATGGAACCAAAGCCAGTCTGAAGGAGGTGAGGCACCAAGTGAATTACCGCAACATAGGACAATGGTCGGCACCTCCAATCATGCCGTCTGTATCTTTCACAGCAGAGGACGCCAAGGGGATCATCTACCCTCATGACGACCCTCTGGTAGTATCTTTGCAGGTTTCAACTGCGATGGTCCATCGCATTTTGGTGGACCGCGACAGCTCCGCCAATATTCTGTTCATGCCCACATTCGAAAAGATGAGGCTAGGAAGATAATGTCTCAAGCAGGTCTCTTATCCGGTAATCGGTTTCACAGGGGCATCTGTCGTCTCTGAAGGCACCATCAAACTACCAGTTAAACTGGGAGAGGGGTCCCAGTCCCGAGATCTCATGGTAGAATTTCTGGTGTCGATGTACCGGCAGCCTATAACGCTTTATAGGGCGGCCACTGATCCACGACGCCCAGGCAGTGGTATCCACTTACCACCTGACGATGATTTATAAGTCGAACAGTGGAAAGCCTGAGAGATTGAAGGGAAATCAAGAGTCAGCCAGGGCATGCTACTTGACGTTTGAAGAGTTCGAATCACAAGCGATCGGCGGAGTCTCCACATTCGGAAAGAAAAAGGCGGAGGGCAGAAAATAAAGCTAACAAGGATTTGTCCATGGAAAACTTTGAGGGAAGCCCGACAGACTTGCCGAGACCTAGCCCAGAGGGAGAAACTGAAGAGGTTTGCCTTGAGCAAGATCGACTAGCAAGAATGGTCAAAATTGGGGCCGACATGGCGGACAATGTCAAGGTAAACTTGATAAGTTTACTACGAAGCAATGATGACGTCTTCGCGTTCTCGGCAAATGAGATGCCGGGAATTGATCCAGCATTCATGGTCCACCGGTTGAATGTCAATGACGATGTACGACCGGTAAAACAAAAGCAAAGAACATCTCGGCTGAGAAGAATGCTGCCATCAAAGAGGAGGTAGACAAGCTGCTAGCGGCCGATTTCATCGATCCCTGTGACTTCCCGGAATGGTTAGCAAATGTGGTGATGGTTAAGAAAGCCAATGGGTCTTGGTGAATGTGCGTGGAATCACCGATTTAAATAAAGCCTGCCCCAAGGATTGTTACCCGCTGCCCAAAATCGACCAATTGGTAGACTCTACTAGCGGTCATGCGCTACTGAGCTTTATGGACGCCTTCTCCGGGTATCATCAGATAAGCCTCCTTGAGTATGACAAGAACAAAGCGGCATTCATCACAGATGCCGGAGTCTATGCATATAAGGCCATGTCGTTTGGCCTGAAGAATGCATGAGCTACCTACCAGAAGCTGGTAGATAAGATATTCGCGCATCAAAAAGGTCGGAATGTCTAAGTCTATGTAGACGATAGCATCGTCAAGAGCCAGACTGAAGAAGGCCACATCACTGATCTCGAGGAAACCTTTGCGATTCTTCGCAAATATCAGATGAAGCTGAACCCCAAGAAGTGCGTATTTGAGGTAAGATCCGGTAAGTTTCTCTGGTTCATGGTCAGTGAAAGGGGGATAGACGCGAACCTTGACAAGATCAGGGCCATAAGCGAGCTACCAGAGCCAAAGAGCATCCGGGACATACAGAAGTTGACAGTCAGAATGGCGGCACTGACTAGATTCGTCTCTAAGTCGACCGAGAAGGCCCTACCGTTCTTCAAAGTCCTGAGGGGAAACAAGAAGTTTGAGTGGGGGGATAAGCAGAGACAAGCCTTTGAGGCTGTCAAAGAACACGTCAAGCAGTTACCGACCATTACCCGAACCGAGAAGGGGGATAAGTTGCAGTTGTACGTTTTGGTGTCGGTCGAGACGGTAACAACGGTATTATTGGTGGAAAAATACAAGCAACAGCACCCTATCTATTTTGTGAGCCATGTACTGGCTGGGTTAGAGCAGAGATATGAGTTGCTGAAGAAGATGACATATGCCGTGTTGATAGCGGCAAGAAAGCTACGGCCATACTTGGACTCCCATACCATCCAAGTGCTCACCAACCAGTTGTTAGAGAAACCGCTACATAAGCTGGACACGACTGGTAGGCTGCTGAAATGGGCAATCAAATTGTCTAAGTTTGATGTTATGGTTTTATATAGAGTTTTTCCCCGTATATTTGAGCTAAAATGTGTATCAATGGTGCTCTTAGGAGCCATTTCACGCTAACTTTCTTCTTCTAGTTGTGGTTTTCTGTTTTGTGATGATTTGTAGGTATTAGGGAGCTTTTTCCCTATTTTCTACTACTTTACGTCTACCACAATCGAATGGAGAGGTTCGAAGGCATATATGATGAGTTCCGGGGTCCCGAGAATACTTTCCGAGGCCTTGGACAAAAGAAGAAGTGAAGCCTTGGCGTCTGAAGTCAAGGATTGACGAAACGGAGCCTCGCCCGATTTCATCGGGCACCTCACGCCCGATCGGGCGTCCATCATTGGCTAAAGTAAGATTGGTTGCGGGCTCGATCGGGCGCTTCGGCCCTGTCGTAGTTCGGTGCCTGGCCCGATCGGGCGAGAAGGCCCGACAGTATCGGGCGTGTTCGTGGCGAGGGCGATACATGCGTACTGCAAGGTTCCATCGCCCGACTCCATCGGGAGGCCTAGCCCGACATCATCGGGCGTGCTTGCGTGTTGTGCTGCTGTGTGCGTCTGCGGTGTTCGCGTGCTGAACCTCGACTAGCCCGACATCATCGGGCGGATGTGATTCCTTAGCATTAATGCCTTGTTTGAGCCCGATTTGATCGGGCAGACTTGGCCCGATCGGGCAACTGATCGCGCGCTCATTTAATGAGTTTCAGGCTATTTTAAGAGGACTTTTCCTAGTTGTTTTAGGATTAGTATAAATAGGAAAATCAGGATATCTTTTATTTATCTTGGTTTTAGTCCTTATTTTCTCATAGTTTCAAGAACCCTAGTTTTATTTCTTTTCATTGTGGATTCAAGATCAAACCTTTGGATTATTCGCAAGTTCAATATAGTTCTTCAGTTTGGTAATCTTCTTCATTACTTTCTCTATTATTGATTACATTGATTTCTTAGTTATTTAGAATAGTTCAAAGTATGAATTTTTACATTGCTTTTGTTATTGTTTTCGCAAGCATGAGTGAGTAGTTTTATTTCTAGGATTGTGGGGACCTATGTATGCAATGAGGGATTGATAGATTAGTGTAATTACCCTTTATTTCAATTGTTTCCTATGATTGAATCGTTCATGCTAGATTTATGAATTAGGCCTGATTTGTATTTCTATTATCGCAATATTGAATCTGCTTCGAGAGGAGAGATTTCGTATAGGCTTTCAATCATTAGGCATAGTGATCCTTGACCATGCGAGAGCGGCTAGGTGATCTTTGAGGGAGGTAATGTTCGAGAGAAATTACATGTGCCCTAGATAAATTGACTTATTTGGTGGTTATTATTCGTCTCTGATTTCCCAAATTGTATGCATAGTGATCCATAGTCCTAGTTCTTTATTAATTGATTCTTACCTTCGTATTTAGTTCTGTCATTTGCTTAGTTTAGTCACACACACCCATTTTCATCTGATTTAGTTAGTATAATATTAGAATTCAGATACAATAGTATAACTTTCTCCCTGTGGATTCGATCCTGACTTCCCTGACTACTTGTTAGTGGACCTTAGGTTATTTTTGATAAGGTGATACGACTTTAGCCTGTCAGAGTTCGATATCGAATATCGGCCACGCACAGCTATCAAGGCTCAAGCTTTGGCCGACTTCATAGTCGAGACCACGTGCGAAGAAACTGAGGAGCCAGCCGGTACCTGGCAAATATCTGTGGACGGCTCCGCGGCCCAAACAAAAGCAGGTGCCGGAGTGGTCATGACGTCTCCAGAGGGGGACACGTTTGAATATGTTGTCCGCTTTGGGTTTAAGGCGTCCAACAATGAAGCGGAGTATAAAGCGACAATAGCAGGAATCAACTTGTGCATAGCGGCTGGAGCCAAGAAAATAAGGATGACAACGGATTCCCAGCTAATATCAAGTTAGATAGAGGGCACCTATGAAGCCAGAGAGCCGGTAATGCAGAAGAACCTACACAAGGTAAAGCAGATAACAGCCGTACTGCAGAGCTTTGAGGTAGTCTTGGTTCCTCGAACAGAGAACATGGCTGAGACGCCCTGTCCAAGCTAGCTAGCTCAAGTACCACTGATCTAAAGAGCATTATCATGATAGAGATGCTGCCTGAAAAAAGCATAGATGCCGCCAAAGCGGCAGTAAACGAAGTCAGCCAGGGAAAAGAATGGTACGACGAGATACTGGCATACAAATTGACAGACAGTTTACCCACTGTCAAGATGGCGGCCAAGAAGTTACAGAGGGAAGCCCTGTGGTTCTGCGTCTTTCAAGGGCAACTATACAAGAAAGATCTTTCACTCCCACTCCTAAGGTGCGTAATGGCTCACGAGGCCACGAAGATCATAGAGGAAATCCACGAAGGAATATGTGGAAATCATATCGGCGGAAAGACATTGGCATTGAAGGCCCTGAGAGCTGGCTTCTACTGGCTGACAATGCTGGCAGATGCACAAGCCTACGTGAAAATATGCAACAAGTGCCAAAGGTTTGCGCCAGTTATCCACCAGCCGGTAAATGATTTGCAGCCAATCCTGAATCCAATCCATTTCGCTCAGTGAGGGATGGATATCATAGGACCGTTGACATCGGCATCTGGATGAAGGAAATTCCTAATAGTGGGAATTGATTACTTCACAAAATAGATTGAGGCGGAGCTGACTGCAAAGATAACGGCAAATCAGGTCAAGAAGTTCGTCTGGCAGAACCTCATCACAAGGTTCGGAATTCCTATGGGGATAGTTATGGACCATGGCGTCCAGTATGATTGCGAGCCAATAAAGAACTTCCTGAGTCCCTACGGCATCAAATTCGCGTACTCATCAGTGTGTCATCCCCAGAGCAACGGCCAAACTGAAGCCGCCAATAAGCAGATCTTGAACGCACTCAAGGAGAAACTAGATGACTTGAAGGGTGCATGGGCCGACATGGTCCCAACTATATTATGGTCAAATAGAACAACGAGAAAGAAGCAACTGGGGAAACCCCGTTCAGACTGGCATCCGGTGCCGAGGCTGTGCTACCAATCGAAGTTTGGTTACCAAATTGGCGGATCCTGAACTACGACCCAGAGCTGAATGACAAATTGCACAAAGAAGACCTCGATTTTTTCCCGGAGGTAAGACTCGCTGCGGAACTTAAGTCAGCCGCATACAAAGACAGAATGAGCAAAGCCTACAACAAGAGAGTGAGAAGCTGGCCGATAGAGAAGGGAAACTTAGTTCTCAGATGCACAGCGGCTACAGGGAAGGACCACGCTGAGGGCAAACTGACAGCCAACTGGGAAGGACCTTACCTAGTGAAAGAAGAAATAGTCCCAGGCGCGTACCGGTTGGAAGATATGTCAGGCAAATTGCTCAAGAATAGCTGGAATGCCAACGTGCTCAAATAGTACTTTGTTTAACTACTTTCTTAATTTAATTGCATCGTTAGCAATAAAGCGACACTGTTGCCATGATTAGCATTACTTAGTAGTATGGCATTGTAGCCAAAACTAGTATTATTTGCTTTGAAAATATTAATTTCAGTACAGCCGGGAAGAGCCATTTTCAATAAGATGAGTTTCTTCTAACCTACTATGAGTGCAGTTTATTTATGGTTCCTTGACTGTTAATGACCTACGTGGATCTGCCGTCAAGAGAATTTGAAAGAATGAAACAAGCTCCCTGACGGTCAATGACCTACGCTGACCTGCCGTTAGAAGAAACCAAACAGACATAAGACTTGGAGTTGGTCAATGACCTATGTGGATCTGCCAACCCAAGATACCCCCTGCCGGTCAATGACCTTCTTGGATCTGCCGAAAGGAAGCGGCCCTTATACCTCTACGGATCTGCCGGCAAGAAAGAGTGTACAGGGGATAATTCTACTTTTAACCAGTCAATGACCCTAGTGGATCTGCCGGAATAAGATAGATAAATAAATCTATTTAACAGTCTATGAACCCACGTGGATCTGCCGTTACAATAGACAAAAGATAAAACCAGAAAATTGCGTATAAAGTGTAAATTACTAAGCAAGTTGCACAACCGACAAGAAATGGTAAAAGCAAAAGCAAGTTATATTAAAAAAAAGCAAGTTAGATTAAAAAAAGCAAGTTATATTAAAAAAATATATGTTATATCTACATCCTAGTATGAACTAGGTACAAAAACAAATAAAGTCAGTCCGCCACAGACGGCAAGACCGTGAAGATACGCGGGTAAAGGGGGAGACCTAGGATAACTATCCTAAGCAGCATCAGAAGCAAGATCCTTCTCAGGGTCCGACACCTCGGCCACCGTGGCCTCGGTATCAAATACCTTAGGGCCGACACCGATAGGACCCTTGTCCAAGATGACAACATCATCACTCTGGTCATCCCTGGCAACCTCGGTGTTGGTACTTTCTTTGATGATGCCTTGATCTCCCGGCTCTTCAAATTCGACACGGGGGTCGGCATTAGCAATATCAGCCTCCGTCACCCCGTAATCAAGCTCCTCGTTCTCCACCGGGATCTCGAAGAACCGTTGACCGTGAACGTCCTCCACTTTTCCCCACTCGATACCCCGTAGGGCGTGCTTGGCACATCTCATAGCGGCTGCCCAGCCTCCGTTACCGATTGTCCAAGCGCTGGACAAAGTCCATGGACTGGAAGTACTCTGCTATGGCATTGGCCTCCCGGGCCGTTGATTCTTGGAGCTGCTCCTTAGCTTCTGAAGGTAAATGTCCTTGTTTTTCAAGTTAAGCGAGTTCCCTTTATTCAGGACATTGGCCGATTTCAGATCAGCCTGGGCCTTGTCCAGATCGGCCTTCACGTTCTTGAGCTGATCCCGCAGCATTCTTGGCGGCCAACACCTCTTTGGTGGCCTTGTGACCATCTACTTCACCAAGATAAGCCGCTTGGTAATACCGGTAGAGGTCACAAAGCTCTTTACCAGAATGAGTCGACTGAAAGAAAACAGAGAACGGGTTAGAAACTGTAAGCATCAAATATACCGATAAAACACTTGTTCGTTTGTCAGCTTACCACGACCAGGTTATGGGCATCCACGGCTGCTACAGCATGGACCTGCTCCAGCGACATATCATACTTCAGCTGGAAACCCTTCAAGAGCCGGTATCCCAGATTGCCGCCTTCCAAAGGGCGGTCCAACAGCAGTGACTCGTCGTCTAGGACATTGAGCTTTGGGTTAAACAGCTCACCATCCCGGACAGGTGACGGAGTCCATCTCTTCTGGAGAATCTCCGGTATATCCACATCAGGATTTTCGATGAATCCGGTCTTGCCCATCTCAAAAAAATTTCGAAGCTCCGGAATCATGTTGGGAAAGGTCTATTGCTTGTAGATCTTTGGCCGCAAGGAGGAGGTGCCACCCTCGGCCACTCGCCCTTTGGGCTCCTTACCTGCCACCTGGGTCACAGGTCCGACAGCTTCCTTTGCTGGAGCCTTTTTTTTCCGCTCCTTCTCGTTCTGCCCCTCTGCCTTCCATTTCTGAGGAATGACAGAAGGTTGTTTGCTGGCCGAAGATAGGGGAACCTTCCCAGGCACCTTGGTGGAGTCGCCGCCATTACCACCATCTCCTCAGCCGACCCCTTGGCCTTGTTTGCCACCCCGGCCACCAATGCTCGGGGGAATGGAGGTATACTTCTTGGCAGAAACGGGAGACATACTAGAAATAGCGATGTAATTCTGGTTGAGATGAAGAGCTTCCCGAATCAAATGCTCGCGGTCTGAAATCAACAAAGAATCATGTCAGCAAAGTTTAAAAATGAAATAATGATAATCCAAGGGCGATAAACTAAAAGATTAATCCACAAGTGACCGGTATAATCCTTACTTACCATGAGGGTCAGATTGGCAAAAGCCTAACTTAGAAAGAGCCGCATTGCCTAAGATATACTTGGCATGAGGCAGCCAGTTCAGCGTGACAGGGATAGGTTTGCCACCCTTGGGGCCCAGCTTGGTAGACGCCTCGAAAAATTCATAGGCCGTTAGCTCCCAGCGTGTCAAACGCCTATCAGGAATGTGCTCCATCCTGGGACGAGGTTGCGTCCAGTACCGGCGTAAAGAAAAATCATTTGGCACTCTGACCCAAAAAAAACGGGGTTGCCAGTTCTTCAGGGATGTTTGTTTTGGGTAAACCGTCAGCTTACCACCCTGGCCAAGTTCCTTATCGTCCTTGGACCTCTTCTTCTTACCCTTCCCCTTGCCCTTGGCGAGCCGTCTTCCTTGATCCAATGAAGTTTCCGGAAGAGCTTCAAGGTCTCAAGAAACCTCTTATACCGGACGACACAGGCATAGCAAATCAGGTTACGCCATGATAACGGCGTAAGTTGCGCCATGCATATGTTCCAGGCCTTAAAAATTTTTACTATGAATGAATCTAAGGGAAACCTAAGGCCGAAATCCAACATATGAGCATACACCGCCACGTGCCCAAGCGGGCAATCGGTCACGCGGTACCCCTTGGACGGTATCAAAAGTTCGTATCCGTCCGAGAAGGCAAAATATTCGGCCCCTTTGCAGCAGAAGTTGCTATTCAATGTCGTCCTCCTCCAGCTTTTGTCAATTTGTACAAAGGAGGGACTGCCAGCCTCACATGGAGGCATGTATAGATTGTCTAATGTCTCATCATCATTAGCCTCCAGAGACACCGACTCCGCGTCGGACATCTTGTCATGAAGGACGCTGTCCACGTCCTCCGAGGCGACAGAAGAAACGCTATCTTCCATGCCATCATCCTCCTCCATGTCGTCATCCTCCGAGGTGACAGAAGAAACGCTATCTTCTATGCCATCATCCTCCTCCATGCCGTCATCCTCCTCCATCTCGTTACCAGATGATTGAGTGTTTGACGCACCCTCTTCTAGTACCTCTACCGGTCTAGAGGACGAGGGTTCACCAGGGGGATTCCGAGAGGTGTCGGCCAGTGAGGGAAATAGCAGAGGAGAGCGCTCGGCTAACCCCAACATAGTACCGTATTGGCCGGATACCGGCACACCTATAGCGGCCCCAAAGGCCCGGATAGCGGTTAAAGGGGAGCATGTAACACCTGTTCCTCAAGAGTTCTACCAGAAGTACTAGAGTCGTGACTAGACTTACTCCTACGTTCTTTGGTCAAGTCTACTACCGGTGAGTCAGTAGACACGGCAGGGCTAGGAGACTTGCTATCAGAATTAAAATCGCTATCGGTTAGGGGCTCTCAGAAACATTTTGGGGATCAGAATGGAAATACATGATTAAAAGCAATTATTGCGAAAGAGGGAATTTCTGGGAAATACCTAGAAAGAGAAAATTGGCAAGAACACGAACAAGCGTCAAATCGACCGGCAAGAAAGCTCGAAACGATGGCGGAATATGGTTCGGAATGTCACGACGAAGAATCTGCACTTACTATCAAACGGCTTGATTGAGAATCAATGAGGCTAAGAACGAAAGAAAACTAGGGCTCAGAGAACTCGCTGAGGAACAATGCTTGGAAGTTTGAAAGTGGTGTGAAAATGAACAAATGAGGTTGGCCAAACTCTATTTATAGAGGAATTCATGGCCCGGAATTGGTGACTCTTCGCCTTCCCGTTCGGATCGCGCCACGTGGATTTTAGTCCAAAAACAGCTGTGGGCAGTTACTGACATACTGGTCACATCTTCACACAAACCAAGGCAATGGTTCGTATTCCGCAAGCTAACCCTGTTTTCGGGTATTTCTAACGGCTTTGAAGTGAAGGCGTGATTTTCTGCTAAACCCATGCCGGCTTGGGGGCTAGTTGTATGGGGGTTGTCTAAGTTACATACCGGTCCAACTGGACGCTATTGATCGTCATGGTCAACTCATCTGAGGAAGTCTCATTGACTGGGGATCTGCCAAGCACGATACCGGCATATATATCATGCCGGCTAGATTTATGCACGTTATCGGTGTCTATCACTTGGGCCATTGTTAAATAGGCCTAGGTCTGATCCAGTACTTACTCAATGCGCCTATGGGCCTAAAGATAAGTATCGAAAGAGGATAGAATTGTATCCGACCAATAGGAGCAGTGTCCTACCTTGCTTAGGACACTACCGTTTCATAAATACCCCCATGATCAGATTCATTAAGGTACGTTCACATATACTAAAATACTCTACTTGAGATATACCGGTCATTACCCTTTACTGACTTAGGCATCGGAGGGGCGTTCCTCGGATCAACCCCCAAGGTTAGCTTACGTGTTCTGTCTTGCAGGACATCAAACCGGCATACATAGCTGAAGGATATCGGTTCACTCCAATAGCATTTATTCCATACCGGAACAGCCCTGTTCCATAATTCTTTCTCTACTTGGAATTGGTTTGGTTCTTGACAAATTTTGTCATCACTTTCTCTTATCATATACCTGAAAAACCTTTACGAAAATACTTCTATAAAAGTACATATAGAGATAGTTCTGACAAGAATTTTAAAATGTTGTCTTGTTTCTTAGCTCCTACAATGCATATGAGCTTTTTAAAAATATGGCTTGCGTATGTCTATCATAATTTCGATATATTAATTTTTTATGATCAATGGTTGAAGATAATGATTCAAAATAATTGTGAAAGTTGGATTTTTTTTTTTTTAGATATAGGAAGATCACTATTACTAATAGGCCAAACAACATTGACAATAACAATTTGCCCTAATAAAAAATGAGAACTAAGATCTCAGCACATATTTCAACTCCTTTTATACCAACAACTTCGCTTGACTTTGGCTCACTTATCGTGACACGATCTTGACCATAATCTAACATCGACGACAAAACATTTGTATCAATACATTTCATACTAGCAAAAAGACATTAGATAAAAATGACACATAACTTATACAATTACAATAGAGTTTTGAAAAAAGACATTCACATTGTATAAAAAATGGCATCAACACAATATGAAAAAAAGGCAACCTCATAAAAGATGTCAACCAAGTATTTGGAAAATCATACATAACAATGATATAACATGCTTGAAAAATGACATGTATATAAATGACTCAAAAACCTGGAACACATGACACTGAAATGAGTCAAATCTATGTTACTTATTAAAAATTCGATGTCATTATATACAAATATTACTATAATTCCTATAAGAGCCGCACCTTAAAAAAAAAGTCGCGCAGGCACATAAACCTCATCTGAGTATGGCCCTGTATGACAATTAGCGGATAAATGTTAGTTGTTAACTGATTGTATTACTTCCTCCGTTTTTTTACATGTGACACTTTCCTTAAACGGAATGGTGCAAAATACATGTGACACTTTTTTTTCTTTCCCAAATTGGTAAGTTTTGGCCTGTTAAATTACCAACTTACCCTTACTTATAACAATTAACCACAATTAAACCCACTTAATTTAACCAAAATTAATAATTAACAATTAACCACCAACCCTCCCCCACCCACCCCAGCAACCCAACCCCTTCCCCCACCCCCGTAGCCACCCTCCCCACCCCCCTTCGCCCACCCCCGCCCACCACCGCACCCCACCCCACCCGTCGAAAACCCCACTTCACCCTCGAAAGCACCACCCCACCCGAAAACCCCACCCTCGAAAACACTACCCCACCCACCGAAACCCCCTTGACCCTCGAAAACACCACCCCACCCGCCAAAAAACCCCCTTGACCCTCGAAAACACCACCCCACCCGCCGAAAACCCCACCCTGACCCTCGAAAACACCACCCCACCCGCCGAAAACCCCACCCAACCCTCGAAAACACCACCCCCCCTCCCGAAAACCCCGCCCTGACCCTTGAAAACACCACCCCCCACCCTCGAAAACCCCCCCCGGCCCTCGAAAACCCCCCACGGCCGAAAACCCCACCCCGCCCTCGAAAACCCCCCTCGAAAACCCCTGGCCCTCGAAAGTCTGTGGGCTGTCGCGCTACTGCAAGGGAAGGGAATGGGAGGGGTTTGCGCGTTCAGCCAGGAGGGAGGGGAGGGTGTCGGTGGACGAGGAGGCACCAGGCCGAAGGAGGGGGAGGGGCGCTGCGGGATTCGAAGGGGTGAGAGAGGGGTGGTTGCGGGCTGGGGGT
Source organism: Beta lomatogona (assembly GCA_947646795.1). Lineage (NCBI taxonomy): Eukaryota > Viridiplantae > Streptophyta > Magnoliopsida > Caryophyllales > Amaranthaceae > Beta > Beta lomatogona. Next base: position 3,819,590 of record CANSNZ010000934.1, read on the forward strand.
GGTGGGAGGGGGTTTGCGTGGGTGGGGGGGGGGGGTTTGCGTAGGTGGGGGTGGTGGGGGGTTTGCGTGGGCGGGGATGGGGCCGGCTGCGGTGGTGGGGAGGGGGAGCTGCGCGGGTGGGTGGGGGAGGGGCGGTGGCTCACCTGGTGATCCATTTGGTGGTGGTGGCTCACTGGTGGTCCCCACTCCCTTTAATCCCCTACCCTTACTTTTACTTAATCCCACCCCAATTTTTTTCTAGGTAACCGTGTATTTCAAAAGTGTCACATGTAAAAAAAAAAACCGGAGGAAGTAGTTGATTTGACTAGCTGATTTAGTTGTTTGTATAAAGATGTTTGGTAAGTAGTTGATTGCTACATAATTGTGTAAAATGAACAATAAGGACATCTGCATAATCTATTGTTGTACCTCTTATTGTTTATCAATGTAAATTTCAACAACTTTATGACGTAAATGTAATTGACCCACTCATTTCCAAACCTCTAATTTCAAAAAGCTCATCCGCCAAACTTTTTCAAAAAGAGCTTTTTAGACCTAATCAACTAATTGACATCTCTATTTACCAATCACTCAAATTAGAGGATTGACTAGTCAAATTCTCTAATATGAATTCAAACCTCTAAAATTTCCCCAAAGCTTTCTTTACCAAACAAGACCTATATCTAAGGTTATGTTCTTTTAAGCTGAACTGAACTGATCTGAATTTTGTGATATAAAACTAACTGAACTAAAACTCTGTTCAAAAGAGCACGGCCTATCCCCACCGAAAAGAAAAAGCTTCCAACCAAAGTGGGCTAATGATCAAATCACTTGGGTCACAAAATCAATAAAAAACAAAATATCAACAAAAAAAAAAAAAAAGAATGGGCCTTTGGGCCTAAGTATAATCTAGCAAGAAATGTTCATAAAAAATATGGACCGTCGGATGAGAACCACAGATATAAAAACGAAGAGCATTATCTGATAAGTAGAAACAGCCTCACACTCACACTGCTTTCATTCACTTAAAAACCCCCTTTCTCTTTTTCTCGGGCGACCCTAGTCCTTCGCTTCGCGGCACCGCCGTCCATTTCTCTCTTTCTCTCTCCTCTTAAATCTTTCATTTCTTCAAGGTAATTTTTTTTCTCCAGATTCTCAAGTTGTAATTATTCATCGATTTTAAACGTCGTTTTTCTGCGCTCTAAGGTTTTTTTCTGGGATTTTTTTAGGGTTTTAATGAATCTGTATTGCTTCTGAATGAAATTAGGGTTTATGGTGGGTTTTTGTTTGATTTATATCATTTCTTAAGTTAGATAATATATATAATATTTGTTATTGAACGATTGTGTTATTGGATTTATTAGATTCGTTGTTTTTTTTTTTTTTATTATTTTCACGTTTCTGCTTGTTTCTCTGAGATTTTTACTTTATATTACTTGCATCTGATGGATGAATTTGTTTATTAGATTTGTGCTTTTTTTGTTGTTAATTGGATTTACTTATGATGTATAGTTAAAGTTTGAATTTTCACTATGGTTTTAGATTGTGATGAACTGGATTCGATTGTGTTTTTAATTGAATTGCTAAGTTGCTTATATTGCAAGGACAGTTAATATATTGTAGTTGGATATAAGTGCCCTAGCTAGATGATATATGATTTGTGAGCCGTAAGCTTTATTTAATTATTGATTTTGTTCATCTTTCGTGCAGATGAATGTTGAGAAGCTTATGAAGATGGCCGGTGCGGTCCGCACTGGTGGTAAGGGTAGCATGAGAAGGTATGAGTTTTGCTTTTGTTGAAATATTCATTGGGAATTATATTAGAATAATGTAATGAGGGTGAGGCATTCCGCATTTACCTTGCCGTTTAGCATAGAAAATGAATCTGATTGTTTTTTAAGCAGTTGCCTTGCTATCCCAGTCTTTTTCCTTTATTAAAAATACCCATAGCTATTCACATGTCACACCGTTTGTCCCTATTTCAAGAAAAAGTATCTCTTGTATTTCATTTTGCACTTCGATAAGAATGAATACTATGATTCACGTTTTGATGTAATGGAAAACATAGCACGGGAAAAACTAATCCTTACTTGTGTGATTTCTAATAGTTAATTGCGTGTTTTCTGGCATTATTGTGTTTTTGTTCTTCTTGTGGGTCTGACCCCTCTGCTCTCGTGGTTGGTTGTCATAGAGCTCTTCTCCTGCTGCTATTGGAGAATATGTTGTGCGGTAATCTTTTACTGTTTTACCTGTGCCAATTACATCAAGAAAATGCATATCAATGTGCTTCAAGGTGTACTCTTTGTGGGTCATGTGCGAATTCTATGGTTTAGTATGTTCTGTAAGCCTGTTGAGATTGTCAATTGAGGTCATTTATAGGATGTGAATATGCTTATCAGGGTTGGATGGATTGAAGTTGTGCTCTTTCTAATTTTGATCTTACAGGCTAATGTGAATTCATTTGTTTGTCAGCTGTTTCGGTTTGTTATCTGTTGACTCTGTCTCTTTCGAAATATATGACATGTTAACTATATAATCTTACCTTATAAAAAAGTTTCAGTGAATATTGCAATTGATATTGTATAATGGTTTATATTTTGAAACAATTTTTATTTTAATTTCTGGCCAAAATGCGTTATAATAAGAAACAGAAGTATGCTGAATGTTTGATCGCACATATAATTTTTTTCTGATATCTTCTTCGGGCATTGCAGAAAGAAGAAGGCCGTCCACAAAACTACTACCACAGATGACAAAAGGTTGCAGAGCACCTTGAAGAGAATAGGAGTGAACGCTATTCCTGCTATTGAAGAAGTGAATATTTTCAAGGAGGACCAGGTTATTCAGTTTAGCAACCCTAAAGGTTAGTTGAAAGATTGATAATCTGAATTTTCAGTAGTACTGTGATTTTGACCATATCTTCTTGGAAATGTTAATATGACCTACTTCTTGGTCTATTGTTTGCTCTCTTTCTAATATTATTTGCTCTTCCTCCCCAGTTCAAGCCTCCATTGCAGCTAATACTTGGGTCGTTAGTGGTGCATCACAAACCAAGAGTATAATCTCTCTTCCTTTGAATTTAAATGCTTGAATGTAATATAATATGCTACTCGGACACGGGTATGAAAAGGTTCAATGGTTTTGGGCTTTTTGCCTCAAATTGAGTGTCCAAATATTCAGATTTCAGACCCATTTCAGAGTGTCTACTTGAGCTAAATTGAAGAGTCCGAATAACATAGTTATATGTTTTTAGATTGGAAAATTTTCATAAAACGACCTTTTATAATCACCTTTTTTCAAAAAACTACCTTTTAAAAATTTTCTTTTAAAAACTACCTTATATAACAACTTTCTTTCAATATACTACCATTTTACTGTTAATAGGGTTTAATCACTAATAATTGAGTCACTGTAAATTGTTTTTCCCGGCAGCAACGCCTACGGCGATTGTAATTTATTGATTAGTATTAAATATAAACGTAAAATGGTAGTATATTGAAAGGAGTTTGTTATATAAGGTAATTTTTTGAAATAAAATTTTTAAAAAGGTAGTTTTTTTGAAAAAAGTTGGTTATAAAAGGTAGTTTTTTGAAATTTTGCCTTTCAGATTTATTCAATTTCGTCATTTATGATTCAGAGAATATATGTTGATTTGCCTGCTCATTTAATTGAGATAACTACTTTTGTTTTTCAGAATTGCAAGACATCCTTCCTGGAATTATCAACCAATTGGGTACAGTTTTCCCCTTTTTTTTTGTGTTTCTGGAGATACTTGCTTCTTTTCTACAGCTCTACTATTTTTTTTTAAGATACTTGATTCTCTTCTACGGTTATACTTGGTCTCGTATTTACAATTTAATGACCCATTCTCTATATCTCAGGACCTGATAACTTGGACAACTTAAGGAAGCTAGCAGAGCAGTTCCAGAGCAGGGCACCCAATGCTAACGCCGATGGAAATGGAGCAAATGCTGCGGAGGATGATGAGGACGAGGTTCCGGAGCTTGTCCCTGGCGAGACCTTTGAAGCAGCTGCAGAGGAAGGACAGAAGACATCTTAATTTGTTGGATGACTCTGTGTGCTTTATATCTTCAAATATTTTCGCTTCCTCTTGTCCGCCTTTTTTGTTTAATTTAGCAATTTTGCTGAATCTCTTTCAAACAATTAGTTAAGCGATGTGTATTGTGACCGGAGGCAAGTTAGTTTTATTAAGCCTGATTGAGTTTCATCTGCAGGTGTGTAGCAATGATTTGAACCTCAGTGTCCGACTGCTCAATCTAAAAGTGATTCTTGGCTTGGCCTTGCAAAAAGAGACGTTTTTTAGGATCTTAGGAAGAATTTGGATACACTGTTATTTAGAATGTGGATATGGGCTTCTTTCAGCTTGAAACCTTCGTATTCTGTTTTGGTCATTTTCAAATTTCAATACTTGAATCGGACAACAATCAAAATAAGCCCTCCATAGAAAAAAGAAACATAGAATTACGAAGTTGAGGTAAGTTGAGCCAGTGCTAGCTGACACTTCTATTTTCTTTGTTTTGGTTATATGATTGGCTTAGTTAAGTTGTCTTGGCTCGGTTACGAAGTTTTTGTTCCGCACTACATTGCTCTCGGTTCAAAAATATGTGTAACATATGCATCTTAACGATTCCAATCTACAATTCTGAATCCTATTTTTCTATCAATTTAAATATGTGTAACATATGCATCTTAACGATTCCAATCTATAATTCTCAATCCTATTTTTCTATTAATTTGTAAGTTAAATCTTGTTGGATTTGTTTTAATAATTCACTTATTTGTTTACGGTTTGAGTACATACCGACCTTCTTGTGCTCTCTTATCAGCAGACAATTGCGTGCTGCACTGAAGAATTTTAATTGAACTTTTGCATTATTTAATGTTTATTTCGGAAGTAGTTCAACCTGAAATCCGCACCAGGGTTTTGGACAAAAGTTGCGAGACTCCAGGTGGAAGTTCATTCATCGAATCATTCTAATATAGAAAATAAAACAACGCAGAAAAATATACTAGATGAATATTATTGGCATCGTAGTTGTGTCAATCACGGTGGTCTAAACATTTATCATCCTTTTTTTAACATTAGCATCATATGAGTTGCTTCCTGCTTCCGTTGCATCAAAATTTGATTTCATTTTCAATCATTTTTGGTGGTTATATAATGGCTCTAACGGTCCGTTTGGTAGTTGGTGATGGGAATGAATTTGTATGTAAATCTGTAAAGAAAATCACAGGTAAATTTCTTCTTAAATTATCATTTTCATTTAATACCACCTTGTAGATGGTAATGAACGCTAATGAAAATTGCTTCCTTTTGGAGAAAAAACACAAGCTTAGTGGTGAGATTGTTTTTCCATGGAGAAAAAAAATACAAACTTGTGGGCTAAAATTGCCTCCCCATGGAAATTTTAAGGGTGCTTTCTTGTAACATTGCACTTAAAATTTATTCCATTATTACCATTAATAACGATTACCAAATGGACCGTAAAGGTATTCACTGGGTCAACAAAGAACCATAACCAACCAAAAGGAAAAGGAGGCTTGGGCATTCTCAATATGCACCTTTTGAATAAGGCTTACCTTATGAAACAAACTTGGAGGATTTTCCTCCATCTACAACTCCTCATCTCAACAGTTTTCAACGCCAAGCATCCTCTGTCCTTAATCAAGGCTCAGAAGCAATGTCTAACAGGTGGCCTTCAGGCTTCACTCTTGGGGGAAGTCGAGGTACTAGACAAGCCTCAAATACTCTTGGGCAGTGCATGGAAAGTTGGAAATGGTAGAAGTACTTCGGCAGTTAATCAACCTTGGGTTAATAGAAGCATCCCAGAGGCTAATTCCAAAGTTCTACTAAGAGAAGCTAAATCTTGGAAGGTCAGTGATTTCATTTGCAGCCAAGATTGTTCCTAGTGGAAGGTTCGAGAGGTTTTCAATTGCTTTACCCATGTCTCTGCTAAACTAATTATCACCCAAGAGCTGCCTCAAGATTTACAAGAGGATGTTTTCCTTTACTGGAAATTCCACCCTTTTGGGAAGTATACATAAAATCAAGATTAGCCTTTTATATATATATATATATATATATATATATATATATATATATATAAGTGAAGGGGGGAGGAAGATGGTGTCCCCTCACAAAAAGTCTAATATACCCTTAATGATTTAAATTGCCATATATATATTAAATAGTCTTTTCTTCTTCCTACTTCCCATATATATTGAACAAGAACAAGTTAATAATAAAATTGAACTTCAAATTTCAATTAAATATTAAATTAAGGAGAATGATTCCTCTTCTTAAATATGTGTGAAAAACTCTTATCAAAAATTAAATTGACAATATAACTTGATTGAAACAATCCGTACAAAAAATAAAAAACTTGAATTTCATATTAATAATTATAATGATAATATTTTAAAACCTAAATATTGATTATTGGGTAAATCTCTATTATATAAATCAAACTCTTCCACTTTATTAATATTCAACTATTGAATTTGATAAACAAATTCTTCCACTTTACTTGAGCACAAGTTTTCTTCTGCTTTGTATTTCCTTCACTTATATAATAGATATTTGAATAATGATGAACAAATAACTAAAAAAACCAACAAAACATTGATTTAAGAAATATATATTAAAAAACAAATTAAAAATCATTATAAATGTCTGTTCGAATCAAATTTTTTGTAGCACTGATGAATAACTAATTGAGAAAAAGAATTTTAATATGACACGCACGCATAGCGTGCAAAAAATACTAGTATATATATATAGAAACAGGATCACGTGAAAACCACTATTAGGCTGAAAACTGAAAACTGCAACATAAAATGAGCAAAAAGTTTCTTAAAATGAGCAAAAGATAAAATGAGTAAAAAGTTCTTAAAATGAGCGAAAACATAAAATGAGCAAAAAACATAAAATGAACAGAAGTTTGTAAAATGAGCAAAAACTTCGTGAAATGAGCGAAAGTATGCTAAAATGAGCAAAAGTTTCTTAAAATGAGCAAAAACATAAAATGAGCAAAAAACAAAAAATGAGCAAAATTCTGCGAAATGAGCAAAAAGGCTGTTTTTCAGTTTTCAGCTTAAGGTTAGTTTTCAGTGGTACCTACCTCTATATATATATATATATATATATATATATATATATATATATATATATATATATAGATGCGTGCGAAACCATGTAGAAAATTAAATTAATTGCTAATTATATCTAAAAATTAGGGATTTTTAAATTTTAATCAGTTTATCTCACTAAATCATGGATTTTTGAGAGGGAAGTAACTTACAGGGTTGTAAATTTTCAATGTTTTCTTTTTATTGTGCCTTTTTATTTTTATATTTTTTAAATTAATTAGGTAGTTACATTCCTTTTTTATTTTTCTATTTTTCCGTGTTCCGCTCTGTTGTCATATACTTCCTCTGTTTTTTTAGTTGCAACATTTGCTTTTTCACATTTACCGAGACACTTATTTGAACGTTAATATCTCATATTGGGTGTAAATAAAAATTATAAAAATTTGATATTTGGAATCATCACATTGAGACGAATCTAACAAGATCCCACTTGACTATGTTTTCTCTTATATAATGGTGCGAGATTACTTAACAAAGTTGGTTGATGAATAGTGCCAAAAAGCAAATGTTGCAACTAAAAAAACAGAGGTAGTATAATAGAGAAATCATTAGCTCTTCTTCCAATGAAAGCAACCCGTCTCCTACATAAACTCAAGACCTAGCCTCCCCCCTCTCTCTTTCTCTCTCAAACCCTAGCCTCCCTTACCCCTTCTTCATCAGTTAGGGGCTGCCATGGATGATATCATCCATGGTAAGCCCCTTTTCCCCTTTTATTTTCAGTTTTTAATTCATTTTCTTGTTTTGTTTAGTAAATTAGTCTCTCTTTATGAGATTTTTTCAAACCATGTTATGGGGTTTTTAGTTTCTGTTTTGAAAATTTCTCCCCTATGTGAGTTGTAAGTATGGTTTTTTTTTGTTTTTAGGTATGAGAAATTGTTCTCATTGGTTGAAGTTCGAGACTCAACATGAATGTATTAGAATCTCGGATGCGGTCAACATAACTCGGTCAAGAATGTTCTTCCCAAACTACATCATAATGATAGACTTCCTCATTAATAGCTGCTTGATTCAGCAAATACAAGGGGGCTGCGCTATATTGCTCGATCTAGTTCATTATAGTTCCTTCGACGACGAATTTGATTTAGCCTTGTTTAATTGTATCTTGTTTTTCCTTAATACCTATTGTACATGCCGTTTGGCCTTCAATTAATGAATTTTCTCTTTAAAAAAAAAAAAAGCAACCCGCCTCCTACTCAAGCTTTTTCTTCCTTCTTTAAGATTATCTGGCATCTACCAATCTTCCCTAAATGGATACAGAAGTCGTGGCAAAGTGCTTGTGCTTTGCCAACACAAAGTAACCATATTACTGAAGGATTTTGTCCTCGATCAAATGTAACAAACTAAATGTATATCGACATATTATGGAGATAATATATATTCAATAATATTAGGTGACCGCGACGTTTTGCTAGAAGCTAATTGCGGTTTGTTGGGCTAGTATAATTGGGCCAACTACTAATATATATTGGGTCCTATTAGGTCACACAATGTGACGATCCTTGGATATTACCCAAACCCATTTGTGAAATGAGTTGGGTGGTTTTAGTTGGGTGATTTAGATAGGTGTAACTCATTAGTTTATTAGGCCCATAATGTGTGACATTATGAAGCAAATAAAGCCTCATGAAATGTCTCTTTGTAACCACCATATATAGACATATGGGGGTTACAAAGTAGAGTGACATTACATCATCTTTAGAGAGGAAAAAATCTGATTTTTCCTTGCTCTTCCTTTTCCCCATTCGGCCACTACACACCTCAAAAGCAAGAGAGTTCTCCTCTCTTCCGTACTAGCATACGTGGTGATCCAAGGGTTGTTCGTGGACCAACACTAGAGGAACGACGTTTGACGTTCTAAAGGTTTTCCACTAGAAGGTTTGTGGTGTAAGAAGAATTCACGCATCAAGAGGTATATTCTATACTCTTAATAGATTCATGTTAATTTATGCAAAGATTTTGGTGTTAGATGTTTAAGTGTATGATACTCGTTTTCCACATTAAGCATCTAAACTCCTACAATGGTATCAGTTAGCTTCTTGCATAGATTAATTTGATCATCTGTTGGATGTGTTTTTTAATTATTTTAATTCGATTAAGGGAGTGATTTATATATGAGTTTATTTGCATGATTAATATTATGGTATTAATTGATTGGAAACATAAAAATTGGATTTTTATGTATATGTTATACTCAAAATTCCATCAAAAGTGCCTGGAAAATTCTGATTTTCTTTTCTATATAATTCGAATTTTGTTAGGAAAATTAAGTTTGCTGTATTTCAATTGAATTGTATATGTGCCTAGTTTTTGAATTAAATTATTTTGGGTGTTTATGCATAATGGATTTTATGTTAAAAACCTAAAATCAGGAAATGTCAGATTTTGTGTATTTATTTCAAGAATTCATATTATTTTATTTTATTTTGTTTAAAAGAAAAATAATATGAACCCTAATTTTTTTCCCCCAAAACAATTGTTGTAAGTTCCATTCAATTATGCACAAGGGTTGTTAGTAATTGAGTGGGAGGGTGGAGGAATTTGGACCGCCGTGGTCAGGCGGCATTACCGCCTGCAAGACGACTGGCGTGGTGGCTGCACACATCTGGGCACGCGAATAGTGCAGGGTGTGCGGCAGGGCTTTAATTTTATTAGTTAATTATATGTGATAATTGACTAGTTATTTTTAAGGGGTTACTAAGTAGTTAGTAACTATTGTTATATGTTAATATGATTAAAATATAAAGGGTGCCTTAAAAGTGCTTTTTAGTTTTTTTTTTTCTTTAAATTTAATAGTTGATTAAATTTGTTAGATTAATTTTTTAAAGCCCTTAGGAGATAAATTTTTTAAAAATTTATCTAAGGTACTCTCCATACGATTTAATATGAGACTAAATCTTGATGGTGTTATTATGTTTTCAAATTGTTAAAACATGATCATTTAATTTTAATAGTTGATTAAAATGCATGTTTATATATTTATGTGATAAGTATGGCCCAAACTTGGATAGAAAATACGATATGCATATCGTTAATGTATTTTTGTAATCTAAATACGATCTACGCATCGTTGGTATTTTTGTATATTTTAGTTTACAATTCCAAAATATTTATTCAAGTAGTAATAAGAAGAATGATGATTCGATCTTATCCCATGAAGCACAAGGATGGAGATCCATGGTGATTCAACAATGGAGGCCTTAAAGAGTAGTCTTTAGGTTTAGGGGCCATACTAGGATCACATTTTATTTTATGCATTTAAATATTACTTTTAAATGCTTTTTAAGTTTATTATGCTTGTGATTTAATTATTTAAATGTTCACTAGTAATTAAATCAACATAATAATTTACTTAGGTCCCTTAAAATAAAATATTGGGTTTTTGCTATTCCAAATAAACATCTACTAAAACCTTGATCGTTGGTAATAGGTTCTGCCAAAGCAGAGTGTTACTTCCAATCTTGGGCTAAGTAGAGTAAATTTCCGAAATTTGCATGTTTAGTTTGGTTTGGCCTAACAAAATCATCAAAATGGTTTTGGATTTTGTAGCAAAGGATTGGGTTTTGTGTTGGGGTGACAAGCTCTGTCTAGGATTAGGAGGGCTCTCCCCAACGTTGTGGGTAACTTCCTTACTTGGGAGCTATAATCACCTTGGCAATCACCCATCAACTAAGAATTACAATTGTTATAATTAGTAAAAGAGTTTACTTACCTTTTAAACTTGGTTTTAAGTAGAGGCCAAAGTCCACTTGTAAATCATGTTTGATAGGATCTTAGAATCACTTGATTCAGAATGGACACTTTAAAATTGATCAAGTGCATGGCTTTTATTTTGAAGTGTTTAAAATTTGTTAAAAGCTATTATGATAAACATACTTATTACTTTTGCATCTTCTATGTAGATATCATGTCTGGTAACAACAGTATTCACCTTTTAGCTTACGTTCAATCCTTGATAAGGATAAGTTGAACGGGAACAACTTCCTTGATTGGGAAAGGAATCTAAGAATTGTTCTTAGATTCGAAGGTCGAGAGGATGTTCTTGAAACCCTGATCCCGGTTTTCACAACCACCTCAACTGAAGCCGAAAAGGCGGCCCATAAGGCCATTACAGAAAGGTCAGTAATTGTTACTTGCCTTATGCTCGCGGCTATGGAACCAAGCCTTCAAAATAGGATTGCAAGCTTGGATGCCTACAGTATTATCCGACAGCTGAAAGCCATGTTTCAGCAACAAGCTCGGATAGAGAGGTATGAGACTCACAAGGCTATTCTTGAGTGTGCGTTAGTCGAAGGCAAGCTGGTCGCCACTCATGTCTTCGAAATGATTGGTTATTTCGAGGCAATGGAGAGGTTGGGCTTTCCTTATAGCCAAGAGTTGGCTACTGACATCATACTACACTCACTTCATGAAGGATTCAACCAGTTTAGGTTGAACTTCAATATAAATGGGGTGTCGAAAACCCTTGCTGAGTTACATGGAATGCTCATGACTGCCGAGCAAAACATCTCTGTTGCACCTAAGAAGGAAGTTCTTATGGTTCAAAAGGGAAAGGGTTTTAAGAAGGTTTGGGCTGGCAAGAAAAAGCAAGACAAAGGCAAGCAAGTTGCCACTAAGACTGTTGATAAGCCACAGGCAAAGGCAAAGCCAAAGGTGGCCGCAAATGCCAAGTGCTTCTATTGTGATCAAATAGGTCATTGGAAGCGTAACTGCCCAAAGTATCTAAAGGATAAGAAGTTTGGGGCTTCTTCTTCAGGTATATATGTCATTGACATTAATTTAGCAACATCTACTTCTTGGGTATTTAATACGGGTTGTGTTTCTCACATTATTTCGAATGTGCGGGGACTAACAAGGAGTAGAACCTTAGCTAAAGGGGAGGTAGAACTGCGCGTTGGAAATGGTGCAGGAGTTGCGGCCGTTGCAGTTGGGACTTATAGTCTACCTTTGCCTTCCGGTTTAATATTAGAGCTTAATAACTGTTATTATGTTCCTGCTATTACCAGAAACATTATTTCTATTCCAGTTTTGGAGAATGAAGGGTTTTCATTTACAATTGAGAAAGGTTGTTTCTCTGTTTATTTGAATTCAATGTTTTATGCCACTGCTAAAGGTCTAATGGTCTATATTTTCTTGACTTAGACAAAGCTGTCCTTAACATAGACAGCAAAAAACATAGATCAAGCGATACTAATCCTACTTACTTATGGCATTGTCGTTTAGGACACATAAACGCGAAACGCATTCAGAAGTTACATAAAGATGGACTTCTAACATCTTTTGACTTTGAGCCATTTGATGTGTGTGAATCATGTTTAATGGGTAAAATGACAAAGTCACCTTTTACTGGAAAGGGTGAAAGGGCCAGTGATCTATTGGGCCTAATACATACTGATGTGTGTGGACCAATGAGCACAAAAGCTAGGGGAGGGTTTGGGTACTTTATTAATTTTACTGACGATTTGATTAGATATGGATATGTCTATTTAATGAAGCATAAGTCGGAATCATTTGAAAAGTTCAAAGAATTTCATAATGAAGTCCAAAACCAACTTGGCAAAACAATCAAAGCACTACGATCTGATCGTGGTGGTGAATATTTGAGCCAAGAGTTTAGTGATCACTTAAAGAGTTGTGGAATTCTTTCACAACTAACTCCGCCTGGAACACCTCAGTTGAATGGTGTATCCGAAAGGAGGAACCGAACTCTACTTGATATGGTTCGGTCTATGATGAGTTTTGCTGATCTACCAATCTCCTCCTGGGGATATGCTCTCGAAACTGCTACTTTCACACTTAATAGAACTCCATCAAAGGCAGTAGAAATGACATCATATGAGATATGGAGTGGAAAAGTTCCAAGCTTGTCTTTTCTACGTATTTGGGTTGTGAGGTTTATGTAAAACGTTTACTTTCAGATAAACTCGCCCCTAAATCAGATAAGTGTTTCTTTGTGGGTTATCCCAAGGAAACCAAGGGCTATTACTTCTACAATCGAACTGAGGGCAATGTGTTTGTTGCTCGTCGTGGTGTCTTTTTGGAAAAATATTTTAATTCCAAAAAGGCAAGTGGGAGTAATGTATTTCTCGAAGAAGTTCGAGAAAAGCAACAAATGGACATAGGTCAACCTATATTAGAGTCAGAAACACAAGTGCCAGCTGTGGAGATTGAAGTAGTTCCTCCTTTGGAGGAATCTTCTCCCACAATTGACCAAGTGTTGGAGGACGTGCATCCCATACGCGAACCTCCTACTGTCCCACTCGAATCTAATTCGTGCAAAAATTCTCAATTTGTTGAGAAGAAAATTTATCCTGTTGCATCCCCTCGTAGGTCTAGTAGACCAAGAATTCCAACCAAAAGGTTTGTTGATTTCTTGTTAACCGAAAGTTCTGAGATAATGATTTTAGAATTTGAGGAACCTACTACTTACAAGCAAGCTTTGATGAGTGAAGACTCCGAAAAATGGATTGAAGCCATGACGTCCGAAATGGCATCCATGTCTGAAAATCAAGTATGGGACTTGATGGATTTGCCCGATGGGGTTACACCTATTGGTTGCAAATGGGTTTTCAAAGTGAAAACAGACAAGGATGGTAACATTCAGGTTTACAAAGCAAGGTTGGTTGCAAAAGGGTTCAAGCAAGTTCATGGTATAGTCTATGACAAAACCTTTTCACCAGTAGCAATGCTTAAAAAAATTCGGATACGCCTAGGGATCGCTGCCTTTTATGATTACGAGATTTGGCAAATGGATGTCAAAACCGCTTTCTTGAATGGGTTCTTGAGAGAGGATGTGTATATGACACAACCGGAAGGTTTTGTGGATCCAGAATATCCTAGGAGGGTATGTAAGCTTCAAAATTCCATTTATGGATTGAAGCAAGCATCCCAGAGTTGGAATCTTCGATTTGATGAGGCAATCAAACAGTTTGGTTTTTCTCAAAAACGGAGAAGAGTCTTGTGTTTACAAGAAGGAAAGTGGAAGTAACATAGTCTTCTTGGTCTTGTATGTAGATGATATACTTCTGATAGGAAACGACATTCCCATGCTTGAGTCAGTTAAGGAATGGTTGAAGAGTTGTTTCTCTATGAAAGACCTTGGAAACGCTGAGTACATTTTGGGGATCCAGATCTATAGGAATAGGTCTAAGAGGATGATTGGACTTAGCCAACGAACTTATATAGATAAGATCGTTACTAAGTTCAACATGGAAAACTCTAAGAGAGGTTTTCTACCCATGCAACATGGTGTGTCGCTTAGCAAGACTCAGTGTCCTTCTGGACCTGATGAGATTAAGCGAATGAGTAATGCTCCTTATGCGTCAGCTATAGGGTCCATTATGTACTCCATGATTTGTACTCGCCCAGATGTTTCATATGCCTTGAGCATGTGTAGCAGATTCCAATCAAATCCAGGTGACGCACACTGGAGTGCAGCTAAGAATATCCTAAAGTACTTGAGAAGGACTAAGGATAATTTCTTAGCGTATGGAGGTGAAAGTAAGTTAATTGTTGAGGGTTACACAGATGCGAGCTTCCAAACTGATAAAGATGATTTTCGATCCCAATCTGGTTTCATATTTTGTCTAAATGGAGGGGCAGTAAGCTGGAAAAGTTCAAAGAAAAGCACGGTCGCTGATTCTACAACAGAAGCTTAGTATATTACTGCAGCAGATGCAGCAAAGGAAGCCGTTTGGATGAAGAAGTTCATTCTAGAGCTAGGAGTAGTGAATAGGGTTGGAGATGGTATTGTTTTACATTGTGATAACAATGGTGCCATAGCTCAGTCTAAGGAACCAAGATCACATCAACTTAGAAAGTTTCATCTCATTCAAGAAATCGTTGAGAGAAAAGATGTAATAGTTAGCAAAGTTCATACGGATAGAAATGTCGCTGATCCTTTCACTAAACCATTACCTCATCCTAAGCATGAGAGTCATAGTAGGGCTACAGGGCTTAAGCATGTAGGAGAGTGGTTTTGATTGTGTACTATTTATTTTTAATTAGTTCACAGTTGTAGTTACTCTTATGATCTGTTTGGTTATGTTTATCAATAAAAGGTTATATTCTTATTTAATCTTGGTTTAGTATTAAATAAAACGTTCAAAGTATTTTATAACGTTTGATAGGATTGTCAAATACGTGATTTGACAAATGAAACCCTATCCAGTGAACAGGAGTTATAATATACCTTGGTCCCTAGTTCGAATCATTAAAGTTGAACGTAAATGTTTATGTTTCATGGACTAGATTGCAAGTTGATTGATACCGCAATTTCATGGGCTATGGGGGCATAGAAATGTCTAGTCATTTGCATAGGCGTGTATAGTTGATACACGTTGGGCAGACCTAGTGGGAGTTCTCTAAAAGGTTTATGAGAATCTCATTATTATATTTAGTGGATTCCTTTGACATGAGTATGACACTATTCTTACTTAAGGATTAGTATGTTTTTTACACTGCAAAACGTCGTGCCGTAAAAGGAGGCTATAAAGGCAGTGATCGGAACTACTACGAATTGAGTGAAAGTTTTGGTT
This sequence comes from Beta lomatogona, assembly GCA_947646795.1. NCBI lineage: Eukaryota > Viridiplantae > Streptophyta > Magnoliopsida > Caryophyllales > Amaranthaceae > Beta > Beta lomatogona. The sequence continues at coordinate 3,835,273 of CANSNZ010000934.1, forward strand.
ATACAAGACTGGATAAAAGTCCTCCTAAGAGTTAGGATTGGTGTCTTGGCCTCTTGAAGAGCGAGAACTGAAAATGCATGGCAGTGCTCAAATAGATTAAGGAGTTAATCGTTTGTTTCGACAGTTCGAACTCGAATTTCAAGAAACAACTTGAATATTGGTATGGTTTACATATGATGTTACCATATCATCAAGTTAGACATTAAGCTACTTAAGGAGTTTTAAGGTTACACACTTGTTCTTAGTCAAGTGGGAGATTGAAGGATTTTGTCCTCGATCAAGTGTAACAAACTAAATGTATATGGACAAATTATGGAGATGATATATATTCAATAATATTAGGTGACCTCGACGTTTTGCTAGAAGCTAATTGCGGTTTGTTGGGCTAGTATAATTGGGCCAACTACTAATATATATTGGGTCCTATGAGGTCACACAATGTGACAATCCTTGGATATTACCCAAACCCATTTGTGAAATGAGTTGGGTGGTTTTAGATGGGTGGAATAAAAGATGTAACTCATGAGTTTATTAGGCTCATAATGTGTGACATTATGAAGCAAATAAAGCCTCATGAAACATCTCTTTGTAACCACCATATATAGACATATGGGGGTTACAAAGTAGAGTGACATTACATCATCTTTAGAGAGGAAAAAAATCTGATTTTTCCTTACTCTTGCTTTTCCCCATTCGGCCACTACACACCTCAAAAGCAAGAGAGTTCTCCTCTCTTCCGTACTAGCATACGTGGTGATCCAAGGGTTGTTCGTGGACCAACACTAGAGGAACGACGTTTGACGTTCTAAAGGATTTCCACTAGAAGACTTGTGGTGTAAGAAGAATTCACGCATCAAGAGGTATATTCTATACTCTTAATAAATTCATGTTAATTTATGCAAAGATCTTGGTGTTAGATGTTTGAGTGTATAATACTCGTTTTCCGCATTAAGCATCTAAACTCCTACAATTACTAGACAGATACACGTCTCTTGAACTTGCAATCGTTATGGTCAGACTTTGGAAGATGATCAACACCTTTTTCGGCTTTGTACTCTCTCAAAACAAGTTTGGAGACTTGGACAATTAGGTCTCCATTCTAAATTACTTGGATCTCTTTCTCTAGGGGAATGGGTCTCATTCTATATCCAACTTTTCAAAAGCTAGGATGGTCTTTTAAGCCTAAGAACACCATACTTTATTGCAACTCTCTGGAGCATCTGGATCATAAGGAACAATAGTATTTCCCAATGGGAACCTTATACTCTAGACAATTAAAAAAATAATAATTATGCTGAGTTGGATTCCATTACTACAATCCTTAACAAGTCTTTATTAATGGTGGGTAGATAAAAAAATTTCCTAAAGTATGTATGGCATAACATCAAATCTTCAACCAACCTATGCAGATGAACATGGGTTTCTTAATCATCCCTACAAGTAGAGATGGTTGCTTGTCTTCAAGGTATGTGTTAGATAATCTAAACTCCCTTGTTGATTGTATTCCATTGATCAATGTTACAATGACAATCATAATCATATTAGGAAACTAACAAGATTTGTGAAGATAATATTTTACAAAAATATATTCTAAATCTAGGATGAGAATATTATGTGTATATTCTCTATCAGTATGAAATGGGTAGTTTCTAATGATTTGGAAAAAAATACCATCTACACAGTGTCATATGCAACTGCCTCAGACATAATCTTCCTGGGCCTCGATAAGTGTTTTCTGGATGATGCGACAAATAACACAACTCGATAAAACCTTTCAATATTGTAGAGCTCACAAGGTGGCTAGGGATCAAGTCCAACAAGCTCACCAGATCAAGACTGTTGTTGATGGTTATCTAGTTTATCTACTTTTCTTCCAAGGATTTAACTTACGGTTTTAGCTGATGTCCAAAAAAAAAAAAAAAAAACAGCATGTGAGTTGAACGCATAATTTAAGGAATAGATTGGTGAAGAGTGTTTAGGCCCATGACCTGGTCAAATAATATTTTATAAAAGCCCATGAAATAGTCAAAAAGACATGCTCATAAGGAGCCCATCAGCCTTTTTGAGCTGAAAAGAATCTTAAAAGGATATAGCTTTCTTAAAAGTTGGGATGTTCCCTATTAGGTTTTTCTGTTTGAGAAATCACCAACACTATAAAAGGAACCAGTCTCATCAATGAACATATATTCAATTCTCACCTACAAAACCAGAGCATCTCTCTCTATATTTACTCACTTTCTCTCTCTACCTCAATCACAACTGACTTGAACGTCGGAGGGGGGGTTCCCGAAAAAACCCAGTTTGATTGTATTTTGCATGATCTCCGGCGACAAGACTATCGGGATTGAACTCCTTCTCGAGATTTTAGACCCTCAGCAACACTCATTTCTTTGACCAGTTTCTAAACAGAAACAGTTTAGCGCCGTCTGTTGGGATACAACATTCCAAAATCACGTATCGAGAACAACATGCGACCCCGAAAAAAATCAACCCAAGCTCCACATGCAAGTCAAGCCACACCGATACAATCCTCTCAACACAATGTGTTTGTAGAATCACTTGCTCTAGACGACGAGGGATCCACCCCTCAGGATATTGAGGAACATCCTATCCCTCGGGATCAATATCCTCCAAACCCTCCTCCCATCGTAACCATGGCAGATATAGAAAGAATCGCTTAGCAGCGGAACGAAAACATGCAACGAAGTTTGCATGAGCTTATAGCCGACATCCCGCAATTTAATTATAGAACACCTCAGCCCAACCATGTGGGTTCTCGAGAAGAGGCTGGAGGTGAGAGGCAAACTCAGGAGGAACCCTCTAGTCTCGCATTCCTAACCGGGAGTAGGGGGAAGGACCCCGACAAGGTACCTCCCATCGTGTCCGAGATTTTGATGCCCGATGTCTCATCGAAGAAAGCCAACGACAACGATAGGAGCAGGACGCTCAAAATATAATCAACAACAAGCGTAAGGCTGGCCAACGAGATAAGACTTTGTATACTTCGTCTAGAATTTAAAGTTTTAAACTCAATAACCTAAGCCCACCCTTTTACCATTGTTTTAGTTGATTTATTAGTTTACCGTCCCTAAATTATCTTAATTAATTTGGGCCCAGTTTGCAAGATAAAAGTATTGTTTTTTTTTTTTTGTGTGTAAAGAGAGCCACAAGGACATATGATGTAGACGGGATTTAATCTCAGGTTTTGGGTACCACCTTCCAAGACTTTAACCACTTGAGCCAACTGCCAACCCTAATTCTTTAATGTCCCATTCACTTATTGTACTTTCTAATTATAAGGTGAGTGGAAGTCACTAAAAGGTAGATAAAGTAATACATATATACTTCCTCTACTTAGAAATAGTCACACAATTTGCATTGTGCTTACTATTCACATCTTACACTTTGCTGTCGAAACTCTACCCTTTGCCACATGTTGTCTGAGTCTCCCTCCAGTTGCCAGCCGTAAAGAGTTTCTTCTTGCTTGCCTTTCTTATAAGTGTAAACACCATAAAAAGAAGGATATGCTATTGACTTTCTTAGTGCTTGCAATAAGGAAAGAAATCTACCCCTTATTGTTAGCCTTCCCGGATAATGGAGAAGAAGCTTAAAATGGCTTAGGTTTTATCACATTCTTTCAAACAGGCTTGAGAAAGAAAAAACTTATTTATTGCTAGATGGATTAGAACTATTGTTACATATTCCCGAGATATGAAGAACGAAATCTTATCTATAGCCCAACCCTTCCGACAAGAACAGTTCCACCCTTTCCTAAAGCCTTCACTAACTAACTAAAACACTAAGACTTAGCCTAACTACCACGGAAAGCATAGTAAGAAGGGCTGAAAGGACATGTCATATTTCGGGTATTTGCCTTAATAAAGGAAGAACTAAAAGCAATTTAAAAAAGAGAAAAGGGTTTGCTTACCACATGCGAATTGAAGAAGTTGATTTCATTCATTATTGTCTTTGGTGATTTATATTTTATTAAAAACATAATCATATGAGTTATTGTTAGATTCGTCTCAATATATACTTTTTTATATCAACTTTTTATAATTTTTACTTACCGATAACTAAAGGTATTAATATTTGAAACCATGCATCAGCAAGCATGAAAAATGAAATGGTACTTCCCTCAAAAAAAAAAAAAAAAAAAAATGGTACAACTATTTCTAAATGGAAGAAGTAAAGTAAATTAGATAGATAGAAATATGTTGTATAGTTACTATATAAGATAAAGTAACGGATACAAGCTGGGCCAACTACTTAAATAATTAACATGCAAACTAGCATAAGATCCAGCATTCATGTATACAAGTGACCCATTATTATTACGAAGTTATAACAAGACGGAGCATTCCATAAAGCATGTCCACTATGGTGTGATTAAACAGCTCCAAAGCTTGCGCCAACTGATGCGAAGTTGGCGCCTTGTTGGATGTTGGCATGAATAGCGGTCTTACTAACAGGGTCATAAAAGTTAACTATATCGGTAGATAAATCCAAGTTAGCTCGGACTTGAGTCCAATTCACATTCTTGAAATCAGCAGCTGGACCACATTTGACATAAACCTTATTGCTACTAGTAGAGGGAATATTGGGTGCAGACCATGCCAACAGCCACCCACAATCCTTCCCTGCAAGGTTTTTGCCCAAATACACAACACCTCCCTTGGAGCCATATGAATCAGCCTCTTGGGTAAAGTTGCCTTGAGATCCAGCAGGAATATTAGGATACTTACTCGTCACTGTGCCATTCCAAATCTGAGCTTTGGAAAAATTCACTGTTGCACGGGTGGTGTTTGACATTTCGACAAACGCATTATTTCGCACTTGGTTTTTCTCATCCTTGACAATTGATTGTTGTGCTTGTGCCATTTTTCCCTGCTATGTAAGAAATAACAAGTTTATAAGTTTTCGTGATCGTCTTAAACAGTGCTATTTATTAAAAAAAATTACGTTTTTTGTTCTTTATATATTTTGATTACATATAAATACGCAAGACTAAATTAATATTAGGTAAGTAAAAGTATAATTGAGAGTGATGGATAGCCTAGTGGTTAGAGCCCACTTATATTCAAATGGCATAAAGTATGCAACATTATGAAATATAGAATATATGCAAATTAGAATTTAGAAATATTATTTTTATTATGTGAATATATTTACGGGAAGCATTCTAGTTTCTAGAGGCAACTAATCAATTAGTTATAATGAGATATTCGCTAAAAAAAACTGTTTATCTAGTAAATATAATACATACACAAAATTATTTCATCTAACGAATTTAAGAGCTCATGATAGGACATTACCTTGATAAGTTGTTCGGAATGTAGGTTATATTATATGTAGTACTAAATGAAGCTTATATGTGTTTTGCAATGCATCAACTAACTATCCATTGGTTGCATATTTATATACAATCCTTACCTTATAGTAGTACTCCTACTAGCTTTTTGATATTAGTATCAAATTATATACTTTAGAAATTCTATCAATTTGATAATGTTTGCATATATTCTTCAAGATAAAAAGTTTATGATTGTTTTGCATATATACTTCAAGATAAAAAATTTATGATTGTTTTGCATATATTCTTCAAGATAAAAAGTTTATGATTGTTTTGCATATATTCTATCTTATCATTTCGTATTTTGATACTTTTACGCGTATCATATTCTTGTTACAGATTTAAAGTTCCTAAAAACTAAATTTAAGTACAGAATAAAAAAATAAAATTGGCATTATCGTATTTTGATCAAATGAACTTAGAAAACTTCTGCTTGTCAATTAAATTAAAAAAAAACTAAGCAACGAAGATTATGTTTCTTTTGATACTAAGATCTCTATTGTAATTGCTTAGAACTTCTATTCTCCCCAACTAATCTGATAAAAGCTCTCCCTTCTCTCTAAAAAACACCCCTTCCCCTAACCCTAACCCTAGGAACTCGCCGGAGTTCCGGCGCCGCGAAGGTTTCCGGCGGGTTCTCCGGCGAGTTCCCCTGTGTTTCGTAGCTTTTTTCTTTTCGTTTAGTGGGTTTTCTTAGTTTCACAGTCCTCCCTTCGTTGTTGGTAGAATCTCCTTTCAGGCGGCCCAGTTCGTTGGTGTTTCTTCTGCCGCGTCGGTCGGTTTTCTCTCTCTGAAACTCTGGGTCAGTTTTTCTCCAGTGAGTCGGTCCTATTGTATGGTCGGTAAGTTTTTCGTTTTGGAATTCTGTTATTTCTCGTTTGTGGGGGCTTCCCTTTCCCTTTCCCATTCCCGGTTCTCGCGTCTGTTTGGGCTTCCCTTTCCTTCCCCTAATCTCGCGTCTGTTTGGGCTTCCCTTTCCCTCCCCTAATCTCACGTCTGTTTTGGGTTTCCCTTCCCCTTCTCCGGTTTGGTGTTAGTTGCTGTAGAGTTAGGGTAAGTTTTATGTTTGGGCTTCCCTTTCCCTTTCCCTGTTCTTATACCTTGTTGTTGAGTTTAGTGTAAGTTTCAATGGGGTTTAGTGTAGTCTCTTTGGTTGAAGTTAGTATGGGTAGGTTGATTTCTCTCTCAATCTACTTAGTAATTATGGTCTTGGTTGGAGGTAGTATGTGGTTTCCCATTGTCGGTATTACTGGTTGTAGTTGGTTAAGTATTTTGTTTGCTAGTTGTCAATTGGAAAGATGTTGGTTCAATTTTCCAGCAAGAACGATTAGGGTAGGTTCCTTTGAATTTCAGTGGCAGGTAAGGATGCATCAAGAGGTAAGAAAATCTTCTTTTTGGGTATAGTTGGTTTCCTCTCTCAAATTCTAGCAATAGATCTTACAAAGATGCTAGAATGGGCTACCTTGATTTTGGGTCAAATGGATTCTCGGATTCAAGGGTGAGGGGGGAAACGAGTTCTATCATAGGGTTCCAAAGTCAATGGAATTCCTTACAACTCCAAAGAATGGAAGTTAAAAGAGGGGGTCCAAAGAAAGTTAGGAATACTCTAAAAGTTTCATTCAAAGTGAGTGAGCATGGGAGAGGAGGGATTAGGATTTCATGGTTGGGACTAGTTTTCTCTGATTTTGAAAATCGGAGACTTGTTCGAGATCTAACAATGGTTAGATCTCAAATTAGCTTGGTAATGGTAATGTCAACCATTGCCTTGACAAACTACCATCTGAAGGCGGCTCCCTGGTTGGTGAAATTGGGGGTTCATAGCATGTCAACTCAATTGAGGTTCTCCTACCAAGAGGAGCAACCCAAAAGACCCTTTCAAAAGGGTTTTGAGTCACAAAGGAATGTGACTCTGTTTAGTATCATGAGCCGAGAATTCCATGTGACAAAAGGTCACTGGAATTGCTCATGTGGCGAGTCCCAAATCTCGCTTGTTCTTGGTTGTCCCGGCTGTGGAAGCAATATTCTCCTCCCACTACTTTTATCTGATTTGTTATACCCAGTTTATGGCTTTATGCAGGTTCTTTTAATCAAAGGTTCTACCAGGTCTTTACCACTACTTTGAGAGTTTTCATGAAGGTCACCAGCAATGAAGGCCGCCGACTCAAGCAAGTTTTTCCAAGTTTAGGGATATTAAGTTCTGGTAGTTGGACACAGGGCCATCCCAACAATCAAGGGTCCAATGAAGGAGTGTATCTATCCTACCTACTTAAGATCTTGTTATTTGTTTTTAATTTCGCCTCTAAGTATTGTAAGGGTCACTAATGACCCAAGTTGTGTGTAAACTCTCTTTTATTTAAGCAAATTCAGCCAATGCCGAAAAAAAAAAAAAGATCTCTATTGTATTATTCAACTCAAGCTGGAGGTGGCATCAAAATAGAGAGCTACTATTTTGATCGAATCCTAGCTCAGCATATACTAGCCAATTATGCACGCGACGCGTACCTGATTTTTTTTTCTTTCAAACACAAATTCTAGCCTTTTTGGGCATAAACAGGGGTAAACATTTGAATGTTAGACATTTTTTTGGCTAAATTTCGTAGGTTAAGCCTTTATCACTTAACCCTTCTTTTATCAATTTTTTTTACTTATTCTTTCTTTTAGGTTTTTAAAATTAAACTTGATGAACGATAAAAGAATGTTAAGTGAATTTATTTAGGATTTCTCACGTTGTATTAACATAGTATTTTGTATTAAATAAATCACTTCACTTTGTTAATTGATTGAATTTTTCGTTTTGATGTAATACTTGATTGTGTTTGTGAATTGACTGAAATGTATTTGATTGATGTAATGTTCTTTTTTACTTTTTTTAGCGTAAATGTACTAAATTTTATAGTCAATGGTTTTTTTTGTAGCTCAATTATGACTTGATTGCCTTCAACATTTAAGTTAATTTTTAATGTTATATTTTAGTTTGACTTTGTTTTTCCCCTTTTTTTGGTAGTTATTAATTTACTAATGGGCAGTTAAGTAAATTTAAGGGGGACACCATAGCTCCCCCCTTTCCTTATATAATAGAGATTATACTCCCTCCGTCCTTTATTAGTTTACTCGTTTTGACTTTTCACATTTATCGATGTAAAACATTGAGTAATAGTATCTCTAATTATGTATTTGTAAAAATTATAGAAATTTGATATTCCGAAACTACATATTGAAACGAATCAAACGATATCCCACATGATTATATTTTTCCTTACATATAAAGCACAAATGATGGTCAAAGTAATAAAGATGAATAGTATTATAAGTCAAATTGGATAAACTAATAAAGGAATGAGGGAGTATATAAGAAAGTATTGTTCTATGGGTCAAATTGGAATTTCTTGATTTAAATCTTCATGATTATTTCAAAATTATTACTTTTTGAATAAAAATAAAATATTATTTTAAAATTATAATTTACAAGAATATATAAGATTTGCCCTGATAAATGATAAGAGGATAGCTTTCTTATTTTAATAAAAGAATTTAATTTCCATAAAATCTCACAAACTATTTGGTGCAATTTTTTTTTTTTTTTTGGAGAAATGTGCAATTTTATTTTAAGAGTGACATGTTGATCAACTCCATTTATAGGAACCATTCTGTCAACCAAGTGTGCAACAACATTTCCAACTCTCCTAACATGGAAAACATAAGAGACTATCGAAACTCAAAAGTATCACCAACATGACATATATCATCAACAACAAAATCCAGTGGAATCCTTCCATTGTGCTCTTTGCTGATAGCTTTCACAATGTTGATGGCATCACTTCTAATTCGACATCTCGATACCTCAACTGCTTGGCAAGCAACACAAGAATACGAGCAGCCTTAGCTTCCGCTAAGGTCACATTTTGCATTGTGTCATCGCACCATTATAGCCCGAAGTTGTCCGGACCATCCCACAAGGCCACAACGCGACATCCGACCCCCATGCCAATTCCAGGAAGCACTGCGGCATCAGAATTAATCTGAATGCGTCCCAGAGCAGGTGTTTCCAGTCCCCATCAGAAGGCATCGCAAAGACTGACGCTTCTCCCAAACACCCTCTGCTTTAGTATATTGCTATAAGATAGATTTTTATACCCTTTTCTTGATATTGAAAAAAGAAGAATTTATTAATCATCAACCAAACCAGTTTGACAAATTTGACAAAGCTACAATCAAGACAAAAGCTACGTGATTAACTAAATCTTCAAGAGTACAATCTTTTGAAAAACTTAGTGAAAGACAGATCCTATGAACTAGTGAACTACATATAGCTAATTCAAGTATAAGCTATAGAATCCTATACCATAAAGAGAATCCGAATGTATAAGGTATTCTGTCCTTGACTATAGCAACAAAGAATCCCAACGTTTCCTTAGGGCATCATAAGCCAAGGAGCAAGGAACAGTTTGCAAAACATTTTTGCCATCAATTTTCTTTTCTAGTACAAGACCAAATTCTATCAGCATATCGACAGCCTTGTCAACTGGCATCTGTACCTGCAACAATTTCGGCCATAGTGTAAGTAATTGTCGATATCGAAAAAAAGTAGGACATTCTCATATAGTATGTATTCAACTTAGTTAGTACCTTCTCTTTAAACTTGCTGTACAAAAACTTTTCACATTCTTCTCCGAGGGACGCACGAGTTGGGTACTGCACTTCAAATTATTATTTGTGAATCTTTTGACCAAGTAAGTTCTTGCCTAGACACACAGACCTTAAAACTAGAAAAAGGCATGGCATTTTGTAAATGTGTCTGCGACTAAGAGCAATAGTACATAACAATGACCAAATAAGTGTCGGACTTTTGTATGTGAGCACGGACGGTGAGATATCATTAGGTCAACTAAAATGCCGATTAGAATTGCAAAGTAGATTAAAATAAGAGAAGAAAGGAATCAAGAAAGAAACATGAGGAATTGCTGGGATGAAGAAATAAAAAGGATTGATCTGATCAGTAGAATATTTAAAAATTGAGTACTTCAACAGAAGTGTAAGAAAAACTTGGGACAATGCAAAAAGAGAAGTCCAAGGAAAATTCAGCGCAACTTATATTATACACCAGAGTGTACCATACACCCAAGGCTATTTCTATGCTCATTGCTTATTTGTAGAGCTTGAAATGATTAAAAAAAAGGAATGGGCAAAACAATAACCTTGGATGTAGAGTATATATTTTGGAAATTCAGAGACGAGGTTTATCAATATTCTATTTTAGTTTCGCCAAGCATAGCATATCTTAAAGGGTAAAAAAAGAAAAAGAAACTCCATATAGTTCTCATCATATCTCCCTTTCGGACAATTTGTGTAGCTTATGACTTATAGTTATGAGGGTAATCTAGATATGCACAGTGGGAAATCTGATCTTTTCCCCTCTTAAAATTTTAAAATTTCTTTAAGGTATACACTTGAACATTTATTTTAAGGTATACACTTGAACATTTCTTTTCTAAAGCATAGGGTATCCACCTGTGGAATAAACATCCATATCACACACAGTGACACAACAATGGCAAATATACCACCAACTTGACTGTGAACAGAGTAACTGGGGACCTGAAGAGCTTGTTCGGATTCTGTTTAGTAAAAGAAAGGGAACAGAAGATTAAAAGAAAATAATGATATTTTCCAGTTTTGATTTAATAGGAAGAATTGAAAGGAATACAGCGTTTTGTAAGCAATTTAGATAAGAAAGGAAAAAATGGGCTTTAAAATATTGACAGCCTTATATTTTCTCTTTCTGCCTATTTCGTTTCTCATCAAATAGCTTTTTGCTACTTTTGGTTAAAGTGACGCATCTATGATATTTTCATAGCTTAAACAGCCGCATATGGTAAAATCACAGAGAGCCAAGTAGCCAGTCTCACAGACAGATTTCTTACTAATAACAACATAGTTCAATAACCTGCAAAGCAAAGGAACAATAAGATGCACAACTGGAACCAGTGAAAATTGACCTGATTATTTTCTGCGTTGAGAAGGATCCCATAGGCTAAAATGCATTCCTTGTACTGCACATATTAGTAATAAGAACAGAAGTCAAGCAAACATGCATTATCTAAACTGTTATTTATAGTATACTAAACAGAGACAATTATGAAAAGACATTGTGAAAATTTTCAATGCTCACTTGCTGTTGTTCTGAAGCATCTAGTAGAAAATGAACAGATCCAAACCCACTAGCCAAAGTTTTTTCATACAGCGTCCTGTTGACGAGAAGCTGTTATAATAAGGGATTGCATGATACAATCAGAAAAGGGGAGCTTGAATTGATAACATTACAACACCAAATCCTTCATCTTTAATCAACAAGGAGCAACTTAAAAATTTACCTCATATCTATCCCGTGTCTGTTTGTATCCAAGAGCTACACGTATTACAAAAATGATGAGGGCACTCACGGAAATGACGTCTAGCAGTACATCTGACCTGAGAATGAGGTTACACAGGGCTTAAGAACTTAGAAATAGCATCTAACAGAAGCAGATATGGTTCATAAGTGGACAAAGCGATTGAGAAAATCAAAGAGAAATACGAAGAATACTGACAAGAAAGAGCGAGATTGCTCAATGAGACAAAAGTTACAGCAAATGGATCAATGGCCTTGCATCAGGTTATGTTTAACTATCATATGGGCTTCCAAAGACAATCTGGTCCAATGTGAATGATGTGGTGTTCAAAGCAGCAATGTTCAGGCACTGGCACAGAACAAGAAGGAGGCTCACCAGTCATCGAGGTAACCATAGGATCTCTTGAAGGAGATTTAAGGAGGTCCCCTCCAAATTTCCTTAAGAATTTCCACCATTCTCAGAAGGTTTTAACAAGTATGACCTGTAGCTCCTTGCACAGGCTTTGTCAAAACCAAATTTGAGTTTTTAATATTCCAGTTTCATGTATGGTGTTGGTTGTTATTAAAGATTTTAGGCGTCTCTAGGAGGCTTCCAGAAATCTCTAAGTGCCTCCGATGTCGGTTGAAATTTTTTGCACTGGCCTCCACAAGAGTCTCAGTGGTATGAGTATCTTCGACATGGCTTTTGTCAGAGACAATAATTTTGTCTGGTAAATTCTGAGATCTTGTGCTCCAAATGGACATTGGAGATACCATGACCCCTTGAAAAAGCTGCTAGGGACCCAACTGAGCTTGTTCATATTGCTGCAGAGATATTCTAGTTGACTCCAATTCTGTCTTAGACAACCTATCTAAATTGTAACTTAGCCCGTCACACAAAGATATTTCTGAAAGTATATATTGCCTAGTATGCCTGTTACTTATATTTATTTTCTTAAACCCTTTGTGCAAGTTCAAGTCATGTATTTTTCAACAACAAAACAAGCCTATGCCTGCATTACAGGACGACCATAAAATTCTTATGAAGATGCAACTTCTTGGGAAAAAAGCAGATGTGGAGTTTATGTCAGAGTGAAGAATAGTAAAAAGGGCCTTTCCATTCATGATCTCCCTTCCACCTCCACAGCCTTATTTCCAGCTAACCACCTCCCATAAGCCTCCAATCTTCCTGTCTCCCCTCCTCCCTCCACCACCACCTTTCTCTCTTCCTTCTACCCTCCTCTATTTTAGTTTTGCTAAAGATGATTGTTGGAGGTGAATTTTGTTAACCAAAGTGCCTGACATGGAATTTTGGTAACTAGAAACAGACATTGATCGTCTCGGTTAGAAGTGATTCCATAAGTTTAAGCTATGAAAGTTCATCTCCTTTGCTTTCCCTGAGAGGAGGGGGGCATTGTGGTGGTGTCTGGGGGTGGTGATGCAACATGGCAAGGATGGTGGTGGCAACACGGGTGGGTATGGATGATGAAGGTGGTAAGTTTGAGAGGCGAAGAGCTGACTTCCCTCCCCTCTCATTCCAGGGATAGGTGATTGGACTTTCGAAAAACCGAATCTTCCCGACCAGTATGACTGTATGAGTACTATGATAAAACCCATAGTTGAAGTTTTTTTGACAGGATTCCCAATGTTATAATCTTACCATATAAAAAAAAACAAGCAAACAAGTGGGATGGGATTATAATCATACTAATGTTAGTATACAAGCCTAAGCATGGACCAAACAAGGCCTTAATGAGGCCAAGTTTGACATGATTTGGACATACCAAAAAGGAACAAGCTAACAATGTTGTGGTACGTCACCTTGCATAGATGGGAATAGATGGTGATAATGGCAATGAAAGTATTGGTAATTTCATGAAAAATTTCATGCCAACATTCATGGTAATGCTTGCACATCTCCTACCCTATTTTTTCATAAATTTTTATAACCATCAATGACCACTTTAGAGTGGTATTGAGCGATAATAGCAATATATGAAGAAAAACACATGTTTAAACTTTACATTTGAAGTTCCATTATCAAGGGCGTTGACATGAGACTTTCTTCACAAATTCATTTCAGGGTATGAGAAGACTTCAATCCAGAGTAACTGAATGCTATGACTCAATATGAGGGGTAGGGGCCCTATCAGAGAAAAAAAAACGCGGTCGCGTTGTCGCGGGAACGGCTTATAAAGGGGGAATAGAACGTTTCGCAGCCGACGTGGCGTGAATTTTTTTAAAAATTCACATTAATACGTTCACCTTATTTGCATTGTTTTAGTTTATGAATCATTATTACAACATAATATAATCAAATCTATCAGAATATCATGTTTCATCAGTTATATAATTAAATCATAAAATATTTTTGGTCAATATTAGAAAAGAACGGATGTAACGGGGATAAAAGCGTTCTAACGCGGCGAGTTCGCGTTACGGAACGGATAACTCGGCGAGAAGTATGTGATTTTTATTATGGCGTTCCGTAACGGGATTTCGCGGAACGACAAATCCAAAATCCGTTACAGAACGGCCGTTCTATAACGGAACGGGAGAGTTTTAATTCCATTATACTATGTAGCATTATAGTTATGTTGTTAGTAGTTCCTAGAAGAAGATAGTTTGTTAGTAGAAGCTCTATAAATAAGGCAAATTAAAAAGAGAGAAAGGATGTTGAAAATTGTGAAGAGAAATTAGTAGTTTGTAGCTTCGGAGACTGCCAATCCTCTAGAAAGATTGGCAAGGCTGTAATTGCTGGTTAGTCACCTTGATTAGCATTAATTCAGTCATATCTTGCTTGTTTTCTCCTTAATTCTTCTCCCTTAATCTCTCATTTTCTGTCCATAATCTCTCTGCTTTAGTAACTAAGCCAAGCTGATTCTTAGCACTGAATTCGTCAAACGACAAGAAACCACCAACTAAGTCCCCGCAGTGGCAAAATCCCCTCGCATACATGTTTGTTTGAAGAAACACAGGATCATTTTCAGAGAAGTGTATTTGAGTGCCTTGGATTGGAAGAGATTAGCTTCGTAAAAGAAAAAACTGATTATCCAGTATCACCAGAAAAGACAGGTTTAGTGGACAACATGCCCAAAAACACAGCCTTACACATGTCACCTGTATAAGTATAATGAAGCTCAATTTCTGGAATTCTATCTTGAGAATGGAAATAGCCTAAAAGCATGGGGATCTATAAAAACGTGTTCGAAACGGAAACCTTTGCTACATACTTTTATATATGAAAGACATTGCTTTTGTTGGAAATCTTCTGAGAGAAATATGTCATGCATTGGGTATAGGCAAGAGGTAATATAGGAAGTAATAATTAGGCTAGCGCGGAGAGAAAGCAAGTGCATTAGCTCTATAAATCATGGAATAAGAACTCGCCCATTCCGTTACGTAATGCCCGTTTTGTAACCTAGTTTGAACTTCTCGTTCGGTGAAATGCCATTATGTAACGCCACAATGAAAATCACAGCCTTCTCGCCGCAACGTCTGTTACGTAACGCTGACTCGCCATGTTAAAAATTTAAAACGTTTCTTTTCTCCCGTTACTTGTCAAAATTGGCGGAAATAGAGAAAACGAAAACAAACATTGCAACTATAAAAACAATGTGCACACACTAAAGAAGGGAGAAGAACGTGACATGGGCTTTCAAGTTGGGTAATGTATATATGAGTTAAGCATTTGTTAAAATGTATAATAGGATAAATCACTCATTTATAACTTTTCACTCACCATATATATAACCCAAGCACATGATAGTTTTGGTGATTGGTCGTATTTTGTTGAATGAATACTTGTTAAACTTTGAAGCGAAAAATTGTTTTTAACTATCATAGGTTAAAATTTATTTATGTGATAATCTAAAAATAATGCATGCCGCTTTAACCGCGAACCATTCCATTCATCATTACAAGCCGCTTCCGCGTCATTGCAACTGATATTGCGAGCGCGATGGCATCCGCGATTTATAGAAGATATAAGTGGAAGAAAGAGGTGTGAATAAAATACTCAAGAGTTCATTAGTGGTTAGCTTGGGAGTGTGTCAAGTCACTCACTCGAATACTCGATATATATTTATCCTTTCATTTTCTGTACTTTCAGCTTATATCAATGAAAAATATTTTCTTCAGTTTTTACGTAACCTGTCCAGAAGTTCAGTACATTATAAAAATAGCATAAGTTAGAAATACATACGGAGAAGATAAGACATCCTCAAATTTGTAATTGATGAAGTAAGCCAGAAGTCCTACTGTTGTGGCAACATCCAAGCGTACCTACAGATAAAGTATCAAAATCAGGTAGGTTACCATGTGGCCATGTAAGCCGAAAGATCGCTTTAGTAATAGAATCATAACAGTTTATCAGAATTCAGAACCAAAAAAGTTGCGATTCATGTAGCATAATCTCCAACTAAAACACCACATATCTAGCATTTAAAATGTATTTCATCATAGTTTTCATGAGACAAGCGCAACCTTGTTGCAGACTCTTAAGTCCCACAATGACTGTTAGGTTGGCAAAGGTGAACCTAGTCTTTATTTTCACTTTTTTTTTTTTAAAAAAACTACTCTTCGTTAACTCCAAAGAATATCATCTCTATATCGGAACCACACAGCATATACCTATTACCTACACGGCCTTGTCAGCTAGATGTGTATCAATATAGATATAACTGTCGCTAGCCGGAGACCATCTAAGTCATCTAACTGACTAAACTAATAGGACAGAAACCTTATGGCACATGAAAACAACAGAATGTCAACTTCATTGGGAAGGATAGATATGAAGGCCAAAATACTAACCAATCAGTCTAAACGAGCTTCTTTTTATGGATTCAGCAATCAAGATTCAACACCATCAATCACAGGATAATATGCATAACGAATTTTACAACTCTAGCGAATCCACGATCAACCAAAGAATAAGAGAAGGTGTATGATTTCCACAAAATAGTAACTAAATTAGGACCATATATATCTTACCAGGTACCAGCTCCCCAAAGAAAACCTCTATACGTTAACAAAGAAGTCTAAAATGATACTTTGCATATTTCAGCATAAAATATATTTTTCATCCAAGTGATTTAACACAGCCAGCATCTAGTGTAAAAAGAAGAATGAAGTGACTAGAAGTCGCAGAGGAAAAAGGCTAATAATAAAGATGTAAGGTGCCATTATATTGGGCCCAACCAATCAGAACACTTTAATTACAAATCGTATCATTGATAGGCAGATATGACTTCAGCAGTTAGGCATGAGAGAAGAAAACTTCAGATCGAGTATCATGTGTCACATATGCACATTAAGGGCAAGTAATTTGGCATCAGAGGCTACAGTTGCAAGCTGGGAAAAGACTACATTACATCTATACAAAAGCATCTATCTGCAGTAAGTGATCAACAACCAAGACCTCAATGCCCATTGTCAAAACTCCAAGTATGTATCATAATAAGAAATTCAGATGCTACATAGAAGCTTGAACTGTAAACGTTTATAAAATCTTAACAATAATCATTTAATATATTGGCAGTCCTTACCGTGTCCAGTATGCGGAATGAAAGCTTTTTGTGAGGAAAAACGACCTGTGAAAGAGAATCATAGATGCTATGAGACTATGAAAAGAAAGAAATAAAAAAAAGCTGATGACTACCCCCCCCCCCTGCTTTTCACTTAGTTAATGAAACATGCATATTAAGAACAGTTCAACGACAAATAGTAAAGGTATTAGACTATTAGTGGAATCTACTAGATACACAAAATAGTGATAAATAATTGGGGCAGTCATTTCGAAACAGACCAACTTCAGAAGTTGGACAATCATAGGATTTTTAATGGACTATGTCTTTCGCATGCCAAAAGACAGAATGTCATAGCACTTGCCAATAGATGTTACCGGTAAATCAGGAACAGGAATATTCTCATAAATCTCTAATTGCAACGAAGAGATCTCTGCTTTTCCCGACACTTTTGTATCTCCAGCTTGCTCAGTGTACAGCAAAATCAACTCCTGAAATGCAGGTTCCTAGGATGACAGCCACCAGAATAGAAATAATTGGTTAATACTCCCTCTCTTAAATCTGAAAATCCAGTTAAATCAATGCATAAATAGATACAGTATTTGTTTGCAGAGCAATTACGGAATCACGCATAGAAGGCTTCAGAAACTACTATTGACATTGCAGAATGGATTAAGTACCTGTATGATTGATTGAGAGAATATAATAGAAAATCCAACTCTCAACATCCTCCACAAATTGTTCCCACAGTATTTTCTTGTAGCAGGTCTCCATATATCATTAAGAGAGATTCTAGGTAATAGAACCGGCCTGAATAAAAATCCATTTGTTATTGGCATCCCCAAAAACAAAGCATAAAGAATCAAATAATACTTGCTCCATTCCATTATAATTGCATCACGTGGTCGCGGGCTCGCGGCACATAATTTAAGAAGCCCATGTGATGAGGAGAGAGATAGAAAGAGGGACCGAGGTGATACGAGGGAGACAGAGAGGATCCATTACCACATAAGGTAATGATGCAATTAAAAACTCCAACTAGAACGGAATGGAGGAAGTAACAAACAAGTGCTTCCAATGTCAACACATTCTCAAAGACACAAGGGGCAGACTACAACTTAGACAAACCTTAAGTGAGGCTCAGTAGCAACAAGATTGTCAGGATCAAACTCATAAGGGGATTCTGATGTTGGTGGTATAACTCCAAGCCAAGCAAGAAACTTTCTCAATAACCTACTACGAGGTCCTATTGAAGATAAGAACCCTTCATAACGACTTACAGCCTCTTGTGCAGCCAGTCGGATAGGCAAGTTCGCGTCTAAATCCTGACTAGATTTTGGTATCTCATTTGAAGTTGTTGTATTGGAAGAATATAGCTGTTTAAGTAGAGATGTCTCCTGCACCCAGAGCTGGATTCTTCTGATCCAAATCTGCACGCCTTCTATCTCACTGGCTCGTTGAATGGCCTGTCGGAGATGGTACATAATTAATTAGTCTAGAAACGAAAAATGGAACATGAATGAAAGTGGAAACAGCAAAATAAGTAACAAAATACATAGTTCCACTTCCAAGGTTTTCCAGAACTGTCCAATATGAACAAGTATAGACATCAGAAAGTTCCACAGGAAAAAAAAAAAACCGTTTACATTGCCATTAAGAGAGTTTCTACATATTTTAAAGTGAGAAATTGAATAGAGTTACATCTTGACTTTGTCTTTAGTACTCTTAAAACTTATAATGACTTATTAGACTGTTACTTCTCGAGATCGCAAATTTTCGGCCAGCAATGTAGTATCCTGATAACTTGGCGAAGTTATTTGAGAGCTTTCCACTAAGAAAACAGCGTTCAACAAAGTTGAACATAGCTTAATACAATTCCGTGGATGGGCAAAGGATTGATTCTTCATCTAAAGTTGTCAATAAAAAAGGTCCAAGATTTTTCTGCCAAGAAGTTACAGATACGGACCAATGCAAGCATACAAATAATAAAGGTATACATGTTAAGCAATCCCTTGACACCTATGTCAGCAACATTACGTGCATCAAGAAGCAAAATATCTTCTACTCATAAATGGGGAATGCAGCTTCAGTTCTTTAGATTCACACATAAGTTAAAGATTTGGGAGACTAATTTGTTTAGAGTGTAGAAGTTCTAGAAAAATTATACACAAGGCACTGCATTTCTCAGGCACTTACACATTTGCATGCAACCTAGCCTTCTGTCTCTCTCTCTCTCTCTCTCTCTCTCTCTCTCTCTCTCTCTCTCTCTTAATATTATATATATATATATATATATATATATATATATATATATATATATGATGTGGAATGGATAGTATCCCTAGAACAAATTCTAGTTCTGTTAGGATTTGTTTGTTTTTCCTAATTTTAGTAGGAATAGGACTCTTGAAATCCTAATTCTAGTAGGATTAGAACTCCTAATTCTGTTAGGAGTCTAAAAGTTTAGTTGGTTTGTGATTCTAGTTGAGTTAGAAGTCCAAATCCTAGTTGGATTAGGATTCTAATTGGAGTAGAGTTATATATTTAATAGGAGTCTAGTTAGTAGGCACCAAGTTGAGCTTGTTCTACTTGGTTAGGACTTTGTTATTTCATTATTATCTTGTTTTTAGTTTCCTAGTTCTAGTATGATTAGGGTTTATTGTTACAGGCCTATATAAGGCTTTGCTTTCGTTAATAAAATCAGAGATTTGTTTTCGAGTTTATTAAGAGTGCTCATTGAAGAGACTTTTGTGTGTTAGCGAACCACAAAAACTCAAACCGAGACTTTGAGAGGAGATTGTGCCGAGACCACAACTTTCCAACCTTGAACCGAGACTTCAAGGATCAATCTATCCTTTATATTTTCGTGCATCAATAATCATAAAACACAAAAATATTTCCAGATTGTTCATCAGTGTTACGAAAAATCAGATTACTTTGATTCTAGTGCTCAAGAAAGCCCACAAGATCCGATCTTTTTCTAAAGATTCTCGTGGTTTTTAAAGCTTCATCAAAGGGGTTTTGAGATCCACATCAATGGGTATCAGAGCTTGGACGTGGCTGGTGTTCTTGAAGGTTTTTCGAAGTGTTACAATTCACTCGCAGAATTCCAGTTTCGGTGGTCAGTTTGTTTTGCCTCGTTCTCCTTCGTTACGAAAGCTTTTGAGGTGATTTTTTTTTTAGACTGGTTATTTTTATGTCTACTTTGCACCTGTGAAGTTTCATAATTTTTAGAATTCGTTTGCTATTAAACTGGGCGGATTTTTGTGAACTGGTCTAAAACCGGACTATCCTGGATCAGTTTTGGGAATAACAAAACTGCAAACGATTGGCTTCGAATTTTTCTGTGAAAATCTGGTCGAGTGTTGGCAACATACATATCTAAGTGCTGTTAAAATTTCAGAAGATTTCGAGTTGTTTTGGTCGGGTCACGAAATTTGTAACTTTATTAAACTTTAGAGTAAATCTGGTGCTATGGTTTATATAAAGTTGCGATTTTTATGTTTGTTTTGACTGGACATATGCAATTGGGAGTAATATATATGAGTTTTG
This sequence comes from Beta lomatogona, assembly GCA_947646795.1. Taxonomy (NCBI): domain Eukaryota; kingdom Viridiplantae; phylum Streptophyta; class Magnoliopsida; order Caryophyllales; family Amaranthaceae; genus Beta; species Beta lomatogona. The sequence continues at coordinate 3,856,070 of CANSNZ010000934.1, forward strand.
GTACTGTTTTCGTGAATTACAATGCACATTCAAGAGGCAAGATCACTACTACCAAAAGATGCATGCCATCGTGAATGACATAAGATCAACGCTTGAAACAATGGAAAAGCAAGCAATGCAACGAAAGCAAGAACAACAAAAAGAGATAAGTGTTGTTCTAACAGATCTCTCCAATGAGGAAGAAGTTACACATGACGTTGTTATTGATGATTTTAGCAGCTTGGAAAGGGAAGATGAAAATGAGCTAAAAATTGAATCTTTGGATTGTGAAAGTAACAAAGATCTAATCTTGGATGCTAAATATGCGAAGAAAGCTACAAAGGAGCGTTGGGTACAACATTGTGCAGCCTCTTCTACTGAGTTTTGCTGTCATGATGTCGTTCTTTGTCATACACATCTACAAACCTCATGGATTCCACTTCTATTTCTCCTCCGTGTACTCGTTCTTATGGTTCATGGTTATCGTGCGTGGATGATTGCTTGGTTACATCAAAACTTGAGGATAAGTTTTCTTCAAGAGGGAGAGTATGATGTGGAATGGATAGTATCCCTAGAACAAATTCTAGTTCTGTTAGGATTTGTTTGTTTTTCCTAATTTTAGTAGGAATAGGACTCTTGAAATCCTAATTCTAGTAGGATTAGAACTCCTCGTTCTGTTAGGAGTCTAAAAGTTTAGTTGGTTTGTGATTCTAGTTGAGTTAGAAGTCCAAATCCTAGTTGGATTAGGATTCTAATTGGAGTAGAGTTATATATTTAATAGGAGTCTAGTTAGTAGGCGCCAAGTTGAGCTTGTTCTACTTGGTTAGGACTTTGTTATTTCATTATTATCTTGTTTTTAGCTTCCTAGTTCTAGTATGATTAGGGTTTATTGTTACAGGCCTATATAAGGCTTTGCTTTCGTTAATAAAATCAGAGATTTGTTTTCAAGTTTATTAAGAGTGCTCATTGAAGAGACTTTCGTGTGTTAGCGAACCACAAAAACTCAAACCGAGACTTTGAAAAGAGATTGTGCCGAGACCACAACTTTCCAACCTTGAACCGAGACTTCAAGGATCAATCTATCCTTTATATTTTCGTGCATCAATAATCATAAAACACAAAAATATTTCCAGATTGTTCATCCGTGTTACGAAAAATCAGATTACTTTGATTCTAGTGCTCAAGAAAGCCCACAAGATCCGAACTTTTTCTAAAGATTCTGGTGGTTTTTAAAGCTTCATCAAAGGGGTTTTGAGATCCACATCAATATATATATATATATATACAGTATATCTTATTTTTTGGTGTGGAAATCGAGTTTTAGAGTGAGGTTAGTGATTTACAAAGTGAATATTTATAGTGCAAAACTATAGCCGAGATTAGGAGATGACTATAAGAGTGATAAGAGACTATGAGACCAGCACAAGTGCAAACCAAGTACCTCTTTTATCCAGAATCCAACAGTCATCAATGGTTTTGATATGAGGCCAAAAATTTCTAGCAGGACCTTTGATTGTAGATAATCGAGTTTTTCAACTATGAGCATCCCTTTCTGCTTCTCAGTACTGTAGCCCCGCCTAGAGATAGCATCGTAATAGTCATTCATAAGATTTTAAAACTCCAAGCAAAGCATGCAACAAAAAAACTTATTTGTCAGCCAGAAATTGTTCTTTTCCTTGTCCTTTCAACTTCATTTCCCTTAGTTTTTTTTTTTTTTTTTTGGGGGTGGGGGGTGGGTTCTAAGAAACACCTACACGGTTGGCAACAATGAGATACATCCAACAAACTTATCTCTGATTCCAGCAATTGCAATCTGCTATTGTCACTAAGATTAAATATTTCTCTCCAATTGCACCTAATAAATGATGACAGAATTACCCTGAAAATACTGCCTGTCACTTGACCAGTACAGCACCTCTTCAATCAAAAGGCTTCAGAGATGAAGCAATAGGTGTTGTTAGAAGATGTTGTTCAACAAGTTAAGTGCAAAAGGCTGAAGTATTCAGAAGTTGTAGTTTGTGACAGTGTAGTTGTTGTCGGGTTATATAACAGGGATGGGAATTATAAAGTAGTATCAAAGATGAACAAATAGAAGTATATGAGCAGTACATAGGTGTTCTATTAATTGGATAAGAATACTGAAAAAGGACCTGTAAGGCGACCTATAGTAGAGAGATGTCCAGGACTTTACTGCTGTAGAATAATAGGCATAAAAGTAGTAGGACAACTAGACACAATTTTCCTTGCTTTGACCAGATGAAAGTTGTGGCAGTTCTTAGATGATCACGGTAATTTGGACAACGTTGCTATGCGCCAAGTCGCACATGGCAAATCAGCTCGGTTGCCTCATATTTCAATAGTTGACCACTAGGTCTCATGTTGCCACTTTTCGGGCCATATGAAAAAGCCGACCCCAGCTTCTCACGCGACTCCACAGTCAATGCTTTTGTTGGTCAATTTAACTTAATGGAAGTAAAGAAGGCTGAATGGAATGCTTAAAATTTTCAAATCACACAGGTCATGAATCATGCTCTCTGATCTCCATTTTGTTACATGCACTTTGTTCCTAGTTCCTACACCCCCATCCACCCCAACCCCCCCTCCCAACAAAAAAAAAAAAAAAAAAAAAAAAGAAAAGAGAGAGAGACAAAATCTCGCTCTTGTTTATTAAATAAGGGGTAAATATAGTTTCTTCAATCACAGTACGCTCCATCATATACCATTTATTCTTCATTGTTTATACTTCAGATGAATTATCTTCCTTTGCAATTCTTCAGTCATTTACAGTACCTAAAAAGTGATACTGACTACTGATCCCATTTCAGCAGAGGCAAAGAGTCACCATTGGCGATATGTTAATTCTGGATTACAAAAGACTAGATCAAATGTTTAAATCAACTTGTGCACATTCTTATTCGTTGTCAAACATCAGTCAATCCCCTTCAGAATCAAAAGACTATTAATAGAAACCTAATTCACAATCTCACTGGTAATGCTCATGCTTATGCTTTTCACTACGTAATGATGTAGAAAAATATATGATTTAACAGATCAAAGATCTTATTCGAGTACGCAAGCACACAAAATAATACTGAGAAATTACCTAAATATAATTGCATTGGACTCAGAAGCTCGCTTCCAATCAACATATATTGGCAAAGTGAGAAGATAATCGCTGTTTAGTGCTGATGTAAGCATCAAATCCCTCACTGAAAGCTCTTCAAATTGTGCATCCTGAAGAAGTTTCATAAAAGAGCGCTGGAACCGGGTTGCTGTAGCAACTTCAGAAGTACTGCACAATAAGTTCATGTTGCCTAAAGGATGGCATTTATTTCGTTACAAGATAAGAGCATACAAATGCAGGAACAGATGATAGCCATCATTGATACTTCATCAAAATGCTACAAAATTTTAGTCGGACTTTTAATAAATATATGTACCACATGTGATCCCTGAAGAAATGACATTCAAAGCCTCCCATCTGGATGCGCTTATCTGTTTACCTTCTGTCTTGAACTAAGGGGAGTAGGGGACACAAGAATCTATATTCTATAGTCATAGCTTCATATGGCTAGCCTACGAGTGTTAATGTGTTGATCATGTTCTAATATTATTAGCAAATAAAGCATTTGGAATTGTCTGCTGATATACCTGGAATTCTTGTCATCATTATTCTGGGCATCACCCATTGAAGAACCAAAAATTTGCATAAAGTCGAACCCATCTAAGAAAGATGATTGATTCTCCATTAACTCTGCAGTGTCATCTCCATTAGTCTTCACACTCCCATTCCCTCCATCATCAACAAATTGAATTCCTTCAGTAGAACCACCTTCTCCATCCCTTTCATGTCCAAATGTATCCAAACCACCATCATCTCTCACAGAATGAGTGGATAAGTAATCAGCCCGCATTTCCTCCAAAATGCTTTTATGCTCAGCATGAAGAATTGAGTCTAAACGCCTACAAACAAGATAGAATTTTTTTGGAAATAAAAAACAATCATTTAGAAAAGGCTACAAAATTGTAGACAGAAATATGAAAATAACAATTCAAATCCACATCAATTTCAACATTTGAATTTCAGTATTCTGGAATTTTGATCAGCTTGTAAATGATACTTAATAATATCAAAATCATGAACTCCTTTGGCTCCCTCAAAAACACATGAATTCCCTTGGTAGATTGTTACTGACTTTATGAAGCTAACAAGATCAAAATTATCAACTTGTAAATTTCTGCCAACATAGTTTGTCAAAATACGTACTCCCTCCTTGAACAGCAAGTGAAAACTTAGTGGTGTTGGCACAACCATCTCCGGTATCGAGTCTCACCCTTGCAAGAGAGATCCCAAAATTCCTGCACTTATAAGGGTCTTCAACTTACATTTTGTGCAAAACATTTATGTACTCCCTCCCTAGTCCCTACTGAGATATTGTCAAAATTGTTGTCCCAAATTATAACGGTGTGATATGTTGATAGTAGCATATTGCAAGGGCATTTTAGGTAATCTTGTGCAAAATTATGAACCATCTTGAGGTTTTAAAAAAAATGGGTGTTTTGGCCTTTGGATGCTAAATTTCTCTTCTTTTATCTCATAGATTACAAAATTACCATGTTAAATATACACTATTCACGTATCACAATGATAATTTGTTAGTTTCTCAGTCTCTCCAGCCCCTCGTGAATTGCGATTAAAATATAATAATGGTGTGGCGCATCCCATATAATGATTTATAACCAATTATACACAGCAAGCAAACATTAATAAAGTAAATAAACAACGACAGGAATGCTTACGAGGAAAGGAGGATGAAGTGAGAGATAAGGGAATCATCGCGCAGGAGAGAGAGAAGAGCATCGTGAAGTTGGGATTTAGAAACTGGTATATATTTTTGGCGTGACACTTGAATTTGAGAAATACTCCTTTCATTATTATTATTATTATTATTATTATCATTAACCTGCTTCTGCTTGTTTCTATGCTTACTGTTTGGAAGTTTGGGATTATTGGATGTGGGAGACTCAGCAGTAGGGGAGGAGAGGCAGCAACAAAAGCTGGGGAGTGTCCGTGTCCGTGTCCGTGTCTGTGTGTGTGTGGGTGAAGAGGAGAGAGAATTGGGGATAAATGTAAGGTGGCATGAAGGTATTGACTGTGTCATCAACATTTCTCATGGAAATTCTAATGGAGGAAAGAGGGAGAAAGAGAGGGTGGCTAACTGACAAGATAGATAAATAATGGGATTATAAACTGTGAAATTGGCTGACAACCACTGGCCTACATTTGTCAAGACTCAAGGATATCATAACTTTGAACTTGGAAAGATGTATGACGACTATTAGTGATGTTGGTATCACCTCCTATTTCCTAGTGATTTTAAGGATTGAGTCTGTTGCGTCCATTTTTTTTTTACAACAGTGGTTAATATTTGGATAAAGTGTTGCAAGTAGATGAACGATGAAATGAATTGTCGCGATGTGGGACGAACCAATATCCTAACGATATTGCGCTACTCTGGTGCAGTATAAATCACATTGATCGTCATCTAAGATTAGCAAGGCTTGGAAGTTGTGTGCACTAATATAGATTATAACTATTGCCCAAAACTAGAGAGAAGACTATGAGAGAAAGGAATAGTGTTTTTTCAAATTTTTGATGTGTGTCAAAACTGAAGGTAACGCCTAACTTATATATAATTATGACAGAGAAACGAAAAAAAAAAAAACAAAGCAAAGATGGAGGGAGTGAACCATGGAAGCAATCAATTAGTAACAATTGGATAAGGCAACAAATTTGCAATTAATGGAAAATAGTATCTTCGCTAATAACGGCAAGGCTTGATCTTTGCAGTTAGCGATACATCAAAAAGATTGGGTCTTGTAGGGAAAAGATTTGTTGTATATGTGGAATGAGCGTGAATTTGACTAACTCATTGTAAATGGTTTTTGTTTTGAAATCCATTTTGAAAAATAAGTCGTCAACAAGTTTTTAGAAGGAAAACTCATAAACCTGCTAATTGGATATAAGGAAATCTTAGAGACATTTTAAGGACTAATCGTATGTAAAGTTTCCCGTCGTGACTATATAATTGGCTAATAAACCAAAGATTGAGTTCGGCGATGAGGGTACGAATATATGAGCAGGAATCAAATACACCCATTATTGGCCTCTACTTAATACGATTCATGTTCTAGTTTTATGCAATTAAACAATAACCAAACAATACGTTTAAGTATTCTAAAAAATAATTTACGTTGATTTATTAAACAAGCAAAAGACTATTTTTTGTTATTTGTTCATTAAGCAATCAAATTATTAGGTTCCTAAATCAATTATCCAAATCATCATACTTTAACATTAGAACATTTATTTAGGTCTTTGATTAGCAAAAATAAATAAAAGAGGTAATGAAAGTATTAAACACATAATAAGCATACATATATTATTGAAAACATATGAATAATATATATAAAAGAAAAGAGATTAGAATACACAAGAAGACATAAATTATTTAAGATCTACATCAGGAAAACTTGTTAATAACTTCAAGAAATTAAATTGGAAATGAAATATTAAGGACCCTCAGGTTTATACCTTTGTCGCCTGGGTCTTGAATAACCATCCGTAGGAGAAACAATCTTGAAGCTTGAGTTGAAATTGATCGAGATTAAAGGTTGTATTATGGAAATGTTTATGAATGTATTTGAAGTGTTTTGAGATATATTAGCGTGTCAAATATGTCTCAAAATTGGGTGAAAACAAGGTCTATTATAGAAAAATAACATTCCGAAAATCGCGAAAAGACAAAAAGTCGTGTGCACTGCAAGCAGGATTGTTGCGCGCCGCGCAAGGAGCGCAGGCTCCACACAAGACTCATGCGCCTAGCACATGCTTCTTGCGTTGCTCTGTTTCGCTGACTGTCTCGATGTCGCGCTTGCGCACCCCAGTGCGTGCAATATCCCGAAAATCTAAACTTGCTTAACTTAAACAATAATAATTAGTGGTTAAATTTTTCCTTTAATTATAAATTATGACTGAAGTTTGTTACTTTATATTTAAGTAATGATAAAAAGATATTTAGTTCTTTAAATAAATATGTTGTATGTATTACAAGAATTGCAAATATTAACAAGTGAAAGTGAGATTAAATAATTACATTAGTAAAAGTAAGAAGAGAATTAATAAACATATTAATTACTAAAGCTTTACAAAGTACTTTTAATCAAGTATTGGCTCAATTTGATGGTATTAATTAAGAATAAAAAGGAAAAGAAAAGGAGAAAGAAAAGATTAATAAAAAAAACTCAATACAGAGCTACTGTTTCATTTTAGTTCTCCATCCCCAATTTTCCCTCACAAAAAACCCAACAAGGAAATTTTAATCCAATATGAATTTTTATACACACAAAAACTCAAACCCAATTAAAAACTACAATTCAAACCGAACTCTCCCAAAAATTCAATTTTTCTACCAATTTCATCAACACAATTCACAAAAATTAGACCCCAACTATGCCTACAAATAACCATGATTGCCTCCCACAAATCACCACCACAAGAATTCCACCATATTCGCCGAAAATCGCCACCCAAAACACCCCCTTAAGCTTACCTATTTTTGTAACACACACCACTCTCTCTCTCCCCTGTTTCGAACCAAACCACCTGCCCACCACCCCTCGCACCATCACAGCGCCGCTGCACTGCCGCCCTTACACGAACCACCACGACCACCTCGCTCCACCCATCAGACCCGCGTTGCAACCACCTCACCGCCGCCTTTTCCCTCGGTCGCCCCCTCCTTCTCTCTCTCGCCCCACGTCTCCCCTGTTTCACGCCGCAGCCACTGCTGCAACGGAGCACCGTTGCTCGACGAAATCCGGCGAACCACCAGCGTGCCGCCTCGCGGTTGGAGGCTCGGAGCCCCAACCCACTGCCAGCCGATCTTCCTCCTCTGCTCTCTCTTTTCGGGTCTGCTCAATTGAGCAGAGGTATGAAAATACCTCTCTAACTTTGTTTTCATTTTTTTTCTTTTTGTTTTGTTTAAAAAAGTTAAGCCCAAACATAGGCCATGTTAGTCGCTCAACTTGTTGGGCCAACAATCTGATTTCTGGTTTCAGTTAAACTAATCTACAAAATTCATCAACTTGTTGGGCTCAATGGACTAATTAGTTAGTTATTTTTAACTAGTTGTCCTAATCAAGCAATAAGAACTAGACTAAGTTATTTATAATCATTAATCCACCATATTTTTATAATATGAAATTTGTAAATAAACGGGAGAAATCCTTAAGTTTTCATATTAAGTTATGAGTTCATGACAACTATTTAGGAATATATTAGAAATCATTTTTTAGTTTAATATTAATCATGATTAAACGTATAACGTTATGAAATAAACACGCAACCTTTAGTTTTAATAATAATAATAATTACAATAATAATAGTAACTCAAGGTTTAAATGTTAAATAAAATGAACATTTATATTTTCGTTGCCTAATTTCATGGTTAGATTAAAAGGAAATGATATTACAGCTTCCCTTGGCTTTCAAGGTTGTTAAGAAGGAATCGAGGTAACATCTATTGCTAACACCCACGATCCCCTTCGAAATATGTTTGTGAAATGATGTTTATAATTATGTTAAGGATTTTGTGATGTGATTCTTTATATGGATTGTGGGATACTTAAATTGTTTTCGAATGAGTTTCGTAAATGATGATCTTATGAGTTATTGATGCTCAAGTATGATTCATGAAATATCTATATGGCTTATGTCGATGAATACTAAACAAACGAAACATGATAAATAAAAGTGAAAGAGGTTCTGGCAGTATAATGTTACGCTTATCTACTTTATGGTCGTACACGTACCTTCGATCCCGCCGTACACCCAACAAGGGAGCCGGGCTCCTTGAGGGGTACCGCATGTTATGTTACTACTCTATTTTGGTGCGAGCGGTGTATCCAACAAGGGAGCTGGGCTCCTTGAGGATCATCGCATGGTGGGAGACGTCCCACATGCCTATACTCACCAGTTACCAAGCTAAAAGATGAAAAGATAATGGGAACTTATGAAGTTTCAAGACGCTACCTATAATTGGTTACTTTGCTATTATTTCATTACTGATTTCTAATGTGTTTTACTATATTCTCTTCTTCCTGTTTGCAAATAAAATGAATTGAAATGAATTTACTTTGTTATGGTAGTATGTTACTGAGCTTCGACTCACGATATTGCTTTTGATTTTAGGTACTAATGAAGGTGACGGGATGGCGTAGAAGTGAGGATGGTCAACCACTTTACATTTATGAAAACTATATTGGATGTGTAATCTAAACTTATGATCACTAGAACATGAACTCAATTTAACTTTAACTACATAGTTATATATATATGCTTAGCTATTTATATCTATATAATTAAGATGCTTATGAGTTTCAATGATTATAATATGTTTAGTTCATGAAGGAATGTTTGCCTTATATTTTCTCGAATAGAAAATATGGCAGTAGCGCGCCGACCATCTAAGTTCCGCTGCTAATGATAGATTAATTAACTTTAAAATGATGTTTAGAGGTCGGAGCATTACACCAGTAGTGCAATTGCATATCTGGTCGGGGTTTATTTGTTATCCGAAAATAAAGGATTATTTTTGTCTTTCATTAAATGTTATCATTTAAATCCAGAAATCAATTATCTAGAAGACAAAACATTTGATTTTCATAATATCTTTTAATTTAAAAAATAAATATTACAAATATAATTAATTATCAAGAATAATTAATTGTGCCCTCTGAAATGGGCTAAAAAATACAATTAATTATCAAGAATAATTAATTGGGTTTTTAAAACTGGGTTTGGAACAAATAAATAGACTTTAGACTCTTAAAACGATTTTGGGCTTAGCTCTTTTGATTATTCTCCTTTGGACTGGACCAATTAGGACGACGATATACATCATCATCGGTATCTAATTTGGGAGACTTGATTATGTGTCTACAAGTCTAAAAAATACCATTGTCAATTCTCGCCACAAGCCCGGCCCAGTCCGGCACGTGCGCGCTTGTGTGCTCCACTAGGAATAACATAATTTTGTCGCGGTTTTTAAGTGGCTGGTTGTTGTTTTCGTACTACAATGCAAGTTGGAAACAGAAGTGAATCTAGTGGGGAGAAAATGAGATGTGGTGATTGTTTTTGTATTTGGTAAATGTTATCATATCAAATGCGTGATAGCTATTAAAAAAAGGGGGTCATTACTCATTACATCTGTTTATTCCCTTTGTATTTTATTATTAACGTCACGTGATGCATAAAAAATTATAAAACTTTGTTCAACTGGTATACCGATTGTCCCAACTTAACCACATCAAATCTGAATTAGTTGAAATCTAACATATCATGAATTCGCAGGTGGTTTTATTAAAAAATAAAGTAAAAATACGGCACACCTCTTAATTATCCGCTAATCTTCCTCACAAATAGAGTTAAGAGTAATGGAAGGACTCCAACTTTAATATAAATTATCACTAAGGACCTTAACTTTCAAAAGTTATTATTAAAGACCTATGGTTAAGTTCTTGAGTTAATACTACTAAAAAATAAAAGGAAAAAAAAATACTTTTTCTTTAGAACAAAAATACCATTCCTACATTTATAACAGCAATATCCAAGTCTATCATCCAAATTCACAAGTCAAGTAAGCTACTTTGATGGATAAGGCAAAGTTACAGAGTGACTCCTCTACTTACCGGAAGAAGTTACCAGATAATAGAAACTTGTAAACTCAATCTTAAATGGCAGTCTAAAAGAAGCAAAGTGAAAGAAAATAGAATCTTATATCATCTTTTCTTGAAACCATATTTCTTCCGTTCATAGAAGAGATCTGTTTTCGCACTTCCTAGATTGACAATTTTCGGACACCCATCTCTATCCTTCTCCTGTTGAGTACATTCTTTGCAGTAATACGCATCTGATATCCCGACACCTCCACATATAACGCATCTCCCCTGGAACGATCCATAATTGCATTCATCACAAACTCGGACGAGCGTGCATGGACGGACATATGAATCACAAATTACACATTTTCCATCACATTTCTCACACAACCGTATGCCTGGCTGTTTCCGGCACATGATAAGATCAGGATGATGCTTTGCCATAGTTTCTGCTAGGACCTTAGTTTCTTAAGTAGTTTCTGCATATAAACCACATGCCATTACCAACATTAGAATTGAAAGATGGCTATGAAAAAAGCACTGAAAGATTGAATCTTAGAGACATAAATACATCCAGGAAAATTTGCCAAATTGCCAGCTAACCCACTATGTTTTACTTTTACCCTTTTGTGCCTTGCAACCTTTTAAATTTTCTTTGTGAATTGCTATTTTATGAAGCATATTAGCATTAATCTTGCTACCTTTAGCTAGAGTCCATCATGTTTTTTTGCTGCTAAGCATGAATATGATGTCATTATATTATTTTGCTCCTCCCAAAAAATTAAAAACTCAATTTTGAAACTAACTTCTATTCGCAAAACAGGGTGCTCTATTTCTATAACCCCCAGACTAAGGGAGGCTATAATAAACAGATCAATTGCCTATTGTATATAGTACCAGTGTACCACAAGTCAGGTGATTTGTTATCTTCAGGGACTTAAAGCTAAACCAGAAAGGAAACAAGCATGACAGATTTCTTTTTTTGTTATGCGAAATATTCCCCGTGTTGATACCAAGAATAGCAATAACTATAATTAAGACATTATGGCAAATAACCAGAAGCACTAACAATAATATTGTAGTCAATCAATTTAAACATGACCACAAGGAGAGCTGAAAAAATCTGAGAGGGGTAAAAAGATATCAACATGGAGTAAAAAAAGTCGGGCAACATGCAAGCATATAGATCATGCATATAAATCATTATGCAAATTTGAAGACTTATTTCATCCTTGAGCTCAACATCAATCTATAGCTACTTTCAAACAATATAATAAAAGAGTAATCCTAATTCATATAAAAACACTCATATAAGAAGCATAAGATGAATATAGAAATTAACACATACAAATTTTACATATACTTGAAAGATGCAACAGATATCAATACATCATCATTATCTAAAACACTAGTATCTCAGTAATATTATCAATCCCACAACTACAAAGTAAAAAATAAGCAGCAAAATCCCAGATTTTGTTTTACTTAAAAATTTCAAAGAAAGTCCAATAATAATAATAATAATAGTAATAATAGTATCAAAGATGATTATAAACTCAAAATTTCAAGGTTGCGATTCTAAAGTCTTCAATCTTTAACCTCATATTTAACAAATAAACCTCAAATTCAAAAGTACAAAGCCACAAACTCAAAGATTAGGGTTCTAAAAAACGGCCATTAACATGTAAAATTCCTGAAACTTCGAGATATATGGTGACTGATAATCACAAACAAAAATGACGAAAAAAATATCGGTTGGTGGATAGTGGCGAAGCCAGGATTCTCAAAGTGGGGGGACAAAATCCGGATGTCGGCATTTGGTTAAAAAATTTAGAAAAAAAAACACTACACCACAAATTGTATAATAATGTTTTACATTCAAAATTCCAAAATGCTTATAGTCTTACAATCCAAGAAAAATGAAAAAAAAAAAAAATACATAAACTAGAAATGAATATTGTTTAATACTTAATGTTTTCCATTAGCCTTGGACTTGTTTGAATTAGGTGAACGTGAATCACTTGACATTTCCTATTAATTGATAAACGTTAATCAATTACATATCAAACCAAACTAGACAATTATAAATCAACTCATATTTACAATTTCCAAATTAGAAATTCGAACTTACAAACTAAATAAACCTAAAACATGAATCAACAAATCAACTCAATAAATCAATGACCAAACCAACAACAAACCAATTCAACTAATTAAAGTATTCACAACCATAAATCCATAATCACAAATTCACAAGTATCACAACCAAACAATGATAAATATTACCTTAAAAAATGAAAATAAAACTTAGGGTTTAGAAATTAGAAAAAAAAAAAAACAACTTTCTGCCACTGGTGAGTTGTGACTTGACTGGGCGTCGGGGTCGGCGACTGGCCGTGGCGTGCTTTCTCTCCTTCCTTCGTTTGGGTTGGGTTCGCAGCTATTGCGGCAATGCTGGGAATGATGTCAAAATAAGAAATAGTCACTCTAAAGTTATTTGCAAGAGTTTGATCATGTCATTTAAAATCTGAAATGTTAGCATAAACTTGATCTATAGTATTTGGCAATTTGCTTAGCATAAAATATTTGGGAAATTTACAGAGATACCCTTGAGGTTTGGCTTAATTCTCAAAATACCCTTATTGAATTTTGAAGTTCAAAGTTTAAGTTTCAAGGGTATCTTAGGAAATTAATGCACTTGAATTTCGGTGTATGATAAGGGTATTTTGAGCCCAAACACAAAGTTCAGGGGTATATGAGAAATTCCCCAAATGTAATGGGTAATTTGATAATTACGTCAAACCTCAGGGGTACCTGAGGAAATTTCCGAAAATATTTTGATGGTCATGACAGGCTTACATGGTCAGAGTTTGTTTTAAAGAAATTTCATTGATAGGTCAAACGACATCTACAATAGATATTAAAGACAAAATAAGATTCAGTTAAACAAGATTAAATTAAATTCGTCTTTCGAGAAACTGCAATGAACCCTATCAAGCAATATAGTGCAACCATGTTGCTGAATCAAACAACTATTGATGAGGAAGTCTATCATTCTAACATAGTTTAGGAAGGAAGAGCGTTCTTGATCGAGCCATGTTAACGGCATCCGATTTCTAATACATTCATGGTGATGTCATATAGACGATACCAGCTTCTTAAAACTGGAATTTTTTTAACATGGTTATCGAAATTACATTATATAAATAATTTGTTGGGAAAATTGATTTAATCAGTCCCAACTATGGGCGTCCTGACAAAAACAATCCCAACTATCGTTTTTTATTGTTCAGTCCCAACTTTGATCCTCCCTTTACACTGGTGGTCCGAGTGGACTGGTGACTTGCTAAACAGGTCAAAAAAACACCTATTTTCTATTTTACTTTTTTTTTTCACCTATTTCTTCTACCTCATGCTTCAGTCTTTCTCCTTCTTCCCCTTCACCTGCCACCCCTCCTCTTCCCCCTCCCTTCCACTTAAACGATACCTCTCTCGGACACCTAAACAGTCCATTTAAATAAGCGAAAATTATGACAAACTCGAACTGCAAACCATTGATATTGCCGGTCAGAACAGCCAGATTCCAAAATAATGCCACCAAGCAGCAACGACAGGCAAACATGACATAGTACAAATGATCCATGCGCAGAAAATTGAGTCATCTGATCACATATAAACTGGGTAGGTACCATGAAAGCAGATTATCGCCCCCTTCCATGTCTATATTATTAGCAAGATGAGCCAGCAGAATTGCAGACATAAGATTCATAATTCCAATTCTTCAAACTTCAATTTTCCATGGCGTCAAAGCCGAGAAGCAGGTTTCAAGCATCTAAAGAACTTGTAATATCAAGAACCTCTAGAGAAAACCTGCTATTTGATATGAAAAAATTTATTTAACTGCCATGACAACACGTCAGGCAAATAAGAATTTAAACTTCCACACAAGGATATAAAAATATAGGGCATCATTATCAAGTGTCAACAGCTTAAAGTCTTAATCCCAAGTTGATGATTTGTGTTATAATTTGTGTTTTTGACAGCATTGATTTTCCAGATTTAATTTATTTTAACACTGTGATTAAGGCCTACTCTGCTAGTTTGTTGCCATTGAAAGGTGTCGGCTTTTATTTCGAGATGTTGAAATCTGGGATTTTCCCCAATTCTTATACTTTTCCTCCATTGTTTGGTTGTTGTGCTAAAGTGGGGAGTTCTAGGATAGGTGAGGTGTGTCATGGTCAAGTAATTAAGAATGGGTTTGATGGTGTGATAAAAAATCAGAATTCTTTGATTCATATGTATGCTTGTTGTGGGGTGATTGAGGTTGCATTGAAGGTGTTTGAGGTTATGCTTGTGAGAGATTTAGTGTCCTGGAATTCAATACTTGATGGGTTTGTGAAAGTGAGTGATTTGAAAACTGCCCACAACGTGTTCGATGCAATGCCGGAGAGTAATGTGGTGTCTTGTAATGTTATGATGACGGGGTACCTAGAAGGGCACAACCATGGGTGTGTTGAAAATTTCTAGGCAGATGATGGAAAGTGGAATATCAGGGAACAATACTACTATAGTTATTGTGGTTGTTGCTTGTGGGAAATCTGCTAGGTGGAAAGAAGGAGCATATGTACATGGTTTTCTTGTGAGAATGTTATGGAAAGAAAGATCATCTGCAAAATTTGGCTTTTGGGGTGGCAGGGGAGGGTTTCGGGGGCAGGGGAAAGGGGAGGGGTTTTGGGGTCAGGGGGATGGGTGGCAGGGGCAGGGAGTTTTAGGGGAGAGGGAGGGGTTAGGGGAGGTAGGGGGAGGGGGTAGTGGGTGGAAGGGGAGGGGTAGTGAGTGGAAGGGGAAAGGAGGAGGGAGTAGTGAAAGAAGGAGGGAGGAAGAAGATAGAAAAATTAAAAATTAAAAATGGCAAATTACCTGCTACAACATGTTTTTAACATGCGGGGACTACTATTGTAAAACACTCTTCAAAGTTGGGACTGAATAATAAAAAACGATAGTTGAGACTGTTTTTGTCAGGACGCCCATAGTTGGGACTGATTAAATCAATTTTTCCTAATTTGTTTGCACTAAATATTAGTTAACTTGTTATAATGCATTTCAAATAATAGATCGAAATGAATATTTTGAATTTTGAATAATGACCCCTTAATTATTTTTTTCAAAATACTTAGGTGAAAAAACTCTATGTTTCTCCAATTTAAAGTATTATATTCAGCCAATAATTTTTTTTATATAATTTAAACCAAATTTAAAATGTTTTCAATTCTTCCAAATATACATTTTTAGAACATTGTATTTTTAAAAAATTGATGTTCATTTGATTGAACTAACTTCAAAATGCTTAAGTGAAAACATCTTTATGTTTATCCAATATAAAGTGTTATATTCCACCAATAATTTTTTATATGATTGAACCCAAATTGAATATTCTTTCATTTCTTCAAAATATTCATTTTAGAACATTGTATTTTTTAAACATGATGTGATTGAACTAAGTGCTCTTTTAGACTACTGTGTTCATTAAAATAACCTGATGCCCGTTGAAAATTACAAAATATTATTTTTAATTGTGAGTACCTTACTTTTTATATGGAAATCTGCACCTTGCTTTTTATACGACCGCAGCACATTCTAATTTGTAACTAGTATTTTTGGCTCGGGTGATGCCCCAGGTTAGTTACAATTATCGAATATATATTATTATTCATAAATCTCACACTTGATTTTATTAGCTTTTCTTAATGAGAGTAGGCAGTAAAGGAGCGCGTATGCACGGGTTCTCTATCTAGTGCAAAATTGAAAAATGGACTTTATGACATGATAAATTGTTTTTTAAAAATTTATAAGGAATTGGGGATAAAATTTAAAATTTAAATGGAATTAGGGTCAGATAATGTTATTACTTAATAAAAGTGTTAGAGATCAAAAAACTTGTCTATGTCTTTATGATTACATATAATTATAAGACTTTATTATATTTTACTCCCTCCGGTCTTTATTAGTTTACCCCTATTCATTTTAAGGGTGTCCCTTATTAGTTTACCCCTTTCTTTTTTTGCTATTTTTGGATTGGGTCCACTAACTTTCCATCACACATACATTCAACTTTAAGTATAAATTAATCTTTTATCTCTCTTTGTATGCCCCACAATACTATTCCTCCTAAAACTCTATGCAAAAGAAAGAGGTAAACTAATAAAGACCGAATGGAGTAATTTGAAACATTAAACATTGAAATTGTAGTGGTTTAATAGTTAAACTCTCACATTTTATTTCAGAGGTCACGTGTTCAAATCCTAGGAACGCTTTAGGTCGAGGTTAAACTGGGATGAAATTAGATCCCGCAAAAAAAAAAAAAAAAACACAAAAGAACGTTGGGAGCAAGTAGCAACAGTAAGACATTCCCTCCTTTATCGGATGTTCAAGAGGAAAATAGACCTGGAATGGATAATTGCCGGCGAATCGGCTGCGTCATTATACCCGTTTGCTGCTCAGCATGGCGCGATGATATTAAGGACTAATCGAAAATAGGCCTTAATTTGTAGCACATATAAAGTTACAGAATTTGTGCTACTTGACTACTTCTTTTTCGGCTTGTTTGAGGAGCTTGATCTTCTCCACTGCTGGTGCCAAAATTTGAGAATTGTCTTTCATGGGTAGTAGATTATATGAAGCTCTAAAACCCTTCTTCAAGAACCAAGTTCCTTTAAACCCCTCATTTTGTTTGAATTTGCTTCAGATTTGCATCGACGCAAAAGCAGGAAAACAAGGCCGTTTAATTCACAAACATCTGTTCTTAAATGGGTTTGATTCAAACGTGAGTTTAAACACCAAATTGATCATATTTTATGGTAAAATTGGTGACATGTGGCATGCACGTAAGGTGTTTGATGGAATGCCTGAAAGAAATATTGTTTCTTGGACTGCTTTGTTGTCTGGGTACTCCCAAAATGGGTTGTTTAAGGATGCTGTGATGGTTTTTTGGGATATGCGTCGTTCAGGCGTAAAGGGTAATCAGTTTACTTATGGTAGTGTATTGAGGTCGTGTACGAAGTTGATGAGTTTAAGGAGTGGACAGCAAATTCAAGGGTGTCTGCAGAAGAGTAGGTTTGTTAGGGATTTGTTTGTGCAGAGTGCATTGGTTGACTTGTATTCGAAGTGTGGGAATATAGAGGACGCGAGCAATGTATTTCAGATGATGTCTGAGAGGGATTTGGTTTGTTGGAATGCAATGATTGGTGGATATGCAGTTCAGGGATTTCTGAATGATGCATTTCAGATGTTTCAGTCAATGATGAGAGAAGGTGAAGTATAATTGTTTATTTTTTTCGTCTCAATGTGGTTGTTTTTGTCGTTTCAGTGAATTTCATTAGACAATTGTTTGGCACATCTTAAATTTAAAATCTTGTTGAGAAAAATTTGCAACCGTAAAATCTGATATGTTTGTTGCCCTTAAACGTACTAGGTACAACACCCGATTGCTTTACTTTTGGAAGTTTACTGAGTGCCTGTGCTCAAGGCAATAATCTTGCCAGAGTTTGCCAAATCCATGGATTAATCATACAACATGGTTTTGGATTACATGATCTGTTGAACAGACTGTTAATAGATGCGTATGCTAAATGTGGAAGCATGAAGCATGCACACACAGTTTTTAAGAGTATAATGGTAAAGGATTTATTGTCATACACTGCTATGATTGCTGGCTATGCACATAAGAATGACCATTATATTGATGCTTTGAGTCTCTTCAGTGAGATATATAACAGTGACATGAAGCTGGATGGTTTTCTTCTATGTACCATGCTCAGTGTTTGCTCTAATTCATCATTGTTGGACTTTGGAAGACAAATTCATGCTCTTGCACTGAAGTATGTTACCACATATGACGTGGCCATGGGTAATGCCCTCATCGATATGTATGCCAAATGTGGGGAGCTTGAGGAAGCCACTCGTTCTTTTGATCAAATGGAGGAAAAGAATGTTATTTCATGGTCATGTTTAATTGATGCATATGCCAAGCATGGCTATGGACATAAGGCAATGTCATTGTATAGAAAGATGGAATATGAGGGCCTCAAGCCAAATGATGTGACATTTTTGTCTCTTCTATTTGCTTGCAGCCATGCAGGATTAATTAGGGAAGGTTGGGAATGCTTTGATAATATGGTTGGTAAACATAATATTGCTCCAACTGAAAAACACTATTCATGCATGATTGATGTATTTGCACGAGGTGGCCAATTAGAGGAAGCTTTTGATCTAATCCAAAAAATGAATGTTCAGCCCAATGCATTGCATTGGGGAGCCATTCTTGGTGCTTCTAATGTCCATGGAGACATCTGCTTTGCAAAAGTAGTAGCAAAACACCTTTTCAATTTGGATACCAAAAATTCCTCTAATTATGTTGCTCTCGCTAGTATATATGCTGCAGCTGGTTTGTGGGACAATTCTTGGACTACACATAAATTGTTGGAGGAAAAGAACTTGAAGAAAAATCCTGCTCACAGCCTTGTCTTGTCTCACGGGAAGAGTACAGAGCTTTTGCAAAACTGAAAGCAATTGAAAAGAAAATATGATCATCTATACACTTGCACTATATCAAAAGTGAGCAAGGGTGGTTCCTGTTGCAATGAACAGTACCCAATGATAACAGTAATTTAATCCCAGGTCTTGCGTTCAAATCCTCTTTGTATTTCTCTGCCCCTTCTCTCGTTGTTTTGAATCCGATGTTTCCTTCCCCCCCACCCCCTTCTTACCTTGGCAGACAATTGAACCCCAACCCCCATACCCTCCTTACCTGTTTCCTGGTTTTCCTCTCCGTCACTTCTCCAGTCCTTCTCACTCATCATCTAAAAGGAACAGAAAACCACTCTACTATGGGCTACCACCAATTCTTAATGTCTGATTTGGTATGATAATGTGCTTAGTATGTTCCCCGAAGATGATATTTCGATAAGAGCAATTCAATGACATGAAACCATCAGAGAATTAGAGTATCAACATTTTTTCATTTTACTTTCAATTTTAGAAATGATTTTGAAAATTGTTGTCTAAGGTTATAAGTTTATTGCCTGTTAATGAATGAGGTAGGTATCGAATTATATGAGTTCTACAATACTGCTATCAACTTTCAGTTCCTTATTGAATTAAGAGATGGCATGCACAACCCTTCGAAGGATCCATCAGATACTTGAAGAAGTAACATGTTACCGAAAATATGTTATGTGGGGCTACTGAGAATCAAAGTCTTGGTTGATCTTCTTTAAAATTTACATTGTGTCATCAATGGGAAAAATCATGAGAAGTCACAAAATTGATTTAATGTTATGACCCGAAGTCTCCTTTCATAGAGTTGTTGGATTTTGGTTTAATTTATATTTATTAGTACTTTACTCTTTACTAACCAGCCTATGGCAACTAATTATGTGTTCGACAGGTTTTTCTTTTCCATAATATCTAAGAGATTCAGGGAGTTATGTAAACCACCTACTCTATATCCTCAAATTCCTTCTATATCCTCAATTTCCTTCTGGGTTTGGACTCTTTGGTCTAGGCAGTGGAATATCTGGTCAAGCAGTACTGCAGTCTCAGTAGTGAAATTCAGATCTCATCTTTTTTCAGCAGTAATGCAGTCTCAGCAGCCTAAAATCATGGCTGTGCTAGACTGGTATGTTATGCTTTGTTCTTTCCTTTTCTCATTCTGCCTCACCCTTATTTCTTAATATTATTGATAATATCTCGTTAGCTACATAAAACTGATTAGTAATATGTCATTGAGAGGTAGTTGATAAAGGTAACCACTTTTACTATTGAAGTGTCTAGGAGAGGTTGTTTATGTTATCTTTCTAGTAGAGTTGTGAGCATGTTGCACTAAAGATCAAGCTAACTAAATTTTGCTCCATTAACTTACAAATTTAGTTACAGTACATTATGTAATGGACTGGGTGCAGAAGTCATCTGTGTACTATTAATTGGTTGCATATGTGGGTTGGCCAATGGCCATGCCCTAGGGCCTAAACCTTGGTGGCTCTAGGTCTATGCTAGTTTTGAGTTGGGTTATTGTCCTTTAAATCTAAACCCAGCAATTAGGATATATAAATCTTCATGTCTATCTTCTTTGGCATCTCATTTTATGTTTGCAGAGAATCGATGAATGGATTTGTTAGATTGTCCCCACTCCCCCTTGTTTCTATTCATTTATTAATATATAGATTTACTCTTCCGCTATCTATATTCACATGCTAGTAAAACTGTAAAAGTTAGATGTCTATCCTAAATATGATTCTTGTATTCTGAATGTAGTTTAAGGTCACTTGGTTCTCTAATTTGGACAATATGATTTTGCATAAATTTCAGCTATTTACAGTTGGAGCGGACATGATAAAAACTCAGCTCAATTGGGGTGTCATTACAAGTTTTACAAAGGTTTGAGAAGACATGAGAGATTTTTAGATGGAGTGGTTCAAGGCAGAGATGAAGTGACTTTGTTCTAGGCATACTTCTTCACTGCAAGAGGTATACCTATCTTTATGTCTGTTGATCTCGTTGCAGCTAATTGTTTTTTGAGGACCTTCTCTATTGATTCTATTGGGCTAACAACTCTAAAATATGTTCCCTGGTCACTAATCCTTCCTGCCATAACTTTCTAGCTGATATGGTGTATCGAACTAACTTTGAATTTGCAAGACAATTTTTATCCATAGTATTGTCATTTAGATTCTAATTAGAAGTTCTATAATTTGTTGACAAATATGAATGTATGATGAGGTAAATGGGAATCAGGTTGCAATTCTAGCCTTTCTGTTACCTGGATAAGACTTGCTGCTCATGTTTGTATTCTATATCTGTCAAATATGTATTTTCACTTTCACTCGCTATCCATATCTGTGTAAGTGATCACCACGCATGCTCCTCTCTATGTTCGAGTTTACTCATCGACCTTGCTGTTCACAGCTGGCTTTAACTGATGGTAGCTTTTCATGCCTTGTCATGTGCTTCATCCTGAAGGATGGAGAAAGCTCTTTTTTTTTTTTTTTTTTTTTTGGGGGGGGGGGGGGTTACTAATAAATATTCCTAAGGCTATGATCTTTTACATGGGATTGTCTCCCCCCCTCCTTCAAAAGTGGACTTTGCTAATGTAAGTGTTGAGCTGTTAATTGGAAGGTCAGATACAAATCCTTGTGTTGGTATGCTTGGATTCAGCAAGGGAGAATCTTGCTATTGACTTGTGTGTCATTATTTGATTTTCTACTTTCTGGCTACTTTAATTTCACCCATACGTCATGGTTCCTTAGGCTGATTCCACATGACTCTAGATGCTCGAGGATACTTAACATAGTATGCTTCATGGATTTAATACACTTTGAAATTAGAGGGAATTCCTTGGAAATTGTCCAAGTTTGCCTAAAAAGTTGGTACTCAACATTAAGATACGTGTATCTATGGAATGTGTCTTTCCAAATATTTGTCAAGAATGAAATTATGGAGAGATGCATCATCTAGAAGTTGATGACTAGGATGTAGATATGGATGATTCTGGCAGTATAGCTGTAGAGGGGGAGTAGATGATGGTGGTGCTTAAAGTACAGATTCATTAACGATAGGCAAGCTCACCAATGTCCAACAGAACACGTGGAGAGTCCGACTTTGCATGAAGTTTGCAATCTTGAGCCTAAGTTCGATATGCTTAACATTCTATACTCTTGTGCTCTTATGCTGTGCTTGGTGAGTTTGAATTATCACTCTACTTATAGAAGAGTCGATCTATCTTAGTGTTCGAATAATTCAAATCTTTATATACTAGGTTATGCAATTTGCATTGCTTGTATGTTTATCCACTACCCCTCTTCTTTTTTTCGAGGTTGTACTAATGTTCTGTTAGGTCTTCAAAGATACATTACTTTATCCCCCCCAACCCCAACCAAGAAACAAATAAAGAAAAAAGTTACAGCTTTTTCTTAAAGAAACTTTAAGATACATCATCAAATGCAGGGAATGACATAAAACTGGTGTATGGTTTCGATGATTGCAGGATATATAGCTTCTTTGCTAGCTTTGCTCTTGGTTGGCTAATCACTGACAGTGATGATCTTGCATCTTAACTGATTGACACTATCCGTAGCAGAATGATGACGACTTTTGGTGTATGGTTTCGATGATTGCAGGATATATAGCTTCTTTGCTAGCTTTGCTCTTGGTTGGCTAATCACTGACAGTGATGATCTTGCATCTTAACTGATTGACACTATCCGTAGCAGAATGATGACGACTTTTGGTGAGACTGTCAAGTATTAAATTATCATTAAGACGCGAACAAGGTTACAAGGGTGTCAAGTCCTTCAAGTCTCCTACCAACAAAATCCTGTGTGGCGTTGCTGGTGAATTGGCCAGTTACAACAAGCTATAGATCCTCGTCTTCTAGAAGTACAGTTTTAGCGGTCTTGACAACTATGGAGGTAGATGTATTAAGATCCTGTGTGGCGTTGCATTTCTACTTTTGGATTAATACAAGTTCCAATTTGGAACTTGTATTACTTCCAATTGATATCACTCTTCGAATATCACACTTCAGTGTTGGAATCTGGAAGAAGTGTTCATATAACTTGGAGAAATTGTTGAAAGCCGACTTCTAGAATTACTATTATATGTATGCATAAACTTGTGGCATAATTTTTCCTTTATTCAGGCCGTCTTGAGTACCACTAGGCGATCAACTTTTGATTTCGTACATAAATTTGGAGTTTAGTTCCTTATTATCGGACGTATTTATATTTTGGGAGTTTGAATATGCATAAGAGCTACGTTATGTTTCCTTTTGTCTGCATAGGAACTATAATGGGAGTTCCTTGGAAACTTTTCATATTACAGATGTTTAAGCAAATTTCGGATAATATCGAACTGGTGATTACATACTTCTTAATCTATCTCTTAGGAGTTTTCACTTGGAATGATTTATTAGACTAATCACTATTAATAACTCATATAAATATATGATCATTATATCTCCTACATCGACATATAACAACGACGACTAGTTATAAACCACTTGCCCAACATGCTAGATGCTAAGTACTCACTTCATTTCAATAAAATTCTATTCACTTCACTTTAAGGAGGCCATTGAAAAGTTGTTGGAAAAAGACAAAAAGTAGATAAAAGAGAAAAAATAAGGCATGTGAGAGTAGATGAAAGAATAAATTTGGACTTTATTGCCCAAATTTTTTTTATGCTAAGTGTATACATAGTTTTGAAACAACTCAAAGAAGAAAATGATTAGATGTTGGAAAATTGGATTCTAATAATCCAACCTTTAAGCGGTCTTCTTAAAACAGTCCCACTTATAAGATATTTTTGAACAATTCAACCTTTTGATGTTATCTTCTCATAATGGTCCTTGACCTGTTGTGACCGGTATAACAGGTCAAATGTGACACGTGTCACACTATAATTGGTTAGCCCATTTTCTCCCTCCTCTACCTCTTTTCCTCCACAACCACCACCACCTAGCCACCCCACCCACCTCAGCCTCCTATAGCCCCACCCCCACCCCCACCCTAAACCCCCGCAGCCCACCCCACCCCCGTCCTAGCCCGCGGCACCCCACCCCAGCTCCCACCCCCACCCCCACCCCCCACCCTAGCTTGTTGCCCCCACCCCACCCCCACTCCCAGCCCCGCGACAACCCACCCCCACCCCAATTCGTTGCATCCCCACCCCACCCCCACCCCTTTGACCTCTTGCAGCCCCACCCGACCCCCCACCCCAGCCCGCGGCAACCCACCCCCACCCAGCCCAATTGGCTGCAGCCCCCACCCTACCCCGCCTGTCCCTAGAGCCCCACCCTACCCCCATAGCAAACCCCCCGAAATCCCCCCACCCCTCGCATGTAGAAAAACCCCGCCACCCCTCCCCCATCCCCTTTGCGTCATAACCGTCGCGCCTCCCCCCTTCCTATCCCTTCGTCTCTTTCCACCTCGTCACCCTCCCCATCCCCCTCCCCTTCGCCCCTCTCGTTAAATACAATGACCACCACCACCACACACAAGCACTACTACTATTAACGGCGAACGCGATTCGAGGATAGTGAGAGAAAGAGGAGAGAGACAGGAGGAAGAGAAAAGCGGCGACAAAGAGAGAGGGGGGTGGGGGCCTGTGGCTGCAGCGTGGGCCGGGTGGCTGCGGCGGGGCCAGTGGAAGGGGAGGGGGTAGGTATAACTAGATAGGGAGGTGAAGGGGAGGAGAGAGAAATGAGTAGGAGGAGGGAAAAAAATTACCTGAAGTTCAGGTCACAAGTCACCAGGGACCGTTATAAGAAGATATCAGCAAAAGGTTGGATTGTTCAAAAATATCTTATAAGTGGGACTGTTTTAAGAAGACTGCCTAAAGGTTGGATTATTAAAATCCAATCTTCCTTAGATGTTTGTAAAAATGAAAGTATATCATCAGATATGTACAAGTGTTATATTAGGTATGTTTATATAGAGGGTAAAGTCTTAAGCAAGTATGTATATATATTCTTTTTAAAAAAAGTGAATGTAGATAAGGTGGTGGTGATTAATGTGATAATTTATTGATTTCGTAAAGGTGATGTTCTTATCCTTATTTTGGGGCAATAGTTGTCTATCCGTCCCCTGAGGGCTAGGGTAATGCATTGCCTTAAAAGTTCCACTTTCTATCTCTTTTAGACTACTCTCCACACGTTATCTATTTTATCTCTTTCAACACAAGAAAGTCCAAGTTATTGATAAAACAAACTTTGCAAATAAGTGACATTTTCGTAGTAAAGATAAATAAAAATGATAAATTATCCATTTCATAATCCAGTGTTTTCTCCAATATATTTGAATACAGTCATTGTTTACATAAAAATTGAATTTTCACAACGTGTGATATATACTTGTCAGGGTGATAATCTCAACAACCCTCTTTCACCAAATCATCACTACCTAACATCAACATAATTTTCTTCGTTTATATTTCCACCACTGCACCACCCTCTTAAAATTTTAATGCATTACCCTTAACTCAATCATGCTCGGCCATTAATATTTTTGGGTTTTTCTACATTATACCCTTGTATTTTTTTAGTTTCTACGTTGTACTCCAACCTTTTAAAATTCTATACAATACCCTTAAACTTAAATTTTTTAATGCACGATATTTTTTTTATAAAGGTAAGGAAAAAGAAGGTTAGGAGACCCTCCGCACGAGGGGAGCTCCAACCTTATCGTTTACAAGGATTGAATGTGTAAGTTCTATTGACTATCAATCTAGAAATAATAGCAAACAATAATAGAACAACAAATAACAAAGCAAGAAAGAACACACAAGACTTTTACGTGGAAACCCAAGAACTGGGAGAAAAACCACGAATATGCACTAGGAATCGATGAATGTTCAAGAAAGGTTACAAAAGCTCTCCAAGATCTCTCTCTAACTGTTCCTCTCTCCAATCTAAGAATAATGATGAATAATCAAGTAGTTATGGCAATAGGTTAAACCTAATTATAACATAACTCGGGAAATCGCCCTCTCCGCGCGAAATAAACCGCCGCCCGATCGGGCGGTTAATAACGCCAAATCTGCTATGCTCTCGGGCCCGATCGGGCGACCTTCACCCGGTCGTTCGCCCGGTAGATCGGTATTTCGCCCGATCGGGCGCGCTAGCTTCCATGCTCCTGCCAAGTTGATTGACCTCGCCAGATTGGGCGGCACTCCCGATGGAATCGGGCGGGCCTGCAAAACAGTCGATTTACGCCAAATGAGCTTCACGCAACCTCATCTCCACACCATACATACATTGACCCCCATATGACATCATATACCCAACAATCTCCCACTTGGAGATAGGTGTAAGTGAAGAATACCTTATACCATCATCATCTTTTCATTCATCTCAATTCCTAAAGCACCACCTTCATCAACAATTACCGAAGGCCAACTAAGGTTCGACACAACATTAGTTTGTCACAACTCACACTCTTAGTGAGCATATCTGCTGGGTTCTTAGCACCCAACACTTTCTCCAGACACAACACATTCTCCTCCACTAAACTCCTGATGTAGTGGAAGCGCCGAAGAATATGCTTGGTCCTACAATGATACATAGGATTCTTAGCCAAATGCACTACACTTTGACTATCACTGTAAAGTACCACTTTATCATGTTTAATGCCCATCTCTTCAAGAAAACCAATAAGCCATTCCATCTCCTTACCTGCCTCTGACATAGCCACATACTCAGACTTTGTAGTAGACAGAGAGATACACTTCTGTAACTTGGACATCCAGCTCACTGTAGTACAACCAACAGTAGAGACATATCCAGACGTGCTTTTGCTAGTATCGATATCTCCACTGAGATCAGCATCAACATAACCCTCAAGCTTCACTCCTTTCTTCCAAAAACAAAGCCCCATACTTGAAGTGCCCTTCAAGTACCTTAGTAACCACTTCACAACATCCCAATGTTTCTCACCTGGATTAGAAACAAATCTACTCACAACTCCCACTGCAAAAGCAATGTCTGGCCGCGTGCAAACCATGGCATACATCAAGCTACCAACCGCCGAAGCATAGGGAACAGTGGCCATCCGCTCCTTTTCTTCTTCTGTAGTTGGTGAGTGCTCCATTATCAATTTGAGGTCGCTAGGAAGCGGCTAATTTCTGGGTTTTGCATCTCCCACATTAAACCTCTTAAGTACCTTTATAATGTAATCATCCTGAGACAACTTCAACATGCCAGTAGACTTGTCCCTGAAAATCCTCATACCTAAGATTTGTGTGGATTCACCCAAATCCTTCATCTCAAATTTATGTGACAGTTTTCCCTTCACACTATATATCACTTCCATGCTCGTACCAACAATCAGCATATCATCAACATACATAAGTAAATAAACATAGTCATTTACATACCTCTGAAAATAGCAACAATGATCGCTATCAGCTCTCTTGAACCCGCTGCTACACATGAAAGTATCAAACTTTATGTACCACTGTCTCGGAGCCTGCTTCAATCCATATAAGCTCCTCTTGAGCTTGCACACCAAATTCTCTTTTCCCCGAACTTTAAAGCCACCTAGTTGCTTCATGTAGATCTCCTCATCCAGATCACCATGTAGAAACGCGGTCTTAACATCCATCTGTTCTAAGAACAAATTTTCAGCAGCAACAATAGCCAACAAGATACGTATAGTAGTCAATTTTACAACAGGAGCAAATATCTCGTTGTAGTCAATGCCCTCCTGTTGTAGGAACCCCTTTACTACTAATCTCGCCTTATACCTAACACTTCCATCATGCTCTTTCTTCAATCTGAAGATCCACTTGTTGCTAAGTGCTCTCATTCCTGCAGGTAATGCAGACAACTCCCATGTCTGATTCTTTTCCAGAGACTGCAACTCATCTTTCATGGCTAACTCCCACTTAGATGAGTCAGTCGAATTTATTGCTTCTTTATATGATTCTGGTTCACCTGCATCAGTTAGTAGCAAATAAAACATAGAAGGGGAATATCGATTAGGTGCTTTGGACACCCTTGCGGATTTTCTCAAGTCAACTTGAGAGACTATTTTCCCTGTACTAGAACTGGAGCCTCTTGGTGGTGTGACAGTAGCACCATCTGAATTACCTTGCTGTGAGTTATCTGCCTCATCTGAATCAGACCCTGCAAAAGTATGAGCTTCATCTTCATGTTGCTCAGCCCGTTCTGGAACAATGACATTTCTTCCATCAATGCCTTCAGTCTCCACAAACTCCTCCTCCTGAGCTCCCACTAGCTCAGTAATCTCAGATTTATCACCATAAACATCCTTGTACACCTTAGTCTCACCAAAAGTAACATCACAGTGTCTCAAAATCTTCCTACTTTTAGGTTCCCAACATCGATACCCATACTTCTCAGAACCATACCCAATAAAATAACATTTAACGGCTTTTGGGTCTAACTTGTCGCGTTTCTCAGATTGAACATAAGCAACACAACCAAATAATTTTAGAAAAGAAAGATTTACCTCCTTCCCACTCCAAACCTCCTCTGGTAGCTTGAACTCCAATGGAACTGATGGTCCCCTGTTGATCAAGTAAGCTGCTGTACTAACTGAATCTGCCCAGAATGTTTTAGGTAGCCCTGCATGCAACCTCATACTTCTAGCCCTCTCAGTCAGTGTCTTGTTCATCCTCTCTGCGACTCCATTCTGTCGAGGTTTTCCTGGAACAGTCCTCTTCAGAATGATGCCATTCTCCTCACAGAGCTTTGTGTACTCTGCCAATTCATACTCACCTCCATTATCAGACTTAATGCACTTACTTTTTTTTTCAGTCTGATTCTCTACCTCAGCCTTCCACTTCTTGAAGGTCTCATGAAGCTAAGATTTCCTCTTCATGAAGTAGACCCATACCTTCCTGCTGTAGTCATCAATGAAAGTAACAAAATAACGTGAGCCTCCATGGGATCTGACTGGGGAAGGCCCCCACAAGTCAGTGTGCACCAACTCTAGCTTCTCAGTTTTCAACTATTTCTTGGCTTTTGTGAAAGTCACCTTTTTCTGCTTGCCGTAGACACAACTCTCACAAAATTCCATGTCAACTGATTTTAACCCTGACAATTTGCCACTTGAAGCTAAAATCTTCATCCTTTTCTCACTCATGTGACCAAGTCTAGTATGCCATAACTTAGTCTCATCCACTGTAGCTGCAGCAACCATGCCTGTACACCCTGCAATAGTGTATAGTGTTCCCATCTGTAACGCTCCGGAAATACATAACCTAAATCGTCAGCGGAAGTACAACTTAAGCCTGTGGGTTAGGGCCCACTAATAATATAAATTGCCTAAAATGGCCTATTAAACATACAAATGATCGTCTTTAAGCTATAATTATTACCCATAAATACAGAGTATTCTAAATATCTCAAATATATATATAGAGTCGCTCAACTTAACCTTTCCGGAGCATCCTTGACTTAACTGATCCTTCGCCATCTTCATACTACCTGAATAATTTCATAGAACCGGGAAAAGGGGAAACACAGGAAATAAACTAAAATGAGTTGAAAACTCAGTAACTTCACTCCAGCCCGTAAAAACGGTTTTAGTTCGTAAACATTTCTCATGCACAGGCATATATCACATCATATTTGTACTTGTTCGGAAATAATAACAGAAATTGTCATCATTGAATAGTCTGCTGACAAGGACCATTTGCGTGATCATAGTTCATTGGCAAGTACAGGTTTTGGACATAACATTATCATTATTATATGACCCTTTTGGTCCGTGTTCGTTCGTATATCGTAAACATAATTCCTCCACCTATAACTTGCCCATTTGCCAGTTCAGTTCATAATGCTGGTAAGAGGTTTTTAGTCGTTAAGGCACCAAAAATTGCTTTTCAAACAATATTTATAAAACCTAACAAGCAATTACTAAGAACGTAGTAAAGGCAAGTCAAGGGTCGATCCACAGGGAAAATGGGATTAATTAAAGTCTATCAAGTCTAAATTACTTAATTGAAGGGTTTTTGGGGGTTTAAAATGATTTAGTATCAACTAATGACTAACTACTATCAAAGTACTAGCAAGTAATATGAGATGAAAATATGAATAAGGAAGACACTAGAGTTAAGGTTACTAGTATGGATCAAAGCGGATAACAATTATTAATGCAATTGTGATTCAAAGGCAACGATTACGCAAGGTTTAGTTTTCCTCTAAAATACTCGAGTCCTCTCTCGAATGGTCCTCGAGAATGATCGCTTAATCAATCAACTAAATCCTCTCTCGAATGGTCTTTAGTCAATTGATTAAGAGATCCAATGAAATTGGAAAACCCCTAATATAGGATCCCCTTAATTTCTACCCAATATCTTGGCCTAGAAATTAAGTTGATTCATGGGGATGATAAAAGAGTTCATAATTCAATTAAGAACATTTGAAATCAAAATACCAAAGCACAAATGTGATCAATATCTATCCTAAGGCCTCAAAACACCAAGATCAATGCATAAACGTCATTGAATCATCACAATCACATTAACAATACATTTAAACTCTAATCCATACTTTCACCCTAACCCTAGATAGGGAACTACCCACTAATCATGGAATCTAAGCAATAAAACATGAAATCTATAACTAATCTAGGGCTAAACATGATTAAAAGATGATTAGTTTAATTAAAATAACAATTATGAAACTATAATAAAGTTGATCTAGTAAAAGGGAAGAACAAATAATAGCAATGAAAGGAGATAATAAAAACTGAAAATTTGAAACTAATTGAATTAATATACCTTCAATGTTGTAGCAATCACAAACTATGATCTAGAATTCTCAAATCTTGATCCAAAACTAAGTGTTTTCCTCTCTAAAGTAAGCCCTAATAATCTTCTCTAAAAACTTGGAATAAAGCATAAGTCCTTCAAAAAACTAAAACTCTCGTTTTTAATGCATAAAACTTTCTCGCGGAAACATATGGTGCGGGCGCACCACTGAAATGGTGCGGGCGCACCAAGGCTACTGACTCAGATGGCCAGTCTTCGCTGGGAAGGTGCGGGCGCACCAAGGATGTAGTGCGGGCGCACCTAATTGGTGCGGGCGCACCTATGATCTGGTGCGGGCGCACCTAACTGACTGTCAATAAGGACGCCAAATCTGTGGGCGGTGCGGGCGCACCTATGATCTGGTGCGGGCGCACCTATGTGTGCGGGCAGTGCTAAGAGGGTGCGGGCACACCATGGAGCTCAAATCAAGCTTCCTTTATTCCATTTTCGCGCGTGTAAACTCCTCGAAACTCCCGCCTATTACCGTATCTCCCAACTCTTGACCTTATAAAAGATCATACCTGCAATCAAATCACGGGAAAACACGGTGAAAGCAAATGTACTAGAAATCCAGTCAAAATTGACCGAAAATCTAGCGAAATGGCACAATGATCAACAATGATCAAGTGAAGGGAAGAGAGAGAGAAATGAGGAAGAAAGAGGGAAGAAAAGGGTATAAAGAGGATCAAACTAAACCAAAAAGAGCTCATAAAGTACGTTAGAAACGCACTTATCAAACTCCCCCAAGCTTAGCATTTTGCTTGTCCTCAAGTAAACCAAGAATGAGAAAGAAAGAAGAGAAGTGTGAAAAAAAAAGGAAAAAGAAAAATCATGCAACAAACTAATCTAAATGCTCTAAAAGCAAAGCTACAAATATGACATGCAAGCTAAATGAGTTCATAACAAGATTTAGGAGACCAACCAAACACAATAGGGAAGATGATTAGGAAGCATAAGTGTGACTTAAGGGATCTAATCCACCGATCAACTGAGTCCCCTTGAAAATAGGCTTTCTAAAAGTGACTACTCACTCTTCTCCACTTCCAAGTCTCGAGTTTGACTCCCCCCTAGGGATGCTCAACCATAATAGCTCGTCTCTACCACATTTCGATGACCTTCATCATGACTTGCACAAAATCTCACCCGCCACTACTATTTGACCAAGTCCAATCTAGAAGTCAAAAGGGACTTTGTTTAGGTTGTAACGGGGCTAGGTTAAAGGGTGTGGATAACAATTGAGGAATGTGGTGCAAAAAGGGTAAAGTGGAGTACACAATAGGGGGTAAAAACTCCCATAAGCTAGTCCAAACACCAACTCAAATCGAAGTCTCACACATCTTTGATTATCACATTGATTTTACTTTTTGGAACATTGATTTTCACTTTTTGAACACATAATTTGCTCTTTCTTTCTTTTCAATAGAAATCCAAATGAAGCACTAAGAGCATTCTTTCTTTCTTTTATTTCCTTTGTCTTTTCCTTCTCACAATTTTCCTCAACTTTTGCAATTATACACACACAACAATCCACTTTCAACCAAAGACTCAGTATCAAAATAACTCAACTCCAGACAAACTAGACATGTACTCCACTTTGGGGAAAGTTTGGCCATGACTTATTATGAGGGTTAAGCAAAACTAGGATAGAAAGGCTCAAATGGGTTGAGAAGCGGACAATTATGTAGGTATAAAGGCTTTTTGGCTTTTGAGCTCCTATTTCTAGCGAAAAGAAACGCCCTAAATCATTCTTCCATAGGCTCGGTCTTATGCAATCTTGGGGAGCTAAAATGCAAGTCACAAGTTAGGTGATCAATGGTGAGGGTTGTAGATGAGTCTTACGAGGTTCTTGGCCTTCCTTCGGGGTTCACCGCACAAGGGACAAGGCAATCCAATTAACCAACTCGCCTAGTTTCAAAGAGACTCTACCAAAAGTCACCGATCTCAAAGATCATCTAACGTCACAACGAGGCTTCCAAAATCATCAAGTCAAATGCAAAGAAGGTCTTCCAATCAAGTTATGAACACTCTTAGCCACAAATCATACATGCAACTAAGCTTCCCTAAATGCAAATTCTTTTTTTTTTTTTTTTTTATTTTTTTTTTTTTTTTTTATGCAATGCAAAAATACCAAAATCAAACTACCAAAACTAAGTTAAAAACAAACTTCTAAAAACAAGCTAATAATAAACTATCAAAAACAAGCTATATAAGGGTGATTTGGATGAAAAAGGGGTGGGGGAAGAGGATCAAGAAGAATAACCAATCACCAAGTCAAACCCACAACCAATAGAACCCCGCCTACATAACCACCTAAGACCCCAAACTCCCAAAAACATAGGCATGCATGCAAGGGCCCCCACGCTTAAGCGAAACTCCGCGCTCGGAGTTGCAAAAGGTGGGTGGGGGAGGAGGGTCAAAAGGAGCACCTAAGAGTTACCATCATTGCCCCCATCGGGAGGGGGGTTAGAAGGGAAGAACGCGCCTGGATACCCGTCGGGATAGTAAGACGGGTAGTGGGGGAAGGGGCGGAAAGGTACCTCCTCGAATGGCCCGTCACGAGGGTCAAAAGCAGGAGGGTAGTAGGGGTGGTTAGGGAAGGGAGCCTCATGTCCGGAGTGGACATTGGCGAGATGAGTTCGCCAAGCCACGCGAGACACATGGTCAAGGTCGGTGCGGATACCATCAAGGGTATCAGTGACCGCACGGTGGTTGGCCGCTTGAGTGGCCTGCATCTGGTTTATGGCCACCATGACGGAGGCCATATCAAAGGTCTGGGAGGAAGAGGTCTCGGCCGCATCACTCATGGGAATGCGGCTCTTGGACCTCGGAACCCTGGGAGCCCTAGGTACCCTCTCCACAGTGGTGGACTGAAGGTAGGTCATATCAGCGCAATGAGCTGGGTCGATAGGGGAAGGGGGAACCCACCATCGGTTACAATCAGGCGGGGGGTTCCAAATGAACTCAGTGTTCATATAACAGTATGGTCTCTCTCCCACTAGCCAAATGCAATTGGTCTTATAAAAACCACGCAGAAATTTCATCTGCTGAAGAGCCGCACCATCCAATAAGTTGGACTGACCAACAGTTGGCACGCTCTCTTCTAAGTGGGCCAGGTCATCGTCCAACGAGAGATATGACGCTATCCCGGTGATCATTCCACCACCAATGATCTCCCCAGCTAGCGTAGTGCCCCCCCTAATCTTTTGCAATCGATTAAGGAAGATAGCTGCAAAGTTGATTCGGGCGTTATGGTGGGCCCCATCAGTGGCCAACCATAAAACCAACAACTCCTCCTTTCTCAATTGCCCGACATCTTGCTTAGGAAAGAAGGTGTATACCAACATCCTATGGAAGTAGCGGGTAGCAGGATGGATAATCTCAGAAGCCTTGGACGAATTTGTCCGAAACTGAGTGGTGCCATCAGTAATCTTGGCCCACCACTCTTGTTCATTGTAACCCTCCCAAATTATTGAATAGGGGGCATCACCTGGGGCAGCAGAGTCCGTCCCAAATGCTTCACATAACTCGTCAAAAGATAGTGTTCTGACTTAATTAAATAGACGAGCTTGAATTGTCAGAGCACCGGATTCTTGCTCCCTACTTATGTTCAACGAACTCAAGAACTCAAGAGTTAGTTGGTCATAAGTAGGTTCCCGAACTTCAAGGAAGTTCGACAACCCCAGATTTCCTGCCATTTCCCTTACTATCGTGTCGATTTTAAGGTACCGGCAGGTACCAGAGTCATAGAACTTCGTGGGTCGCAAAGTTCGGTTCGAAAGCTGAGCATAAATTTGACGGTGTGCAGCATTCGAGTATTTGAGAGGGTAGATAGGAGGGGGGTTAGAGCTAGAAGAGGGTCCTTGCGAGGAGGACCCTGTTTTAGCTCTCTTAGCCCTGGAGGAGGATCCTTCACCACTTTTTCTTCCCATAGTGCTGTTTTAAAAACAATGTGAAAAACATTTTCTTTGAAACGGGGAAAAACAAAGGGCGTGGCCGTAGCAGAGGGACTCTTCAAATCCTTAGGTCAACAAATCACCACACTAATAACACACAAAAACCTAAAAAGAAAAAAAAGAAAAAAAAACTACCAGTACACAAATCCCACAATCAATAGCAACGAAGTTGCTAACAAGCAAGAATTCGATTATAATCCGAAAATTCAATCAAGCTCACACAATTCTCCAACTCACACAATCAACATTCCAACAACATGTTTATCAATACTTGCTCAACAAATCACTTCAAATAGTTCAATTTTAGTTCACAAAAATCTCATAGACTATGAAATTTCCACAAAGAACAACTAATTAAACTAGTTCATCACAACACCAATCACAAAGTTGGGCAAAAATCATGAACAAACCAAAGCTAGGAGAAAAACAAGCATGCAATCAAAAAGAAAACAAACTTGTAGTCCAAATAACAAGATTATCTATGAAAAACAAGAGATTGGAAGGACATTACCAACTTGGAGATGAAAATCCCCAATTTTGAAACCCTAGAAATCCAAATCTTGTCAAAGCCCCAAATTTGATGCACTTGAGTGTTGTAGAGAGGAAAAAGATGAGTTTTCCGGTGAGAAAGTCGCCGGAGGTCGCCGGAAAGCCTTGGTGGTCGCCGGATCTAGAGATGTGAAAGTGAGAGAGAGTGAGTAAGTGAGAGAGATGGTTCGAAAATTTGAGAGAAGAGAAGTGAGAGTGCCGAAAAAGAAAGAAAAAAATCGTGATTTAGGCTCAGACGTGTTTGGTGCGGGCGCACCAATAAGTGGTGCGGGCGCACCAAACTTACTGCATTCTCTTGAACTTTGCGGGGTAATTGGTGCGGGCGCACCGTTCGAAATTTCCGAAATTTTTTTTGAACGGTGCGGGCGCACCTCATGATAGGTGCGGGAGCACCAATGCTACTGTTTTTGTCATCAACTGCAGACCAAATGGTGCGGGCGCACCATTCGAAATTTTCGAAAAATTTTTGAATGGTGCGGGCGTACCAGTAAGTGGTGCGGGCGTACCAGTAAGTGGTGCGGGCGCACCAGTCTTACTGTTTCTTTTCACCCACTACAGACAAATTGGTGCGGGCGCACCAATAAGTGGTGCGGGTGCACCATTTCATCTGCCAAAAACCTCTCAAGCTCAAATGAATGCTCATTGTTAGCCGGTAAAATAAAAATCTAGACTAAAAATGAAAATAGAAAAAGAGAAACGGGTTGCCTCCCGTATAGCGCTTGTTTTAAGTCATTAGCTTGACTAAAAGGATATGTTCTTCAAGAGTAGCGCTCGGGCGAGCGAAGGATCACGCAACCAACATAACCGATGGCTTGATTATCGTGGTAGATCTTCAATCTTTGACCGTTCACCAAAAACGGACCATTCTCGCCTAAAATCTCATAGGCTCCATAAGGCGTAGTCTTCAACATTTGGAAGGGTCCCGACCACTTGGACTTTAATTTTCCGGGGAAGAGTTTTAGCCTTGAGTTAAACAACAAGACTTTGTCTCCAACCCGAAAATCTCTTTGCTTAATTCGGTGATCGTGCCATTTCTTTGTTTGCTCCTTGTACAATCTCGAGCTCTCATAAGCATCGAAGCGGAGTTCTTCAAGTTCAGCCAGCTTCTCTTTCCGAGCATCTCCCGCCAAATGAAGATCCATGTTGAGCTCTTTGATTGCCCACCAAGCCTTGTGCTCGAGTTCCACCGGCAAATGACAAGCCTTGCCATATACGAGGCGGTAGGGAGTAGTTCCTATAGGCGTCTTGAAAGCCGTGCGAAGAGCCCAAAGAGCATCATCAAGCTTCAAGGACCAATCCTTCCTTGTTTTATTTACCACTCTCTCAAGGACGTTCTTCACTTCCCTGTTAGAAACTTCAACTTGGCCTTGAGTTTGGGGATGATAAGGAAGTTCGACTTTATGATTCACCCCGTACTTCTTCAAGATGGCCTCTAGTTGCTTCTTGGCGAAGTGCCGCCATCACTTGTCAATACTCGGGGTACTCCAAAACTCGGGAAGATGATCTTCTTAAGGAGTTTTGTCACAACCTTGTGGTCATTGGTGGGGGAGGCAATGGCTTCAACCCACTTAGTTACGTAGTCGACCGCAACAAGGATGTACATGTTGCCCAAAGAAGGGACAAAAGGGCCCATAAAGTCAACTCCCCATACATCAAATGGCTCAACCTCTAGAATTTTTTGTTGAGGCATCTCATGCCTATTCGTGATGCCGCCACTCCTTTGACATCTATTACAGCTCAAAATAAACTCACGAGCATCTTTTTTGCAATGATGGCCAAAACATACCACATTGGAGCACCTTAGCAACAGTTTTGCTTGCTCCACCATGCCCTCCACATGCCAAAGTATGGCAATGATTCAACACCGAATTGATCTCATGATTGGGTACACACCTTCTAAAAACACCATCGGCGCACTTTTTAAACAAGAGAGGATCATCCCAATAGAACCTCGAAGCCTCCTTGAAAAATCGCTTCCATTGTTGAGAATTGAAACCATGAGGTTCAATCCCGCAAGCCAAGTAGTTCGCATAGTCCGCGAACCATGGAATCTCATTATTCAGAATGGCGAAAAGTGCTTTTTCTCTCAAATCTTCTTCAATAGGGGTCTCGTTAGGATCCGAGACCTTCTCATCAAGAGGGAGACGAGACAGGTGATCAGCTACCACATTCTCCGTCCCCTTTTTCTCCTTCATCTCAAAATCAAACTCTTGAAGAAGAAGCACCCACCTAATGAGCCGAGGCTTGGCATCTTTCTTACTCATCAGATAACGGACCGCAGAGTGATCCGTATACACAATAGCTTTGTTGCAGGTCAAGTAGGACCGGAATTTGTCAAATGCAAAAACTACGGCCAACATTTCTTTCTCCGTAGTTGCATAATTCCGTTGAGCATCATCCAAGGTCCTACTCGCATAGGCTATGACATGTAGCCTTCCTTCCTTGCGTTGCCCAAGAACAACGCCCACTGCAAAGTCACTAGCATCGCACATTAGTTCAAAAGGCAAGCTCCAATCCGGAGCTTGCACAATGGGGGCAGAAGTGAGGGCCTTTTTTAAAGTTTCGAAAGCCTTAATACAAGACTCATCAAACTCAAAATCTACATCCTTTTGAAGTAGATTCGTCAATGGTTTGGCTACCTGAGAAAAATCCTTGATGAAACGCCGGTAAAAACCCGCATGTCCAAGGAAAGCACGAACTCCCGTCACCGAATTCGGTGGCGGAAGCTTCTCAATAACCGAAACCTTTGCCGGATCCACTTCAATGCCCTTCTTTGACACTTTATTCCCAAGGACAATACCTTCCTCGACCATAAAGTGACATTTCTCCCAATTTAGGACGAGGTTCGTCTCTTGACATCTTTTCAATACACACTCAAGATTAATCAGACATGTGTCAAAAGACGAACCACACACACTAAAATAGTCCATGAACACCTCAATAGAATCTTCTAGCATGTCAGAGAAGATTGCTGTCATACACCTTTGGAAAGTAGATGGGGCATTACACAAACCAAAGGGCATCCTTCGATATGCGAATGTCCCATACGGACAAGTAAAAGTGGTTTTCTCTTGGTCATCCGGATGAATAGGGATTTGAAAGAATCCTGAATAACCATCGAGAAAACAAAAGTGTGAATGACGAGCAAGCCTCTCCAACATTTGGTCAATGAAGGGGAGAGGGAAATGGTCCTTGCGGGTGGATTTGTTTAACTTCCGATAATCAATACAAACCCTCCACCCGGTACGATTCTAGTTGAGATAGTTTCTCCTTTCTCATTCTCAACAACAATCATGCCTCCTTTTTTGGAACCACGTGAATCGGGGTCACCCACTTGCTATCGGAGATAGCGTAGATGATTCCCGCGTCACGCAATTTCATAATCTCTTTTTTTACAACCTCTTTGAGATTAGGATTGAGCCTTCTCTGATGCTCTATGGATGAGACATTACTATCGATGAGATGGATACGATGCATAGCAAGAGAAGGGCTTATCCCCTTAAGGTCATCTATCGAGTACCCAATGACATCTTTATATTTTTGTAATATCTCAATCAATTTTGATATAGAGATGTCATCAAGACTCGAATTGACAATAACTGGATAAGTACATGCATCATCAAGAAAAACATATTTAAGAGAAGAGGGAAGAGGTTTGAACTCTACCTTGGGAGGAGGCTTAGAACACTCCTCTTTGTCAGTGGATGTCGCGAGAACCTCAAATGCTTCCTCTTTTGTCTCCTCAATAGCAGTGTCAAGAAACAATGAGAATTCTTTCACCTCTTCCATGTCCAAGCTCGGGGCTTCAGTAAGAGAAGCATACAACTCATCCCCAGTGTGAACCACACTCGTAGCATCCTCTATCTCATTCTCCACTAGGTTGACCCGGCAAATTCGCCCTATCATGGGCCTCTTCAAAGTCTTAGAGAACTCAAATACAACCTGCTCATTGGCTACCTCAACCGTGATTGTATCATTTTTGCAATTGATCACGGCTCCCAACGTCTTTAGAGCCTCTCTTCCAAGAATAAGAGGAGTCTCCGGATCTTCCTCCATATCCATCACCACAAAATCACAAGGCACAAATACATGCCCAACTTGAATTGGTACATCCTCTAACTCACCATGGGGGACTCTCACAGTGCGGTCCGCCAATTGAATAGTTTTTCGTATCGGATGAAGAGGAAAATTAAGGTGCTTAGCAATAGACAGTGGCATCAAACTCACACTCGCTCCTAAATCGGCCAATGCACCCTTGGGCTCTAGATCACCTATTTTCACCGGCAAGGTGAAACTCCCGGGGTCTATTTGCTTCTTAGGCATAGCACGTTGCACAAGAGCACTCACTTGATAGGGCAAAGTGATAAGCTCATCTTCAAGCTTTCGTTTGTTGGAGAGGATCTCCTTCAAAAACTTAGCATACGCCGGCATTTGAGACATAGCCTCAAGGAATGGTATGTTGATCTGTAGGCTCTTCATCACATTGAGAAATTTGGTGAACTTGTCACTTAATTTTCTCTCGACCAACCGCTGAGGATAGGGAACCGGAGGCACATAGGTCTTAGTTGGTGGAGATGATGGCAGTGGGGCTTTATCACCAACTTGGACTTGTGTCTCATCTCTTTCCACATTTTCTTCTCTCTCGCCTTCCTCAACTTCAACGTCTTGCTCAACAACATCACCTTCTTTATCCTTCTCTACCTCCTCGGTTGGCATCTTGGGACCCTCGTAACTTGTTCCCGACCTCAAATGAATGGCTTTGGCTTGATGGAGGTTGGGGTTAGGAATAGGTTGGCCCGGAAGTTGATTTGTGGGTGTAGAGGGATTTTTCTCGGCTACTTGGGCAATTTGGGTTTCAAGCATTTTATTATGGGCTTGTAGCTCTTGAAACCTTTGCTCATGGTTTTGGAGGATTTGGTTCATGGATTGAAGTTGTTGGAGAATTTGGAGAGACGTTGGCTCGGGAGATGGAGTGGGTTTGGGATTTTGTTTGGGGAACGGATGGTTAGAGGGAAGTTTTTGGGTATTGGCTCTTTGATGTGGAGCTTGGTAGACATGAGACCCTTGTGAGGATGAACCACCTTGGTTATAGTTTGGGTTATACCCTTGCACATACCCTTGAATGTTGACCTTGGTTGTACCCTTGTTGCGGTTGATTCCATCCTTGTTGAGGTTGGTTGA
Source organism: Beta lomatogona (assembly GCA_947646795.1). Taxonomy (NCBI): domain Eukaryota; kingdom Viridiplantae; phylum Streptophyta; class Magnoliopsida; order Caryophyllales; family Amaranthaceae; genus Beta; species Beta lomatogona. Next base: position 3,896,785 of record CANSNZ010000934.1, read on the forward strand.
AGCCTTGATTGTAGTTTTGTTGGGGTTGTTTCCAACCTCCTTGTTGATTGCTTCTATACCCTTGGTTTCCTTGCTAACCATCTCCTCTAGAGTTGATTGCCGCCACATGCTCCGAATTTGTACCTCCACAATAAGATGTATCATGATTAGTACCTCCACAAATATCACAAGAAAAAGAATTTACCTGTGATGGATTAGATGATGCGAGGTTGATCTTGGAGAGCTTCTTGTCAAGTTGATCCATCTTAGCTTGAATTTGATCCATGGGATCTAATTCAAACTTTCCACTCTTCTTAGGTTGAGCACCTCTTCGACGTCCACCCCATGAATAGTTCTTAATTACTTCTTCAATGGTGGACTCAAGTTGATTTTGCGGGATCTTAGAAAGTTGGCATCCCGCTCCAGCATCAAGGTTGGCACGTGATATAGGATCAAGGCCATCATAGAAGAATCGCATGAGTAGATTCTTGGTGAACTCATGGTAAGGGAATGAACGGCTCATCTCCTTGAACCGCTCCCAAGCTTCCGCAAATGTCTCATCGTTCTCTTGCTCAAATGAGGAGATCTTCCTCCTTATGTCTGTCGTCTTCCACTCCGGGAAGTACTTCTTTAGAAAAGCCATTGTGACTTCCTCCCATGTAGTGAGGGAGTTAGCAGGTAAACTCTTGAGCCATGATTTTGCTTTTCCGGTAAGAGAAGACCGGAACAAATGCATCTTGATGTAGTCTGGAGAGACGTCATGTAACACCCCAGAATTTCAAAGGCGGAAAAGAAAGAAATAATAATATATTTAATAGGACGATGGCGGAAACATCGTCTTCTGGGAATGTCACTACTACAAGAATAATGTTTAAATAACTAAGTGATAAAAACAAACATAGGTAAATACTATAAGTAAATTAATTACTTAGATTAAAATCGAAATGAGAAAACTATCTCAAACTAAAGAGAAGTCTAGAACTAAAACCCCTAATAGATTATTTCTCGCATCTCAACCCGAGCCCAAAATCAAAGAAAATCCCCATCAACAAAACCTGCAAAATATACAACAAATATCCACAATCAGTGGGGAGTAACTAGTAGTTCTCCCAGAACAATAGCAATCAAAGCACGATTCAGAAGTAGATTATTAAGAAAGGAAAATCATGCAATCATTACATCAATAGCATGCACATAGAAATCATAAAGCTCATAGGTAAAACAAGTGATCATCAACAATAAGTAAACAAGATATAAAGAGTGAATAAATTCTGGAATACAAAAATAATAATCAAGAATACAACAAGTTATTGAGTCAGAAACCGAACGCCAGTGATTCGCAAATCACTTCCTAAGGTTTGTCAGATCGCAATCTCCAGGTCAGTCTATGGGCTTACGTTCCCCACTGCCTGTGTCTAAGAATGGCCAAACTCCCGATGTAGGGTAGAACACGCAGAACTCCCTGACCTCTCGGACGACAACAATTAACCTAGGTGTACCCCTAGTTCGCAAACCAGGTGGTTGGCATGTTCTTCACCGGGGACTACATCTATCCCACCGGATATTCTTATCTCAAAATACAATCATGCATATAATCCAAGTATCATTCATCTAAAATATTCATCAAAAAGGGATGCCACCCGGCCTTATACCCACAGTTCATCAAAACAGTTCATCATAATTCCTCATAATAAATCACTTATACATTTTCAACAGATATCTCTCATAATAACACTTGAACATCTCCAAACATCATCAATGATAATATATTGGTTTTTACAGCAACCACAATTCAATCAAAAATAGATCACCAATTATCTCTAAATCATATTCATTAAAAGAGTAGCAACAATTAATCATTTTCTTTCATAAATCAAACATAAACATGTGGTTACCCAATGATACATACTGTATACTACTTAAAATCAGCAACCTAGAATATAATAAATTATGAATTATTTCTGATTTACAAGCCCTCAAATAATTTAAAAGTGTATCCTCAATTTCACAATAAAAACACCATAATAATTATTAAACTAGTAAGTTCGATCAGTAAAATCACAAAAAAATTATCATACAACCCTAATGGCTCTACTTACATGGTATAATTTTTTATTTATAATTTTCAGACTCCAAAAGTATTTTTAACAGTTAATATACAGATTCCTCAAATAAGCCATTATAATAATTAAAAGTATAAACAGACGCCCAAAAATTACCAAAAATTTACATAACATGTAAAAACTCACGGAAATACATAATATTCAAAGAAATTAATTTTTATGCCTCTACAAATAATTTTCAGGATTTATATACTGACAGAACCGAAATTACAAAAACAGATATATCAATTAAATAAAATAGTAAACAGTAGGAAAAAATTATTCTAAGGCATGGAATACATACTACGCATGTAACATGATCTAATAAAAATAATTTCATCAATTTTAACAGTCGTTCCATAATTATCATGCAATTTAGCCAAAAACGCACAAAACACCAATTTAATCAAATAAATACTAAAAATCATGCGAAAATTATTTTTCTCTACACAGTATTCACATAGCATGTATCAAGTATATTCATGTCAAATTTCGTCAAAAATTTCATTCAAAAAGTATTTTAAATAATTCCTAGCGTAGTAATCTAATACCGAATAATACCCTAATCACTATGTTTCTAAGATAACTACTAGTTACCTGGATCGTCGGGAGGAGATCTGAGTCTAAAGAGACAATCATGATTTAAGCATGCAATCCAAATCCTCTTCTAACCCCAAGGCATAACGAACGAGAATTGTAGCAACAAGTCACTAGGCATTTCTTCTTGAACGTTGAAAACTCTTGTTTCGCACTGCTCTGTTACAACCATGATTCCCGATGATCAAAAGTTTAGATTCTAAATCTCTCCGGTCAAAATGTAGAACAAGACGTTATAAACGTTGTGTCCAAATTTGAAGACGATCCAACAGTTAGATCTCCGGATACGGTTATTTTCGTGAAGGTGCGACAGGAAAAACCGGGTTGAACCTTTCTATTCTTTTCCTCTTCCTTTTCTCTCTTCCTTTTCTTGAAAAACGGTGGGTGATAAATGCAAATGATGCTGAACTTCTTTGAATAAAAAAATCAGAATTTTATGGATGTTTAATGGTTGAAATAAAGGGTTTTAATGAAGGAGAATGATTAGGGGGTTATAGGAGTTACAAAGCTACAAAGAGTCACAAGGAAAAATAAAAAGAAAAGAAAGAAGAGGAGCTCTCCTTCTCCATCTCCTTGGCCGGCTGTCAAGCCCAACACACCAACAAAAATTTCGGCCCAAATCAACAAGGGTCCATGCTTCAAAAGCCCGCTACGCGATAAATCGATAAATTCCTAAATCGCGCCTAAACTTTGAAAATACTTAATAATGAAAATAATTCTAATAAATTATATTATAAATATAAATATAATGCACACATTAACTGTTGGATATTTAGAGTATCAGAGTGTTGGTTTTCATGTTTCGTTACATTAAGTCATATAGGATAAGGTGTCGTGACTTAGAGTAACGTGTGTATTAGAGTTGATTAATGTACATGATGCATTAGTGGAAGAGCGCTCGCTCGGATGGAGCGTTCGCACAAAATCGGCAGGAACTCGGTTTACAAACGCGAAGTGAAGAAACGGGAGGAGGAGCGCTCGCTCCTCTTTGGAGCGCCCGCTCCTTTGAGGAGCGCAAGCTCCCTGTTTGCTTCGTTTGTTTTGTGGGTTTTCGAGTGACGGTTATTGCCGTGTTTTTGCTTCTTTATAAACGTTGCAAAGGCTCTAATGATCATTTTTAACATATGTGAATGAAAAGAAACCAGAGAAACTCTCTCAAAGTTCCATAAGCACAAGATTTCTTCATTGCATCAAATTCTTATTTTCTTATTCTCATTCTACGAATTTCATAACGAGCGTGATCTTCGTTGTTCTTCTTTGTATCTCGGAAGTGAATTCCTTGTAACCCGTGCTCAGTGTAGGGTAGGAATATTGCTTTTGAGAAAGTGTCCCAACACGCCTAGAAGATTCATTGTTCATCTTGTAATCATCTTTGTCAAACCCATTATCAATTTCTAACAATCCAAAAGCAATATTCATTGAAGATGGCTACGGTTCGTGAGATGACTTCGAATTTTCAGAAACTTGATAAATTTGAAGGCGTGGGTTTCCGTCGATGGCAGAAGAAGATGCATTTCCTTCTCACTTCGTTAAGTGTGGCATATGTTTTGAGCACTCCCAAACCCGAGGAAGGGGACAATGAAACTGTTGAAGAAATTCGAAAGAGAAACAAATGGGAGAATGATGACTATATTTGTCGTGGTCACATCCTTAACGGTATGTCTGACACTTTGTTTGATGTCTATCAATTCTATGAATCTGCTAAAATGCTTTGGGATGACCTTGAGTCGAAATACATGGCCGAAGATGCATCTAGTAAAAAGTTCTTAGTTAGCAATTTTAATAACTTTAAGATGGTTGAAACTAGGCCAGTGATGGAAGAATTCCATGAACTCCAAAGGATAGTAGGAAGTTTTAAACAACACAGTATTAGTATGGATGAGACATTTATTGTATCTTCAATAGTTGACAAATTACCACCAAGTTGGAAGGATGTTAGGAATACTCTTAAACATAGTAAAGATGATATGAATATGGAACAATTGGGTGCTCATCTTCGGATTGAAGAGGGCATTCGGGTTCAAGATGGACAAAAGGAGGTAAATCCTAATTCTTCTACCATTAACATGGTGGAGGATGGAAAGTCCAAAGACTCAAATCCTAAGAAGAGGGCTAACAATTACACCAAAGGCTACAATTCCAAAAAGCCTAAGAATGGTGGAGTTGGTCAACAACGTGGTTGTTGGGTGTGTGGCAAGCCCGGACACTTCAAGAAGGATTGCTTCCTTTGGAAGAAGAAGATGAACAAAAGGAATGAGCAAGGTGGAGGGAAAGGCGAGTCTAGCCAATCCCAAGCCAAACAAGGTACTTGTGCACAATTTGCATGTAATTTGGGTTTGAATTATGTGTGTACGATTTCTGAAATCTTTTGTGTACAGGATGATTGTTCATGGTATATCGATTCGGGAGCTTCAAGGCATGTGTGCAAGGAGCGGTCTTCATTTAAAACCTTCAAGGAGGTGGACAATGGAGAAGTTCTATACATGGGCAACGACTCTACAACTCAAGTTCTTGGTGTAGGACAAGTAGAGTTAGTCTTTAGTTCCGGAAAATCTCTAGTGTTAAGAGATGTTGTATTTGCTCCGGAACTTAGGCGTAATCTTGTATCTGGAGCTATCCTGAATCGTATAGGGTTTAAAATGGTCTTTGAGTCGGACAAGTTTATTTTATCTAAAGGTGGTTTATTTGTTGGTCTTGGTTATCTTTGTAATGGTATGTTTAAACTTAGCATTTCGAATGCTTTAGTTAACAATGTGTGTGTTATTAATGACAATTCTTCTCTTTGGCATTTAAGACTTGGTCATGTTAATTATAGAAAGTTATATTCTATGGCTAAGGATGATTTAATTCCTTCCTTTGATCCAAGTATTGAGAAGTGTAGGACATGCATGTTAACAAAAATAACCAGGAGTTCTTTTCCTAATAATGTGGAAAGAGATACTAAATTGCTTGATCTAGTACATAGTGATCTTTGTGATTTTCATAGTACACCGTCTTTAGGAAACAAGAAATATATAATAACATTTATAGATGATTATTCACGGTTTTGTTATGTATATTTGTTGTCCACTAAAGATGAAGCCCTAGATAAATTTGAGATCTATAAAAATGAAGTGGAATTGCAATTAAGTGACAAGGTTAAACGGTTTAGAACCGATAGAGGTGGTGAGTTTCATAATCCTAGTTATTTCCAAGCTTTAGGAATAATACATGAAACAACTGCGGCTTATACACCACAACAAAATGGTATAGCGGAAAGAAAGAATAGAACTTTACAAGAAATGGTAAATTCTATGTGATCCTATTCTGGTTTGAGTGATGGATTTTGGGGTGAAGCGGTTTGAACTGCTTGTTACATTTTGAATCGTGTTCCAATGAAAAATAACAAAGTAACCCCTTATGAATTATGGTACAAAAGAAAACCAAATCTAAGTTATATTAGAGTTTGGGGATGCAGGGCAATAGTTAAAGTGCCGGAACCTAAACGTAAAAAGTTAGGTGAAAGAGGAGTTGAATGCATCTTTATAGGGTATGCTGTTCATAGCAAATCCTATAGGTTCTATGTTATAGAACAAAACGACTTTTGGTCGGTTCACACTATTGTGGAGTCTAGAGATGCTATTTTTGATGAAAATAGATATTCATCGGTTCCTAGACCAAAGGATATAACTCCAAGTACCGAAATTCAGGAAATTGATCAAACTAATGATCAAGAGTTAGATGAACAAATTCTAGATGAGAATGTTGCATCTACATCGTCACAACCTAGGAAAAGTAAACGGGCTAGGAAAGAGAAATCCTTTGGCCCGGAATTTCATGTATATTTGGTTGAGGGATCAAGAGATAGTGTTTTAACTAAGTTTCCATATGTTTATAATGTGGAAGGGGATCCTTTAACGTATGATGAGGCCATGAAGTCTCAAGATGCTTCATTTTGGAAGGAAGCTATTGATGATGAAATGGACACGATCATGGGGAATAACACATGGGTTCTAGCGGACCTACCTCCTAAATGTAAACCAATAGGGTGTAAATGGATTTTCAAGAAGAAAATGAAAGTCGATGGAACTATTGACAAGTTCAAAGCCCGGTTAGTGGCACAAGGCTTTTCCCAAAAGCCGGGTATCGATTATTTCGATACGTATGCACCCGTAGCTCGAATCTCCACTATAAGGTTATTGATTGCTCTTGCGGCAATTCATAATCTCGTGATCCATCAAATGGATGTCAAGACCGCATTCTTGAATGGAGAGTTAGATGAGGAGGTTTACATGAGATAACCGGTTGGGTTTGTTGTCAAAGGTCAAGAACAAAAAGTTTGCAAGTTAATTAGATCTTTGTATGGGCTAAAACAAGCACCTAAGCAACGGCATCAAAAGTTTGATGAGGTAGTGTTGTCTAACGGTTTCAAATTGAATAATTCGAGACAAGTGTGTACATAGCAAATTTGATGACAATGGTCATGGTGTAATGATTTGCTTATATGTAGATGACATGTTAATATTTGGAACTGATTTATCCCAAGTTGAGTGGACTAAATCTTTTCTTTCGTCTAAGTTCTCAATGAAAGATTTGGGGGAGGCGGATGTCATTCTAGGCATTAGAATTAAAAGAAGCAAAGGTAAATTGAGTTTGTCTCAATCTCACTACATCGAAAAGGTTCTTAAGAAATTTGATGTTAGTGGTTGCTCTTTTGTATCAACACCAATGGATCCTAGTGAGAATTTACTACCTAATGAAGGTAGTGCCGTGTCTCAACTTGAGTACGCGAGGGTGATTGGATGTTTGATGTATGCTATGACGAGTACTAGGCCGGATATCGCATTTGCGGTAGGCAAACTTAGTAGGTATACTAGTAATCCTAGTATGCAACATTGGCAAGCTATTCGTCGTGTCTTAAGGTATTTGGGGAAAACCAAGGACTATGGTTTATCCTACAGTGGATATCCTTCGGTTTTAGAAGGGTATTCTGATGCAAGTTGGATCTCTAATAAAGAGGATCACTCTTCTACAAGTGGATGGGTATTTCTACTTGGAGGAGGTGCAATTTCTTGGGCTTCCAAGAAACAAACTTGTATAGCGGATTCCTCCATGACTTCGGAGTTTATCGCTTTGTCTTCCGCAAGTAAAGAGGCGGAGTGGTTAAAAAATCTCATGATTGAGATTCCTTTGTTTCCAAAACCGATATCGCCGATAGCGATTCATTGTGACAACAATGCTGCTTTAGCGAGAGCATATAGTCAAGTATATAACGGTAAGTCAAGACATATTGGTGTGCGGCATAGTTACATCCAAGGACTTATTAAGGATAGTGTTATCACTGTTGACTATGTACGAACAACGTATAATCTAGCGGATTATTTTACAAAGGCCTTGGCTAGAGATAATGTAAAGAGGATGGCAATCGGTTTAGGATTGGAGCCCCTCGAGAATCACGAATGAGGGAATCTTAACTTAACGCCCAATATGACGTTGGGTCCTAAGTTCAATAAGATTAATTCCTTCATTTAGATGATTGTAGAACTTTTATTCATCCTTGGTTGTAGTTCTATCACTGTGTTGTATAAGGAGGTTGTATAACTTAACAGGTCTCTTGTTTGTGCTTTTCACAGTAGCATGTATTTTAGAGATCTACCTATGTAAGTGTGAAGTTTAGCCGCTTCAAGGAGCTACTGGGGCATAGCTTTGATACACTTATGAATAGATATGGACACAAGGCTTTATGTGTCGGTTTATAATGAGTTTAAGTAATTTATCTTGTGTGTATAGTATCTCCGGGTTTCCATTATGTATTGAAATTGGTTCAATCGTTATCGACACCAATTGGATACGGATACTTGGAATGTGTACTGTACTATATGGAAGTTCAAGTTTTATACACTTTCATTTATGCATGAGATGTATTTGTTGCTAATGATGTATGTGCTAATTATACAATTAGATATTCTAAATGGGGGAGGATTGTTGGATATTTAGAGTATCGGAGTGTTGGTTTTCATGTTTCGTTACATTAAGTCATATAGGATAAGGTGTCGTGACTTAGAGTAACGTGTGTATTAGAGTTGATTAATGTACATGATGCATTAGTGGAAGAGCGCACGCTCGGATGGAGCGTTCGCACAAAATCGGCAGGAACTCGGTTTACAAACGCGAAGTGAAGAAACGGCAGGAACTCGTCATTGAATCATCACAATCACATTAACAATACATTTAAACTCTAATCCATACTTTCACCCTAACCCTAGATAGGGAACTACTCACTAATCATGGAATCTAAGCAATAAAACATGAAATCTATAACTAATCTAGGGCTAAACATGATTAAAAGATGATTAGTTTAATTAAAATAACAATTATGAAACTATAATAAAGTTGATCTATAAAAGGCAAGAACAAATAATAGCAATGAAAGGAGATAATAAAAACTGAAAATTTGAAACTAATTGAATTAATATACCTTTAATGTTGTAGCAATCACAAACTATGATCTAGAATTCTCAAATCTTGATCCAAAACTAAGTGTTTTTCTCTCTAAAGTAAGCCCTAATAATCTTCTCTAAAAACTTGAAATAAAGCATAAGTCCTTCAAAAAACTAAAACTCTCGTTTTTAATGCATAAAACTTTCTCGCGGAAACATATGGTGCGGGCGCACCAAGGCTACTGACTCAGATGGCCAGTCTTCGCTGGGAAGGTGCGGGCGCACCAAGGATGTAGTGCGGGCGCACCTAATTGGTGCGGGCGCACCTATGATCTGGTGCGGGCGCACCTAACTGACTGTCAATAAGGACGCCAAATCTGTGGGCGGTGCGGGCGCACCTATGATCTGGTGCGGGCGCACCTATGATCTGGTGCGGGCGCACCTATGTGTGCGGGCAGTGCTAAGAGGGTGCGGGCACACCATGGAGCTCAAATCAAGCTTCCTTTATTCCATTTTCGCGCGTGTAAACTCCTCGAAACTCCCGCCTATTACCGTATCTCCCAACTCTTGACCTTATAAAAGATCATACCTGCAATCAAAGCACGGGAAAACACGGTGAAAGCAAATGTACTAGAAATCCAGTCAAAATTGACCGAAAATCTAGCGAAATGGCACAATGATCAACAATGATCAAGTGAAGGGAAGAGAGAGAGAAATGAGGAAGAAAGAGGGAAGAAAAGGGTATAAAGAGGATCAAACTAAACCAAAAAGAGCTCATAAAGTACGTTAGAAACGCACTTATCAAATGCCAAGCCAGCAGAACCATCCACTTTTACAAACTTGCATATATTCATATTTCCGAACAACACCCATAAATCATGATAACCAGATTCCATAAGTCATACATCATCGTTCATAGTATACATAGACATCATTGAATCATATCGTATTTCATCATGCCACATAAACATCGTCAGACATAATTATATCATATAATCAGCATCATATACTTGTATTCACGCATACTCATATAAAACATCACATATAACATACACGGGCAATCATATAGGGTGCTGGACATGAAAGGTTACACATAACACATACGGGCACGCATAGATGCTGGACATGAACATTACCTCGAATGCAATCCAGATCCTTTTAACCCAATCTCTTAAAAATAATAACCAAGAATAACCATAATATTCCTCATCAGAGATTACTTGAGCTCCATAATTTATTCTTCATATTCACCTTAAGAGCAACAAGAAAAGTCATCAACTAACTTCCGAAAGAATAGGGTTTATTTGACTAATTCTTCTCTTAAAATCAATCTGTTTACTAACTGCATCTTTCCACAACAACCTAACTACTTAGAACCATAAACCAACCTCCATTTCTCACTTAGAGTTAATTAGCAAAACCACTCCTAGTTAAACCAGCTTAAGATAGTAGCTCAACGCATATGAACATAAATCTAACTAGGTAGCTTATATTAAATCGATTTTAAGGGTTTGTGATTAATTAACAACTAGGCTAACATGATTTAACAAAGTAGCACTAACTCAGATTTTTAAGGCCCAATAATTAGCTAAGTAACTTTATCTAACATTATATAAATCTGATTTGAGCCCAACTGAAATAAAGAAAATGGTTTTAACAACTTGAATCGGATTTTAGGCCCAAACTAAACTAACTCAACATATGGAAGCTTGGGCTTAAACTTTCAAAATAAAAATCAAAACTTAAAACAAAGAGGTATGTTATACCTCTGCTACTAAGAGCAGCGAGGAGCAAAGGAGTGGAGCTGAGCTCCGGCGGCAGTGCAGGCGACGCACAGGAGGTCGGCGGCGAGCAGTGGCACCACAACAGCAGCAGCGACCAACAACAACGAGCAGCAGCAGCAACACAACGACAACAAGCAACAACACCAACACCAACAACAACAACGACGCACAACAGCAGTAGGGCGGCAGCGTCGCTCGGGGAAAAGGAAGCCCCGGCGAGCAGTGGGCGACGAGGTAGGGCTGCGGCAGTAGGGTGGTGGTGCGTCGCGAAACCGACGGTGCTGCAATAGTGGAGAAGACGAAGCAAAGGAATAGACCGAACAGAGGAGAGAGAGAGGAGAAGAATTTCTTTGTGATTTTTGTTGTTGTGAGATTTCAAAGCTCAATTACTGAGCATTTATAGAAAGAAATTTGGAGACATTAATGGAGGTGGATAGATGGTGAATGGTAGTGGTAAGCTTAGGGACAAAGAGGGCGGCGGGGTGTCGGGGTAGGAAAGTAGAGGGGGGTGTCTTTCCTTTTTCTTTTCTTTCTTTTTCTTTTTCTTATAAACCATATTATAAAATCATTTATCATAATAAATATTATTTTTTGTATAACTAAAGTAAATATACTTATTTTAGAAAATAACCTTCATCAGAATAATTTCGAAAAATTTTAGGACGTAATTATGCTAATAAACATAATTAGTAGCTAATAAAACGAGATTAAAATTCGGGGTATTACACCATCTTAGTACCTCTAGCCAAGATCATGGAACCTTTGGAAATTTTCCATTTCCCCTCACTGAACACAGTTTTGTAGCCACATGAGTCCAGTTGACTCACGAAAATCAGATTCTTTGCTAGGCCTGGAATGTACCTAACATCATGCAGTTTTAAAGTTCCCCCGTTCACAGTCCTGACAATCACATCTCCCTTCCCCATGATATCCAATGTCTTGTCATCAGCAAGATAGACCTTACCCAACTTCTTTGCTTTGAAGTCATGAAACAGCTCCCTCATAGGTGAAGAGTGAAACGATGCCCCCGAATCTAGGATCCACGACTCTATGGGACTATCAACACTTAGTACCAAAGCATCCTCAATCTCATTCGATGCAGAATAAATCGATGAGTTATCACTATCCTCCTGTTTATCATTATGGTCAGACTTTCCACCCTTCTTCTTGGGATGTGGACACTCCCTCTTTAGATGACCCTTCTCACCACAATTCCAACAGGTAATACTAGCCCTGCCTTTTGACTTACTCCGGGCCCTAGACTTTGATCTACCTTGAAAGTTCTTTCCTTTTCCCTTTTGTTTTCCCCTCCCTCTACCATCAGTATTGTATGCTCCAGATGTTTCTCCACTCTCCTTCCTTCGAATACTCTCACTCAAAATCAGATCACAGACAACATCATACACCAATTTTTCTTTACTAGAAAAATTGCTAATAGCAGTTACTACAGTTTCCCAAGCAACAGGTAAGGAGGACAACAAAATTAAGGCTTTCACTTCATCATCAAAGACAATATTTACTGAAGATAACTGACTTATTATTGAATTAAATTCATTAATATGTTCAGCAGCAGAACTACCATTATTCATCTCTAAATCAAATAAACGGCGCATCAGATATACCTTATTCATTGTCGAGGGCTTCTCATACATATCTGACAGTGCTTTAATTAATTCCGCCGTTGTTTTGATATCCTTGACATTGAACGCCACAGTCCGAGCCAATGTCAATCGCACCACCGCTAGTGCCTGCCGATCGAGTACCTTCCACTTAGCCTCTTCAATGTCATCGGCTTTGCGGGACGGAGGTTGATACAGATTCTTTTGATATAAGATGTCTTCTATTTTGCATCTTCCAATATCCAAAAACTCTTTTCCATCAAACTTCTCAATTCTAATCTTTGCATTTTCCATTGTTAATTATTCTAGATCTAGACAATAAACCAACCTGGCTCTTGATACCACTTGTAAGTTCTATTGACTATCAATCAAGAAATAATAGCAAACAATAATAGAACAACAAATAACAAAGCAAGAAAGAACACACAAGACTTTTACGTGGAAACCCAAGAACTGGGAGAAAAACCACGAATATGCACTAGGGATCGATGAATGTTCAAGAAAGGTTACAAAAGCTCTCCAAGATCTCTTTCTAACTTTTCCTCTCTCCAATCTAAGAATAATGATGAATAATCAAGTAGTTATGGCAATAGGTTAAACCTAATTATAACATAACTCGGAAAATCGCCCTCTCCGCGCGAAATAAACCGCCGCTCGATCGGGTCGGGTGACATCCGCCCCGATCGGGCGGTTAATAACGCCAAATCTGCTCTGCTCTCGGGCCCGATCGGGCGACTTCGCCAGGTAGATCGGTACCTCGCCCGATCCCATCGGGCGCCCTTGCTTCCATGCTCCTGCCAAGTTGATTGACCCCGCCCGATCGGGCGGCACTGCCCGATGGAACCGGGCGGGCCTGCAAAACAGCCGATTTACGCCAAATGAGCTTCACACAACCTCATCTCCACACCATACACACATTGAGCCCCATATGACATCATATACCCATCCGAATGAACAACTGAAGGAGTATAATTTTCAATACAAAAACTAGAATCTATAAGGTGGCCAACATGCATTTGCAACCAATCTGCTGCTTTGTTTGCTTCCCGGTAGACATGTCGAATAGTCCAAGAAGAAAAGGAGCGGAGAGAAGTGTGGATATCCTGAATGATGTGGGCGATCTGCCAAGGGGAGGACCAGATGCCTTTGATGGAGTTGATAACCATGAGGTTATCTCCTTCGATGTGGAGATGAGTAATACCATTTTGAATAGCTAGCCGGATTCCATGCTGAAGGGTTGTAGTTTCTGCCACCGAGACTGAAGATGTACCAAGGTTTAAGGCTGCGGCTTTAACTAGGTTGGCGTCGGAATCTCTGATGATAAAACCTGCTGCTGCTGAAGAATCACGAACAGAACTGTCGAAGTTGAGTTTGAAGAATGGAGATGATGGAGGCTCCCAAGCCACCAAGGTTGAAGAAGGGTACTTGGGAGTAGAGGGATGGAGAGAAGAGTGGAAAAATGGGGAGCCAGAGGAATTGCAGAAATCAACTGCATTCCTAAGACTCCATTCTGAGAAAATAAATTTTGCTTTATGAAGAATCCTATGAATATTAAGCGAGTCGTTATGTAAGATGATATTATTTATTTCTTTCCAAATACTCCAAATTAGGAAGACAAATTTAGAAGCGTAGCTTTTATTTTTTTTAATAGTAGAAAAAAATATCTAAATAAGTAGCACTAGTTAAGGAATGAGGAAACCAATCATTAAGTTTTTTAAGCTGCCAAAGGGGGAGGAGCTTGGAATAATGTCCAAAGATGTGATCTATGGATTCCTCCTAGGTGGCACAAAGGGCGCAATGACTAAAAGGGATGACATTTCTTTTTGCAAGGGTTGCACGAACCCCAAGACTATTATGGCAGATCTGCCATAGAAAAATCTTTAGCTTTGGCGGGATATGGAGATTCCAAATCCAACGGTGAGGCCATTTTTCCTTGCTATATAGTTGGGAGGTTATGAGCCAGCCAAGTAGCGGACTTAACTGTGAATAGTCCTGAAGGACTTGGGCCCCAAATAGGTTCATCAGAGAGGGAGACAGACGGTAACGAAATGCCTTTAATGCATTTGATGATATGGTCAGGGAGAAGAGTTTTTAATTTGAGAAAATCCCAAGATTTATCTGGTAAAATGAAATCTTTTAATAGCAGGTTAACATCAACCTGGTTTTCATTTAATTTTAAGATGGTCATTAAGTTTTCCTCTAGGCACCAGTTATGGAGCCAAAAAAGAATTTGAGAACCATCTTCGATTTTCCAACGAATGCCGTTATGGAGTAATGGGCGTTGAAGTAAATATTTTTTCCAAATGGGTGAGTCATTTGGCTTAGGTTTGCAGTTAAAAAAACGATTGATTTTGAAGATATTTGTCGGAAATGAGTTTAACCCAAAAATTATTAGGTTCAGTGAGAATTTTCCAATCAAGTTTGGTAATAAAGGCTTTATTCATTGGCAAAGTTTTTCTAAGGCCTAAACCCCCTTGGGATTTCGGTCTGCAGATTTTATCCCAGGCAATTAATGGGGTTGCATCTCTTTCCTTATTTTGACGCTAGAAAAACTTCCTGTGAAGAGAATCAGTAGAGGTAGTAATGTAAGGTGTCAACATAGTTGAGGCGCATGTATATGCCGATAGGGCCTCGAGGTTGGCCTGGATCATAGCTAATCTCCCTGCTTTGGAGAGAAAGCCAGATTCCCACAAATTAATTCTTTGTTCTGTTTTTTGAACAATATGGGCCAGATATGCTTTAGAAGGATGGTGGGAGCTGAAGAAAATTCCAAGATATCTGCCCAGGGACGAATTAGGGAGCATGTTAAAATGGCTAGCTAAAGCCACTTTACGAGGCTGGTTGAACTTTTTGGAGAAGATGATCGATGATTTGTGGAAATTAATTAATTGACCAGAGATGGTACAGAAGTCATCGAGTACTCTTTTTAGACTGGTACAAGCTGACGTAGTAGCTTTGCAAAAGAGTAGGCTATCATCCGCAAAAAGGAGACAAGGAATATTAGCATTTCTCGGAAGGAGTTTAAAGCCAATGCCTGAATTGGGGACTTGGCTTTGGATAGTCAATTTCCTTATTAACACTTCCATGCAGATAATGAACAGGAAGGGCGATAGGGGGTCACCTTGATGAAGGCCCCTGGAGGGGCGGACCAGGGTGAAGGTTGGCCATTAACTTTGATTGAGTATGAAACATTTGTGACACATTCTTTTATCCATGAGATCCACAGGGTGGGAAAACCAAAAGCACGAAGAGTTTCCTAAAGGAACTTCCATTCAATTTTGTCATAAGCTTTTTCTATGTTTAGTTTTAGTGCACACTAACCAGTCTTATTTTGAGATTTATGGAATGTATTGAGAGCTTCTTGAGCTATTAGGAGATTATCATGAATAGAGCGATCTTGAGTAAAAGCATTTTGTAGGGGGCTTATTTCTTTTTGCAAAATTGGCCGTAAACGATTAACCAAATTTTTTGATATTGCTTTATAAATAGTGTTGATTAAGCTAATCGGACAGAAATGATCCGGGGTTTCGGGAGCCTCTTTTTTGGAATAAGAGTGATCAGAGTATGATTCAGTGAAGGAGGGAGTTTCCCATGGAAGAAGAAGCTTTGAACAGCAGTGGTTACTTCTCTTTGTATGATGGGCCAGTAAGCTTGGTAGAATTTTGCACCAAAGCCATCGGAGCCTGGGGCTTTTAACTGATTAATATCAAAGATAACATTTTTGATTTCTTCGGCAGAGACTGGAGCAAGGAGTTTATCGGAGTCTTGTTGGGACACGAAAGGGTTGATAAAGTTCAGATCAATCTGTCTATTTGCGGAGTGTAAAGATTTGAATCGTTTCTTAAAAGAATCTGAAATAAGAGCAGTAAGATCGTCATGAGAATCAATCCATTGGTCAAGATCATTTTTTAATCTAAAAATAGTCAAGTGGGCCATTGTTTTCTTCATCCTATTATGGAAGAATCTAGAGTTGCGATCCCCCTGAGTGAGCCAAGTTTTCCTTGCATTATGACCCCAAGCTTTTTGGTTAAAAAGCAATAGTTTTTCTCTTAATTAAATATATTAATGCACGATATCCCTACCACTATTTATACGTTGTTAATTTCTTTTAACCTAGCTGAACTAATGTTAACTTATACGTAGTTCAACTATTGGAGGGATATTTACAAATTAGATTAGTTCCACTGGATTATAAAAAATAAAATGAATTAATGACATATAATTAATGGTAGGGGAAGAGTTACTATTGAAAAAAACGCATTCTTCCCCCTTTTTTCTCTCCTCTTTCCTCTTCCACAAAACCCTAATTTTCAACCTAGGGGCTACCATCACCCTTTTGGGCGGTGGTAATTGGTAAGCCCCTTTTCTCCTTTTCATACTAGCTTTTTATATTAGTGTTTCTAATAAACTTCAGTCTCTCTCTAATGGAGAGTTTTTCCATCCATATATTGGGTTATATTTACCCATATATTGGGTTTTATCTCTCTCCATGTAAAAGTTTGGAGACTTTGTTTTTGGTTTTTTGTGTAATTTAAGAGGTTGATTTGTTGACCGAAATTTGTGCGGAGTTGCAACAGATGTCAGTACTTCGTTTACCATCACTGGAATTGAATCCAGTTCTACTTCAAAACTACAAAAGATCGAAGACCCCCTTGTAGAAGGCTGCATCAGACAGCGATGTGAAATATGAGGGTTTTCAAAAGTGTTAGATCTACTCAACGATTGTGGTTTTGTCATATTAGAATTGTATTTATTTCATTTTGATATGTTGTTTAGTTTTGACTTCTATGGTAGATGTCGCATGACTTTGAATTAATGAATAAATTTAAATTTCAAAAAAAAATTAACGATAAGGGCATTGTTATAAAAAAAGACAAGTTTAAACAATGTAGATTTTGAAGAAACACCAAGATATAACGTAGAAAAACCCAACCTTTCTAAAAGTATGTCTCATTTGATTAAAATTTCCATGTCAGATTGATCATTGATGGAGAAAAACGGATAGGGGTTACATTTGCTGGAAAAAGTGAAAATTCCCCAAATTCCAATTGTTCAGAGTTCAGACTTCACACTCCTGAAAAAAAAAAAATCAAAACCCCAAGCGAGGGAAAACCGAGAAAGAACTGTTCTCACAAGAGATAGAGAAAGTTAGAGAGAGAAAAAGAGAGACAATGAAGAAGGTGAAAAACATTGGAGCTACTAGTGGGACTCTTCAATCCGAGTCAAACTCACTTTCTCACTCTCACTCACTCTCCGATTCTCAAAACTACGCGTTTAACAACTTACCTCCACCTTTTACCGCCGATACGCAGCGTTTAACGGAGGAGATAGAAAATACCGTAGTCGGAGATGAGGAGAGAGAAAAAGCGGAAGAAGATGAAGTCGACGGCGACGAAGATGAAGAAGAAGAAGAGTACGAGGAAGAAGATGACGAAGAAGATGAAGAAGATGAAGAAGAAGTAGAGGAGAGAGAAAAAGATGGCGTTGAAGTTTTAGATGGTGGTACGACTACTGCTGAGCGTAAGAAGCTTGCGGATGGATATTATGAGGTTGAATCGATTCGTAGGAAGAGGATTTGTAAGGTGAATTTTCGATTTTGGCTTCTCTGATGATTTTTTAGGGCTTTTTTTTTTGGTTTGTGATTTTGTTTGTGATTGTTTTTTTTTGGTTAGGGGGAACGTCAATATCTGATTAAATGGTGCGTAATTTCTCTTCACTACTTTTTTAATGTTTGTCATTTTTTGTGCTAGTTTTGTAGCCTAATTTGTGGATGGAATTTGTGTGCTAGAATTGAACTCAGTCTTTAGGTTACTTAATTGCTGATGATTTTTAGGTAGAAAATGAAATTGATTGTGCATAGTGTACATGATAGATTTGTGGAAAGCTACGGCGGCCGATAATTTTAGGCTGAAGTGTTGGAAATTTGAGCAATATCACATTTGAACAGTTTGGTTTGTATGTATGGGCTTATTTTTCTGAGTACATAAGAATCAATTATTGTGCGGTATAGTGGATTTCTACAGACATTATATATTTTTATAGCTGAAGTTTTTTTTTGAAAGGAAATCGAAGAGGGGATCATATTCATACCTAATATCATTCCTATTTCTATCTCTATCTTTCTTGGGCAGAAATGGAGAAGGGATTAGTAATTCGGGAATAAGAAATTAAATGGAAAATCATGTCCAGCAAGAAAGTATTTCTTTCAGAGTTTGTAGCGAATAAAGTATATACTTTGACTTTCTTGTGCTAGAACTTTGTCTCGTAAATACAAAAGTATTGGACGTTCTTTTTTGAAAAGATTAGGTTCAAAATTTTTAAAAGAATTTTTACGGAGGATGAAAAAGTTCTTTCTTTGATCTTACCAAGGTATTCTCCTACTTCACGGGGATTATATAAAAGGCGTATTTGGTATTTGGATATTATTTGTATCCATAATTTGGTCAAAGACATAAGCTAATAAGTATTGCATTCATGTTGCTAATGTGGTGTTCATCGTGCCATAAATTTAATTGGTTCTTTCTTGAAATTTTGTGGAACAAAAACCAGTTTGGTAAAGTTGCATATACTCAAAGGCGGATCTTAGAATTTGAATTTGGGGGGCCTAACCAATATAGGGTAACACAAAACCAACCAAGTACATAATGACCCTAATTTATTGAATAGCAATTATTTCACACTAAGTGATAGGGAGGAATTTTATTTAAGAATGACAAATTTAAACTTTATATTGCTAATGTTATCGATTAAAAATACTTTGATAATACCACATTTTAACACCTTTTTCTTAAAGAAGTAATTGCAACATTTTGACCTTCTTGCTTCCCAACACAACTGTAACAATTAATTTCTTTTAAATTTGAGAAGTTGTTATCTTGACGATAATCATTGAGACAAATTCAACAACGTTGTGCATTAGAACATTTGTTTTTAGTTCTTATATTAATGTATTAGTAAAAAAGTTATGTCAGGCTTAATATATGGATGTTACATAAAGTTTAGCTGTTGCTTCTATTGAATGTTAGAAATTTATTTTAAGAAACATTGATGGCTAGTAATATAATCGTCCAACTTAGCTTTCTAGTTGTCACTTGTCAGGAATTAATGAGTGACATTATGATGCATGCTATGGTGACAATGCATTGTGGTGAACCTAGCTGTTACGGGTGCAAGGGAAGAATAGTTACTGAGTTTATAAGTGCAGTCGCTTTGGTTCAATAAAAGATAGCTAAACATTCTTCTTGGTAAAATTTGTGTGTGCTTTAGGCGTGGTTGGCCAGAGAGTGCGAACACGTGGGAGCCTGTTGATCATCTTCAAACATGTCCTGATGTTGTGGAAGCTTATGAAGAAAGGTTTTTGCTTGCTCTTAACTAAGCTATATAAGCTTATGTTTTGAGCCATTTTCAGGTGTTGGATTTATTTGCCATTTTGGTGATTGTTGGTTCTTAAAGCATTTTTTATTTGGCTGAAGCTTGCGTTCTGGGCAAAAGAAGAGTTCTCGAAAGCGCAAACGCAAATTTACCCAACCAAAGAAGAAAATGCAATATTTTTATGGTGTCTCTAAGAGTAAGTTAACACCCAGTAAGCTATCACTTAGCCATGAAAATCAAAGCTCTGCTACTTTAGAGAACTCAGTTCAGGCATATCCTGAACCTAGTATGGTTGCCATTGTTGTAGAGCATGATGAGGCGTTGAAGAGACCTAGAGCGACCAGAAGCTTTGATTGCAAGGGATCTGAGACTATATCTCCACATGTTGCTAGCAATGGAAAAGAAAACAGTGACCAATTATATGGCCAAAATACAAGTACAAAGAATATGGATGTACATCTTCAGCTGCCCATGACTGTAGAAGGAGATGGTCCTGAAAATTGCCAATCCAATGCCAACTGTGTGGAAGTAGGTCAAAGCAATCTGTGTCGAGGTGCAAAGCGAAGGAAATCTGGTTCTGTAAGAAGGTTCACGCCGGATATGACATCACACAGTTTTGATTACTTACCTAACACAGCACCTGCAAATATTAGCTCTTGTGATAGAGTTGATAAGCTAATGTTAGGGAATTCCGATGCCTGCGGCAAGAAGAAATTTGACAGCTCTAGGAGTTCCAATGTTATCACCAGTCTCATAAAGCCTATAAGCTATTCAGCGTCTGTGACAAACAATGTCCAGGATGTTGCTGTAACCTTTGTTGCATTGAGGTATGCTAATCCTTTTGCCTATTTAATTACTATTATCAGGATTGTTGTGCTTTGCGTCTTATCATGTCTGAAGACCTTCATGTTTGGTGTCTTATTGTCAGATATTGGGCATATAATCCACCTCGGATATTGCCATCCTTTCTCTAGTTTTCTGTCTAGTCAATTTAGGAATTCCTCAAAATTACTTCTGTAGCTGTTCCAGCTGTTTCCCATATTTTACTAGTCTCTCTATTGTACTTCCAAAAAAGCTGTTGGTGATGAGAGGGGCTGTTGCTTTAAAGTTATTGTTTTCGTGTTATAGTGTTTTAAAACTTAAAAGTGACTTGTGTGTATTTTTATTATTTTTTATTTTTACCTTGAGGCAGTTTCTGTAGATGTTGCATTGATCTGAAAATTGTGTAAATGGTTATGGTTCCTTTTTTTTTCCTTATATAAAATACTCCCTTCATTTCGAAATTATTGCAACATGTCAATGTGGCACACAATATCAACAGACAGGGAAGTTGACCATTTGGTGGTGCTTTGTTGCACGTGTGATGGTGTAGAATTGTTAAAAAATGTTTACCATATAAGGTGATGCTGCAATTATTCTGCGGAAGTATTATAATTATTTTGAATGGCGAGAGTATATATATATATATATATATATATATATATATATATATATATATATATATATAGGTCAGGATCACATGAGAATGCCTTCTTACATGAGAAATGAGAATGAATCTCAACCACACGATTGGATTAGAGTTACAACACTTGTTCATTAGAGTTATACCCCGAAAAAACTTCGAGCCCAAAAAAAAATTATGATTTTCGAAATTATTTTTTTCTAATATTTTTTTTGGAGTTACATCACTTTTTCATTAGAGAGTTACATCATTTGTTCATTAGAGTCTTAGAAATCCATTCTCATTTCTCATGTAAGTATGCATTCTCATATGAACTCACTTCTATATATATATATATATATATATTTATATATATATATATATATATATATATATATATATATTGGCTGATTGAATCAGTTCCGTAAATGGTTAATTGCATTATGTATAAGCTCTAGGGGAAGGCTATTTTCCTCCTCACTTTAGGAGCTTCTTGGTAGAGATATTAAGTAGAGGATGCGCTGTTGTTGGACGTTAAACCTAGTGGTTGTTTGTTGACATGCTGAAACACAGGAAGTAGAAGTTCCTACGAATTTTAAAATGAGCGAAGTACATAAAAAATGGCAAAATGGGGAAGTAGAAGTTCCTAGTGATCGCAACTTCCCACAAAATGAAGTTGCTTACCTAGGGTTCACTAGGTAAGTAGTAAGTCCCATAGGAATTTCACTTCCCCCATTGTCAACCAAACTTCTTTTTAGTAACTTCCCATGGATTTTATTATGGAACTTATTGCTGATGATTGGAACTTCGTGGGAATTTCAACTTTCCCATATGAATGAAACGACCTCCTAGTATGAAGTATGCTCCTCCGCTGTCTTTGTCTACCCTACCTTTGTAGCTTTGCCTGTCTCTCTTTAACCTTAATCAAATCTTCCTTGAGAGGTTTGAGTTTGAGGTAAGGTTGTGTTTTGGAGTTTTGAGATTTTTGAGCAAGGATAGTATTATGGGCTTCTAGTTGGTAGTTGATCATTGAGAACTGCTTAAGAACAATTGAGAAACAAACCTCATACTAGGAAGATGATCTTGGACTTCAGGTAGGAGACTTAATTTTGGCTTAAACTTTGTTTGGATATCAATGATGGAGGGAAAGGTAGGGGAGGGAACGATAAGGAGAGGGAAGGAAGGGAGGTAAGAGAGAACTTGTATTTTTCTTCCAAATCTTTCCAACACTGCAAGGATTTGCAATAAAATAATTTCTTTCAATTTCCTTCCCTTCCCTTCTCCCACGTAATATCCCAACAACAGAAGATGAAACCCTTCCCGTCACTCCAAATTCTCTTACCCGAATAGACTTCAAAATGCCCTTTGATTTAAACCTGTTTGATCCATTTAAAAATCGACTTTTTAATTTTATGTTGACGAATGATCATAAGTTCAGTAAGGATTCAAAATTAAGAATCGTGCTCATATTTTTTTTTATCTCTGTAGATCTATATAGTCCCCATTTCTGTTATGATTTGAGTGAATTCTCTGGACTTTGATGATGGTTCTTTGACAAGCCTGGAATCGAGGTCTCCCCACTTTTGTAGGCCGTATTCTCCATCTTGTGGTCATGCTCTGAAGTTCATTCTACATTAAGTGTAAGTCCAGAAAGCTCTTTATACTACAAACCTAGAAAATTTGGCTATTAAAGGTTATCTTGTGTTAATTTTGGTGGGTAAGGAACAACATTTGGGGTGGTTGAGGGCTGCTTGGAAATGTAAGTATAAATGTATTTGTTATGTAATGATCTTTAATATATATCTGAGGGATACTTGGGAAAGGAAAAGGATTAGTTAGATTTGGTTCACCATCGTGAGTCTAATGTGGTGAGGGGAGAGGATGGTAAAAGGTGCATTAAAGAGAGGCCAATATTTTTTTTTTGGTCATCTTAGCTCCAGGTACTCTTTTGGAGAAGCCAGATTTTTGCGGTTAAGTAACCAAAATTGTCAAGCAAACTTCCATGTAGACTGCATTGCTGCCAAACTTGTCAGAAGCTCCTAGAGTAATTCCTTCACTAGAAATTGTTGCAGGCTTCGAGCTGATACCAAATATCATTCTATGGACAATGATATTCACATTTTATATTTTTAATCAGCATGGGCTCAACTATGTAAAACATAACAAGGTCATCTTCTGTTGTTGTCTGGTTCCTTGATCTCTTCTGACAAAAGCAATTTTGTCAAGCATCTACAAAGTATTATGCATTGGGTTTCGCCTATATTTATCATTACTGTATTATGAGTAACCTACTCTTGCTATATGCTAACTTTATTTTCTTTTCCAAATATTTACATCATTGCTGATCTTATTGGCATTACATGCTCAAGTATATTGGTTCTTTTATCGGTCATGTTGTTTGATTGTATAAGTTCTTTAAAGTTCTATGTCACTCTTTTCTTTTCGGGTACTGGTTTATCTTAAAGTACTGCTATGAATTTTGCTACAAACCAATGCATGGTTACATACCTAGTGGTCCTATATTGTCTTTTTTCAAATGTTCTGTGGTAGTCTGGCTTGTTTGTTGTGAATATTCATATTGCAGTTGCAGTCATGTCTAATTTGACAGGATACGGCAATTTCTAGTGATGCTCAATTCTTTCTTGTGTTTTATCCAAGTGTCTGGAACTTTTCAGTTGTCATGCTTAGATTGTTTTGGTCATTTACTTGAAAAAGACAAGATCGCTTTTGTTTTCTGTGTGATGTCTGTGGTTGTGTTTGTTGAAAGATTTGACTGCAGTCTTATCAAGAGCAGTGTGCTGCAAATCCCCTGCTCCTGTCATCTGCTAGGTGCCTTAGAATGCATTTAGCTTGCTAGTATTTGATTTTATACTGGAGTCCATCTGTATTTCTAATTTGAGTTCTGTCGTAAATTCCTGCTTTAATAAAATATGATTTTTGTGAGGTGGCATTCTCTTGTTTTGACAAGGATACTTGTTCACCAATGAGCTGGACTGCCAAATTTGGTTTGTGTCAGATTGTTATCTCACCTTTCGTATAAGCTGTTCTCAATCACTTGCTTGTCTCCTTGGTGTAATAGCCGCATAACAGAATACTCAATTTTACATATATTGTGTTTTATGTCAAACCAAATATATTCAGTCATGATTTTCCTTCAGTAGCATGCACGCTAAAGTATATATTCAGTCATGACAAGGATACAAGGGCAAAGACCATTTTAGAAGATTTAATCCACATTTTTTTGAATTGGAATTTTGGGTGGCCACAGTTGGCACACCCTTATAAGGTGGGAGAGATAAGGAGATTCAAATCACAAGGAAACTTCAGCCATTTAGACTGGTAACTGGTAGTTTTACCCAGGAAAAATTCACCACAAGACCTCAACTGAGGGTGATGAGAATTTTCAATCCCAAGCTCTTGGTTGGGAGGCGGGAGCTCTCGCATTGAGCTCCCACTTGATTCTCCCCAATCCACATTATTATCAATAAGCTTAATGAACATGTATGGAATTAATGTGGTTTGACAAATCTGCTGATTTTGGTTCTACATTACATTTAAACACCTTATTTTGTCTGAGATGATGAGGTTTATATATTGGTTTCATCTTCTAGGTCTGATGGGAAGGAAGTTATGGTTGACAACAAGTTTCTCAAGGCAAACAACCCTCATTTGGTAAATATATTTTAGTTTCATGTTGACATTTTATTGTGGTTAACTAATTGACCATAGATGGCATGATATCTCACATTTCCCCCCTTGGTGTGGTTACAGTTGATCAATTTCTATGAACAGCATCTGCGATATAGTCCAAATTGAGGTGACTCATTCTTCCACATCTTTTGCCTTTTTGTTCGCATTAGTATTTTGATGATGCACTGGAGATCAGAGGAGCCTTTCTAATAGACTAGATATGTAGATGATTTTGTGCCATATGTAGGATATTCTGTGTATTATCTTATATAGTACCATTATTCTAGTAGCTCATAGTTTAGGCTCAGAGATTGATTGGAGTTGATACAACCATAGCGATCCATGCTGCAGAATACTTTGTTTAATGCGTAAATGGTGGTAACTGTATGGCGATTGGAAGCGCTATGTATTCTCGTGCTTTTATACTTTAATATAGAGCCCCTCATCCCCTTTTGCCTAACAGGGAAGGGTCCGGATGCTTGATAAATTTGAGACCCAAGGTTTGCCTCACTCATGAATGGATTTGTTTATGGCGATTGGAAGCGCTATGTATTCTCGTGCTTTTGTACTTTAATATAGAGCCCCTCATCCCCTTTTGCCTAACAGGGAGGATGCTTGCTAAATTTGAGACCAAGGTTTGCCTCACTCGTGAATGGATTTGTTTTTGCAACTCGTATTCAGAAAAAAATTATTTTCCATGTGATTTTATTAGGAAGTACTTCTTTCAAGGATCTCTATACCCCATTTATGGGTGGAAGTGAGACGTTTAAATTAGAACAACTTGAAATTATGGCAACTGCAGGGTTTTGCAACCCCTTGAGCTAGCAATGCCAAGAATTGATTTTATGATCTGCACCTTTGTTCTCTATTGTGCTGCTGACAGGCCCGTCCCCGAGGCAGGCAGGAGGGGTGGCTGCTCTTGGCCCAAGAATGACAGGTCATTAATTCCTACTTGAAAAATTGATCTGATGAAATAAACAAGAACAAGTGAACAATCGCATGAAAATATGCGCATACACAAATTGTAACATAAATTCGAATCATAAGTTTATAACATGTAATTTATCTCTAAAAACATGAAATAACATGTGATAAAGGAAAAATAAGTTTAATTCATGAAACAAACAATAACAACCACATAAAACCAATTGCATGAATAGCGCTGAGCACATGCGACATACCATCAGCAAGAGGAGAGAGAAAACGCGAGAAACGCACCACAGTCGAGAGAGAATAGAGGGACGACAAATCCACACAATCTTGAATATTAAGGAACACACACAAAGGAGAGAAGAAGAAGAGCAAAGGCCAGCATAACATAACTTAACCTCGAAAGTAGAGCAACATTAACAAATCAAACGAGACCACGAAGGAGAGAAGAGGAGGAGCAAAGGCTAGTAGAACAGCGACACCGGCAACGACAATTGACTTAAAAATCGCAATTTCACACCAAAATTCGCAACAAAAATCGTCTAAAAAGTAGATTAATTTAAGGAACTGTGAATTTTATATAGAGTAAAAGTTAATTACAAAACTACTCAACAAAACTACCAAAGACTATATATATATATATATATATATATATATATATATATATATATATATATATATATATATATATATATATATATATACACACACACTACCACAAACCTACTTCCTGTAGAACTAGGAAACCACTAGTTGTACGAGTCTAACTATACAAGAACTCCAATAAGATAAAATCTAATATAAACATCAATACTAATCCTAATAATGTTCTCATATTCCCCTTCAAGTTGGAGTGGTATAACTTCGCACTCCTAACTTGCCCAAAAGACTCGTGAAGAGCTTCCTACCAAGCGCCTTAGTAAAGATATCCACAGGTTGTTGTCTAGTTGGCACATAAGAAGTAGCTATTTCCCCCTTAACAAGATTTTCCTGCACCAAATGACAATCCAACTCAATTTGCTTAGTACGATCATGAAATACGGGGTTCTTCGCTATGTGCAACGCTGCTTGATTATCACAATGAACCCGCATAGGTTGTGTATGAAACACCCCCAATGACTGCAAAAAAGACTTTATCCATTTTAACTCACAGGTAATACCCGCAACCGCGTAACAACTGGTTGTTTCTTTGTCTTCCAAGATACCGGCGAGGTACCCAAAAGTGTCAAGTATCCCGTAATTGAACGCCGAGTGACAATTTGCCTAGTCTGAATAACTATAACCATGCAACTGTAGATCTCCCTTATATCCAAAAATATTCCTTTTCCTGGCGTGCCTTTCACATATCTCACCACACGTAGTGCCGCTTCTTAATGTTCTCTTCTAGGTTCCTGCATAAATTGAGATATAATATGCACCGCATACACTAAGACTATGTTTAGTTCACCTTAAATTTATTGATCTGAACTCATCTGATCTGATCTGAACTTATTTTTTCTAATCTGATCTGTTCTGATCTGATATGATCTGAACTTATCTTTTACAAAACATATTATTACTAATATTATTATTAATTTGTATGTCATTACTAGTATTACTATTACCATCATTTTATTACTATGCACAATTTTCAATAATAATAATAATTTTATAATAATAATAATATAATAATAATAACATAAATAATATAATAATAATAACAATAATAATAATAATTTTATAATAATAATAATATAAATAATATAATAATAACAACAACAACAACAACAACAACAACAGCAACAAGACGAATAACGAAAGAATAAAGAAGAATAAAGAACGACAGCAGCAAAGAATAAAAGCAAGAACAACAACAATAACAATAAGTTTTTAAATATAAGCATAATCTGAACTTATCTGATCTGATTTGATCTGAACTTATTTTTTTTGATCTGATCTGATCTGGTATGATATGATCTGATATGATCTGAAATAAGCAAAAATAAGGTGAACTGAACATAGTCTAACTCTGGTCGAGTGGTAGTCAAATATATCAAACGACCCACTAACCTTCTATACTTCGCCATGTCTTTCAACACATTCCCTATTGCCAGTGCCAATCTATGATTCTGTTCAATTGGAACATCAACTGGTCTTGCTCCAGTTAAACCACACTCCTCAATAATATCCATGGCATATTTTCGTTGCGTCAAAAATAATCCTCTAGCATCTCGCGCCACTTCTATTCCTAGAAAATATTTCAAACTTCCCAAATCCTTAATCCCAAAAGACTTATCTAGGTCCCTTTTAAATGCAACACATGCATCCATGTTATTATCAACCAAAATTATGTCATCCACGTACACTAAGATCGCCAAAAACACATCCCCACTTCGATACGTGAACAAGGAATAATCGGCTACGGACTGTGTGAACCCAAATCTGCTTAACCATTGCGACAACTTGGCAAACCAGTTTCGAGACGATTGCCTCAACCCATACCGAGATTTTTGTAACTTGCACACCTATCTCCTCCCCGACCTTGTATCCAGGTGGTAGTCTCATATATACTTCCTCGTGTAAATCCCCATTTAAGAAAGCGTTATTCACGTCTAGTTGGTACAACAACCAACCTTTATTCAAGGCCACTGTAAGTAGACACCGAACACTCACCATTTTAGCAACAAGTCCGAAAGTTTCATGATAACCCACACCTTCTACCTGTGTAAAACCTTGCGCCACTAATCGAGCCTTGTAACGTTCAATTGTGCCATCAGCGTTATGCTTAATTTTGTATACCCATTTGCAACTTATAGCCCTTTTTCCTTTCGGTAAGCTCACTATTATCCAAGCACCATTCTTTTCAAGCACCACAACTTCCTCTGGCATTGCTTTCCTCCACCTCTCATTACGCACAGCTTCAAGATAATGGTATGGCTCCTTGTCATCACTAATAGCTGTAAGATAAGCTTTATGACTAGTAGAAAAACAATTGTAAGTTACATAGTTTGTAATAGGATAACATGTACCTTTCTTTGAGGATGCTGATTGGCACGTTGATGCTATGGAAGACTTGTTTACTATTTTCCCAATTCCACAATTGTAATCTTTCTTCTAATATACATCTCGCTTCTCTCTAAGACCTTGTCCAAGGTCATTTTTCACAGTCTCAACCACTGTGCCAATCATTGTACCTTCACCTCCTTGATTCACATCATTACTCGTTGCATCAAGATTATGTCCTTCATCTACCTTCGACTCCTTCAGTAATCGGCACTATTGCCTCGCTTCCAGTCTCCATATCACTCGCATCATGCAAATCAACAACCGCAAACAATTCTTCGTTGTTCTCTGTTGACTGTAGAATAGTGCCATGTTCACCAATTTTCTCGTCCATGCGCGATTGATAAGGATAAACATGTTCATGAAACACTACATTATGAGATGTGAACACACTCCAATTTTCAACATCATAGAGTTTCCAACCTTTTTGGCCTTTAGGATAGCCTATAAATATACATTTTCTCCCTCTCTCTCTCCAAATTTGTCTTTGGGCCCTTGTTTGTTGTGGCACTTGTGGGCATAGCATAAACTTTCGAAAATTCTTAAATGAGACAAATCTGGCTTCCTCTTGTGTAATACTTCATATGGAGTTTTCCCATTCAATAATGGCGTAGGAGTTCTATTAATTAAATAAGCTGTCGTCAGGACACATTCTCCCCAAAACTCTATTGGCAAGTGTGCTTCAAAACGTAAAGCATGTGCCACTTCTAAGATGTGTCTGTGCTTTCGCTCTACTTTGCCATTCTGTTCCGGTGTACCAGCGATGCTAGTATGACGTAATATCCCCTTTTCTCCGTAGAACTCTTTCATAGGACCCTAATCAAACTCACTACCACAATCTGTTTGAATGATTTTTACAAGCTTTCCAAACTGAGTATGTGCCATATTACAAAAATTACGCAATAAATTTCCCCCTTCACTTCTATCACGCATTAAACAAGCTCAAACAGCACGACTACAATCATCCACAATAGTAAGGAAATAATGACAACCATTAAAATTGTCTTCACGATATGGACCCCATATATCACAATGGATTAAGCAAAAAATATCAGAGGCACTTTTATTATTTCTACAATAACTTAAACGAATTTGTTTTGCTTTGGGACAAGTACCACAAACATCATCATCAATAAAAACTAAGCTCCTACCTACTAGTTTCGAGGATGGGTGTCCAAAATGTCGATGCCACAACCACCCTTCAACTCCTTTATTTGTCTTCAAGGCTTTCTCTTTCTTTTCCTCCCGAAAATAGTAAACATCATCTTCCAAAACGTCAGCCGCTCCAATCAGCTTTTTCGTAGAACAGTCCTGTATCATACATGAATCAGAAGAAAATGTTACTACACAATTATTTTCTCTAATCGATTGCTTAACAGAAATTAAATTACAAGTTAAACTTGGCACAAGTAAAACATCTTGGATCTCTCTTCATATTTATTTGTTAATCGATTAGAATAATTTGATGTCAAGTAATAATCTCTCTTCACTCCCTGCAAAATTGTCGCAAAAATTTGACCATTCTATTCAAATTCATAAATGAAGTAGTCATTTTGTGATAAACCCTTTTTCTGATTCCACAGTTATGTGGGAAAACTTTGCTAACCAAGCAATTTCAAGAACCCCTAAATTGTGTTTGAAAAGTTTTTCACTTTCACGTAATTACAGCCTTTTAGGGATTTCATGTGATTCAGTTATTGCTGAGAAGTTGAAATTTAAACCATTTGAGCTGGGTTCTTGTAAAAATTTGAACTCTCCTGAGTTGGGTTTTTGTAGAAAAGGTGGGTCATTGGTGAAGGAAGAGATGGGGGAGAGACCAATTTTTGGGTGTTTGACATTTTTGGTCATGAAATATTAATAATGCTAAAGATTTGGCAAAATTAAAGAAATAGGCCTGGACCTTCCAGACCCTAGATCCGAACCCTAGACCCTCCAGACCCTAAGGGTCTGGGTCTAATTTTTCCAGACCCTTAGGGTCTGGGTCTAGGGTCCAGCTGGACCCGACCCGACCCTTGCCTATCCCTAGTTGTGGTTGTCCTCTGCCTCGTCCAGTTCCTCGGGCTGCCAGTGTTGATTGATTGCTAGTCTCTTCTCCAGAACGAGCAACCTGTCTTGTGTCTTTCTTCTCTCACAACGCTTGAGTAGAACGAGGTCAAGGAAGGTAAAGGGTCATGGTTAAGCAATTGAGTCCTTAGAACTCCATATAAATTGTTATCCACTCCCATAAGGAACTTATGGACACGTTCTTCTTATCTTTCTTTCGCGATCTCATATGCGACTCCACACGTGCACTTAGGTATTTTCGACTATTGGGAAAGTTCATCCCAAATTTCTCGCAGGCTCCCATAGTACTCCAACACACTCATCCCACCTTGTTGTAAGTCGTACAACTTGGTCTTTAACTCGTGAACTCGTGGAACTTTTCCTTGTGCATATCTTTCTTTCAAGTCGTCCTACAGGTCCTTTGCTGTCACACAATATTTGATGGTGGAGTGCAGTTTCACATCTATGACATTACACAGCCATGAAATTACATAAGCGTTGCATTGTCTCCATGCCACTAATGCATCACTCATGGTTTCCCCCAATTGCAACACAGGTTTTTCTATCGTGCCATCAATAAATTCCACCTTGTTCATTGCTATTAAACTATGTCTTATAGCATCTGCCCATTGATCGTAGTTTTCACCATTGAATACTGTGGTAGTCAGTATTGCTCTCGGATTCTCTAAAGCGTGTAGGAACATCGGCAAACTTGGTGGTATTGCTGGCTTTCCGTCACCCTCCATCACTATTGTGATTCTTTGGTGCTGCAAATTTCTTGTGAATCGCTTGTAGGGTTTTAAAACCCTTACTCTGGTACCATGTGAATTTTATATAGAGTAAAAGTTAATTACAAAACTACCAAAGACTATATATATATATATATATATATATATATATATATATATATATATATAAATATATATATATATATATATATATATATATATATATATATATATAGAAGTGAGTTCATATGAGAATGCATAATTACATGAGAAATGAGAATGGATTTTAGGCGCTATAACTCTAATGAACAAGTGATGTAACTCTAATGAAAAAGAGATGTAACTCCAAAAAAACAAAAATTAGAAAAAAATATTTGAATTTTTTTTGTTTTTTGGGCTCGAAATTTTTTCGGGGGTATAACTCTAATGAACAAGTGTTGTAACTCTAATCCAATCGTGTGGTTGAGATTTATTCTCATTTCTCATGTAAGGAGCATTCTCATATGACCTTACCCCTATATATATATATAATGGGATAGGATCACGTGAAAACCACTCCTTATGCTGAAAACTGAAAACTGCAACATAAAATGAGTAAAAAGTTTCTTAAAATGAGCAAAACGATAAAATGAGCAAAAAGTTCTTAAAATGAGCAAAAATATAAAATGAGCAAAAAACATAAAATGAGCAAAAATTTGTAAAATGAGCAAAATCATAAAATGAGCAAAAAAACATAAAATGAACAAAAGTTTGTAAAATGAGCAAAAACTTCGTAAAATGAGCGAAAGTTTGCTAAAATGAGCAAAAGTTTCTTAAAATGAGCAAAAACATGAAATGAGCAAAAAACATAAAATGAGCAAAAATCTACAAAATGAGCAAAAAGGTCGGTTTTCAGTTTTCAGTTTAAAGTTAGTTTTCAGTGGATCCTACCTATATATATATATATATATATACTACCACAAACCTACTTCCTGTAGAACTAGGAAACCACTAGTTATACGAGTCTAATTATACAAGAACTCCAATAAGATAATATAAACATCAATACTAATCCTAATAATATTCTCATAGGAATAAAACAAGAACCTGGAACGAGCTTCTGCAATTCGAGCTCGGAATTTGCGTATGAGTGAGGGAAGCTGAGAGGTTCTAAAAGTGTAGGTTGGGCAGTGGGCACCGTTTAGGGTGTTGTATACGGGTAAATACCTAATTACTATGTAGTTTATGATTTTTTTGATGCAAAAGACACCAAAATGTAACACTCTAAAAGATATTTTTTTATAATGGACCAGGTTTATAATAACTTATTGTATATCAGAAATCATATAATATAATATGTTTTTGTTCGATATAGTCAGTTTTCATTTGATGTGGTCAGTTTTTGTATGATATAATCACCTTTTGTATAGTCAGTTTTTTTATGATATATTCAATTTTTTGACATAGTCAGTTTTCTTATGATATATTTGACTTTTTTTCCCTAATATAGTTAGTTCTTGTGTGATAAATTCAGTTTAGGTGCACAATAAATTATTGTAAATCAGTCCACTCAAGATGTATTGAAAAGTTAAAATTACATGATATTATTTTATTATTAGCCTTATATATACATGATATAATTACATGATATTTAAATTATTATTAGCTTTATATTTTTTTTTTTGGATTGGAAGATGAATTACCCTACTAGACATTCTGAGAGTAAAGGGGAGGATAAGCGAAATCCCTACCCTCAAAGTGGCCCTAGTGGGAATTGAACCCCCCAACCTCAAGGTTGGAAGGCACAATCCTAACCACTAGGCAAAGCTTATATTTGTATTATTCTTAGCATTATACGTATATGATATATTACATAATCACTCTGAAAGATATAACCAACATATATTGAATTAAAATATTAAAATCCTAACTTTTATCGTTGCCAAATGGTAAATAAATTCTCCATAAGGTACCTTATTTTACAGTAAGTAATAAATTTAATTAATATTGTGAAAATTATGAGTTAGCATAATTACATCATGATGATGGTAGATAACTACTCCCCCGTCCCCAAATAGAGTTCTCATTTCATTTAGGCACAAGTATTAAAGAGAAATCATAAGTGGATCCTTAGTTGTATTAAATTAGAATTAAAAATTGAAGTTGGTACACTATTCATCAATGGTTTATTGAAGAGAGAAAATGTGGGTTATTTTACAAAGTCATATTGTTTATGGAGAATTGGGTAATATAATAAAAAGTGAAAGCTAAATAATATTTTAATTAGTGGACTCATACCAACTAAGGAAATGTGAAATTTATATGGATCAGACATAAATGGAAAAATGGGAACACTATTTAGGGAGAGAGGGAAGAATATTTATTGAAAAATAGTCATTCATATTTCGTAAAATTTATACTCCGTATGTTGTAGTAAACCCTAAGAAAATACTACATAAGATATTCGGATACCATCTTCATATTTTTACTAGGGAAGAGAATCGATAAATAATACTTCCTCCGTTTCGTTTTAAATGCAACAAATTGATATTTTTTGTGAGATATAAAATATTCATTTGTTGCATTTAAAACGAAACGGAGGAAGTAATAATAAAAATAAAACTAGTAATAGTAATAATAATAATAATAATAATAATAATAATAATAATAATAATAATAATAATAATAATAATAATAATAACAATAATAATAATAATAATAATAATAATAATAATAATAATAATAATAACAATAATAGTAATAGTAATAGTAATAGTAATAGTAATAAGAATAACAATAACAATAATAATAGTAATAATAATAACAATAATAATAACAATAATAATAATAATAATAATAATAATATAATAATAATAATAATAATAATAATAATAATATAATAATAATAATAATAATAATAATAATAATAATAATAATAATAATAATAATAATAATAATAATAATAATAATAATCAACTTTCTTATATTCATAAATTTAAGCAGAGAGTAACAATTTTATTCGATGTTGGTTGAACTAAAATTGTATGGGTCAAACCTTAATACAAATGCTGCAGAACTAAGCTAATGTAAAAATTTAATCAACTACACTAGAGAGAAACTAAAAATGAAAAAGTAGGAACATAATCAATTCAGGAAAAAAAATAACGAAAGTCAAATAAATTGTATTAAAGTGAATTATTTGGTCCGAACCAGAAGTGAACTAACAGACTAAATCGATACCTCTATTTGTTTTCATATATCAATTGAACTTTTAACATTGAAATGAAATGTTCTAAAAAAGCTTGTAACACCATTACAATTAGCAACCAAAATTTGACTCGCTTTTCACCAAATTATGACTCCAAAATACAAAAGAAAGTTGAATAATCGAAATGTTGGTAGTGAACTTTTTATCAACTTCTAAATTTTTTGTTGGCAGTGAAAATCTAATATATAAATAAAATAAAATAAATTAATAAAACTTAAAGTAATGGTTAATGGTTAACCGAAAACTGTACCGAAGAACATATTAACCGCCAACGGTTACAGTTACTGTTAACAAAAATGGCGAAGCGAAAATCTCGTTTCGGGATGGTTAATCACCCATGAACTGCCATATTTAAAAGTGATCAAGTAATTAATAAAAAAATGTGACTGACGTGTTATTTACTTTTTGTTAACTTTGTTTCTCTCTTCCTTCTCTCTAATCCTATGTAATGTATTTCGATGATTAAGAATTTAAAATATGGAATTGACCAATATTATTGATTAACTTAAAAGTGCACATTACATAGGGAATCTGAAATTACAAATCAAATCATGGGTGCAATGGAAATTCCTTGGGTAATTAAATTCCACATTTTGTCAAACAGAATTCCCACATGAATCGCAAATTCCTTGATGTCAACCAAACAAATTTAGGCCATTTCCTAGGAATTAAATTCCCATGTTAGTATGTTTTCTCGTTTTCCTCACCTTCTTTGTTTTGGCACTTTTTTTCTCTTTGATTTGGGCTTCTCTATTTTTATATTTTTTTTTTGGTTTTTGTTTTAGCCATCAGTTAGCTTTAGAAATTAACTAGATATTGGGCTCGGCGATGCCCCGGGTTATTAATATTTTCATGTCGAAAGTGTACCATTTAATGTTGCATAGTTCATTGGTTAGAACTTTGCTCTATTAACTTGAGGTCATGTGGTCGAATCTTGTACGAAGCATATTTCTAAATTTTTTTAATGTATGTCCATGACATGTATGGAACAAAACAACTTAAAGGACAGTGCCACGTGGCGTGTAGACTTGCTTTGTAATGCCTTTTAATATATTTGTATAGATTTATCCAACTTCTAATTTGGTATAAATCCTTCATACTATTGTACTTATTGTTTTAAGAACTTTAGTATGACACAAATTATATAAAAATTAATAAATGTATATGATCGTGACTTATGTTGTCTCCCTTTTTTTTTATTAGTGAAAATTTTACATTGAGATTATCTTTTAGTGAAAATTATACATTGAGATATTCTAAAAATTAATTACTAGAACTTGTTTCATATTTTCGTCATAAATTTTCTATCATGATTAATTAGTTTTTGAACAGTACAAAATTCAAAGCGTTGCAACTAATAAAAAAAACGAAGTTAATATTGTATGATAAGACTTTACATGTTATTGAAT
This sequence comes from Beta lomatogona, assembly GCA_947646795.1. NCBI lineage: Eukaryota > Viridiplantae > Streptophyta > Magnoliopsida > Caryophyllales > Amaranthaceae > Beta > Beta lomatogona. Next base: position 3,933,186 of record CANSNZ010000934.1, read on the forward strand.
TTGATTTGGCCCACCCAAAATTTATTTTCTGGATTCGCCACTGCATCTAATGTTTTAGTATTGCAGTTAGCTTTATGTGAGTCATGGTTTAGGCTTTTTGCCATATTCGAATTAGGCTAGATATACTTAGCATATTGATTATGAAGCTATTGCTCTAAGATGTTTGTTGCTTGCACTTGCAATTTTGGTTTAATCTATAATGTTTGCTTCCTTTCCCATATCCTTGTCTTTTCTAGTTTTGAATGTTTAAACCTTTTTTAAAAAATTATTTCCACCTTAGATTTTCATCCTCTCCCTCCTTCTCACTTACTTTTCCTCCCTCACTCATATTCATATATCTTAGAGTTATAAGTGACTATTACTACTTGCTTTTGGAACCATTATTTTTTAAAAGAAAAACTCATATGAAAAATTTATCTCAGTAAAGTGTTTTTCTTTCCCCTACCCCTTTGTTGCCAAATTAGAAATAAGGAATCGAATAAAAAAGGTGTCATGTTCAATTTTGGATTATAGGCATCAAAAAGGGGAAATTTAGGTCAAGTTCTATTCCCGCCATCTGCTCCTTCTCCATTAATTAATATGTTATTAAGCTGAATCTATTTCACTCATTAATATGTCATATATAATAAGGATGTTCATGCAATTACACTTTTAATTGAGCTGTTTGTCCAATTCTAACTAGTCGTATATGCACGCGATGCGTGCGTCAACAACCTTATGTAGCTATATGTACGAATGGGCATTTTTTTTAATCTAAAATTATTGAAGTTCTTTTGCTAGATGTTACTCCCTCCGTCCCAGAAAGATTTGAACACTTGTTGGGACACGTAGTTTAAGGTGATAAGTTGTAGTGTGGTTATCAAATGTTATTTTATTTAAAAAGTAGATGTGATAGGAGTTGGTGGCGTATTTTTTATTAGAAGAGAGAGAAACTTAGGTAACTTTTTATTGATAAAAGGTAGAGTGTGAGCCAAAGATGTGTAAAAGAAATAATATATTAATAGTGGGACCATGCCAAAAAAGAAGTGTCCAAACTAATTTGGGACAAACATAAAAGGAAAGCGTTCAGACTATTCTGGGACGGAGGTACTATTATCTTTTTAAATTAAAGGTGACCGGTTTTTAACTGTTCAATACCTTTTGCTGAAAATTTTGGTCGATGATTTAATAATTCCTTGTCAGCGGCTTTAATATAGTTCTTATAGTTCTTTAACGATTGTAAATACGAAGTATTATGTTTTTAGGATATATCACTAACTTTTTTTTATTGAATGTTCTAATTAATTTCGTGAATTGGTTGTGTCAATCTATTTGTCAAGTTATTAATGCTGATTGCATATTCCATATGGCAAGTTGCATTGATTCTCATTTTTTAATTTTTTATAAAAAAAAACATTGTTTTAAATTATTAAAGGGTATTCAAGTCATTTCAAAGGGGGACACCATACCTCCTCCCTTGGCTTATATAATAGAGATAATTACGGTATTTTTTTGACAAATTATATTTATTAGTTATTAAGATATAAGGTCAAACAACTCTTCCCTCCAAACTTGACTATTTCTTTCTCTCTTGTTATTCTTATTTTTTTTCCCTCCCTTGCTCAACCTCTCACACTTTTTACCTTTTCCATCACTCTCAACCACTCTTCTTCCCTCCATCTCCCTCTCCTTTTGCCCGCTCTTCACTTTTGTCCTTTTTCACTCATAAGCTAAGTAAATAGTAAGATTTCGGCGAGCTCATATCATCAGAATATAAGATGAAAGACAAAGTATATGGTAAGGCTAATTCCCCTCCTATATACCCTCGTCATGTTATGAAGTCCCCTCCTACTTGGTCTCTTCATCCTCTCACTCTCTCCTCCCCTTTGTCATTTTTTTAACTCATAAGCTAAGTAAATAGCAAGATTTTAGTGAGCCCTATAATTAGACTAAAATGAAAGTGCTCCCATCTCCACTTCCTTCCTTGAACATGGGGTAGTTACTTCTTCAACTTAATTTCCTCTAATCAATATTAAAATAAGAAACAGATGATATCAAAACCGAAATCGGATATGATAGACGGATAGATTTATCTTTCTATTCATTTAGATTAAAAAAAGAAATATTTTACATAGCAAGAGAAGCCCCAAATCCTTGAAGTGGCCAGGAAAGATTGCACTGCTTTGGGCCCAGGAAGCGAAGGAATGAGCTTGGTGTTCCCGCTTCTACCAGTCACTCGCATGCCTAAGCTCCTTCAAAGCTTCGCTTAAGCGACTACATACCTTTAGTTGCTTATCAGTGGAAGGTAGAAAGTCGGATATCTCTTTAATAGAGAAATTCAGAGATATCCCCTAGGATAAGATTAGGAAGATCTATGGGCTAATCATAGGCCATTGCCTCGTCTCATACCAATTGAACTGCGAAGCATGAGTGAAATGATCAACTGTCGCTGCGTGAGGGAAAAAGGTCATCACACAATTAGCCGACCCCGCCCATGGACTAAGATGAAAAATAAAGTATTTATAGTAAGGTGGTCGGTCCTAAATATACCTTAAAATATTGCAAGTGTACGGGTCAATTAAAGTAAATATAGGGTAAGCAAGATATCGTTTCCCACAAGGAGGTATAATCAACTACCAAATTAAGAGACGCTAATATTATCTAGACGATCCGAAAATAGTGATTGGTGGTGATAAACTAGACTAATAAAATAAGAACTAAACTAATCTTAACTCTAAAGACGTCGGACAATGGGTATAAATCAAGTATAAGAAATATTTATAGGACATAAATTTCGTCAATTATCTTCTACAATGAAATTAAACTAGTTGTCGGATTAAAGGCTATTGTATTGCAATGATCGAACTTCCTATGATATATTATCTCCTCTTCAAAGGTAGAAAAAGTGTATTTATACTAATCTTACGCCTACTTCCATGGTCATAACAATTAATATAAACCCATTACAAACAAGAAATTCATGTAAAAGACCACCCCAAGTGTATAACTATTCCTAAAATTATACTACTTGACGTTTAATAATCCCACGAACTAATATTGAAATTTCACTTCCGCTAATAATCCAATATCTTAAACATATAATCAACTGGCCAAATCAATTATATGAAAACAAACCAAGATTATAAAATTGCAATAAAAATAAATCAATCCAAACAACTTAGTTCAATTCATTGACAGAAAATAAAAGACTATATCTAGTCCTAGAACATGAGAATTTAGCTAGACATTGAAACTAAATTAACCCAACTAATTGAAAGTAAAAATCTGAAATTAAACATAGTAATAATGAAATTAGATAGCATAAACCAAGAGAAGAGAGAAAATACGAGAAGAAAGCCTTAACTTATACATTTTTCTTATTTTAAATCAACTTTATAACATAAACAACTTAACTCTTAAAACGTTTTAATATGAGAAGAAAGTCTATTATAAGTCTCATAACTTATACCAAAGAGTAATATAACGAGCAAAAATCATATATAAAATATAGCCTTATCATAAGGCTAATTGCCTTCCTATATACCCTCTTCATATTAAAAAGTCCCCTCCTACTTGATCCATCCATTCTTTTGCAACTATTATTAGAAATGAGAACACACTTCCTTCTAGGCAAGAAACTAAAGCTTTTTGCCGACAGCGCACGGTACCCTAAGATCTTGTAATGGGAGTAATATTTGTGTTAGTCGATAGAATATTCTATAGTGTTAAACTTAATAAAATAAAATGAGAGGTGTACTTAATATAATTATATTATCTACATTAAAAAAAAAAGGGTTGAAGTCATGCAAATTATTAAAAAAAATGATAAATTTAATCGTGAAACCTTCTTATCGTTGGTCATGCAAATAGTGTCTCATATTAGTCAAGTTTTGTCGTTGCTAATCCGTTGTTCTTTTATTAAGTTTCTGGTTTGGTGATTCTGATAAGTGGATGATTTATACTTTCTCCGTTTCAAAAATAGATTGACACGGTTTGACATTTGTACTATTCACACATTCACCTTTGATTGTGTTTTGTGGTTTTACGTCGGGAAAAATAGAGTCCAAGTAGGATCTTGTTAGATTCGTCTTGATATATACTTTTAGAATAGAAAAGTTTTATAATTTTTACATGTAGGAAATAATAGATATTAATAGTTAAAGTTATGCATTTAGCGTGTTCGGAGAAGTGTGTCAAATTTTTTTGAAACATAAGATGTATTCTCTTTTTAAAAAAAATTGACCAACCCAATGTCTCCAGCTATGAGCGAACTATTCACCTTCTTAATGTTTAGTGTTCATCAAGTGTTGGAAGAAGGTTTCCTAAGGATTTTTATACAACTAAGAGTCTAAGAACTATAGACTAAGATATTGCAAGCTATGTAATTGTCAAGCTTTTACAACAACTATTGCAAACTTAGGCTGAATAATAAACCCACATTTTCGAACCACATGCTTCTTACTATTTGTTAGCTTCTGGCTTATGCTTGTGGTTTTCTCTTTCCATGTCTTTTGCATGAAGATGCCGAGCAAGAGACTCCTCGCTAATAAAGTAATAATATGTTCCAAGTTAAGCTTGCCTCAAATAATGATCTCTAGGTTCAAATTGCTGACTATTGAAACGCGAGATGCTTTCCTTCAGGCTTCCAACTTCGTTATGTTTGACCTCTAACTAATGTTGGCTTCTGAATTAGTGAATTTTTTCTACAACCCTCTCCTAGAAGTGGAACAAGAAGAAAAAACAGAGGAGAGATGGGAGATATAATGCAAATAATAAGAAGAAAAAACATAGAGATAGGAGATATAAGCACATATAAACTTATTATCTCTTTGGGGAAAAAGATCTCTATCTGTTTACCCACGCCAACAAAATAAGTACTCACTCCGTCCAGAATACTCTTTACACTTTCCTTTTTCATGTGTCCCGAATACTCTTTTACCCTTCTATTTTTGGATATGACCCACTATTATTTTAATCATTCTACCTTTTAACTATTGGCCCACACTATCTCTCCTCCAAATAAAATAATACCACTCCTACTACCTACCAACTCTAACCATGGCCCACATTCTCTCTCTCCTTAAAATAAAATAATACTACTTTTACTAAAACTAACTCCTATCACATCTACTTTTCAATAAAATAACAATTGATAACCAAACAACAACTTATCATCTAAAACTACGTGTCTTGATAAGTGTCAAGAGTATTATGGGACGGAGAAAGTATACTGGAAATTGACAGCTTCAATGACAGAATTATAGGAGTCGTCGAGACCAAGCAAGACATGGTCTATAAGATCCTCATGTTCCACCTTTTTCTCGAGAGCAGCAAGTTGATTGGCACATGCTTTAATGGCTTGCATGAATTCGGTAATAGAACGATTTCCCTTGGTGGAGCGATGGAATTGATCCTTCAGTTGCTTAATGTGACCCCGACCCGGTAGAGCGTATGTTTTAGCAAGAATATCCCACATGGCTTTGGTGGTAGTGGCTTGGGAAAGCGGAACTAGAGTTTGAGAGAAAGTTCCAACAAGAGAGCCAAACAACAACTTGTCTTGGCAGATCAAGAATAAAATTCGAGGTTGGGGTGTATCAACACCATCTGTGGTAACAGTAGGTAGAGGACAGGCGAGAGTCCCATCAACAAGTTGGGAAAGATCGTTGACCGATAAGGATGGCCTCAGGAGAGATAATTTGTAGGAGTAAGTTAATTTGATAGTGTTGTGGATGTTGAGAAAAGTGAAAGGCTTGGAGGGGTTTTGGCCATTGGGGATTTAATAGGAGGGAGTGTCGTTAGCCATTGCTAGAGAGAAGTAGAAGAAGCAGCGTGGTGGGAAGGAGGGAGATGGATCCAAAATCTGATACCATATAGAGAGAATATAAAAGATATTGAGAGAAGTTATATTTTCATATACGAGTTTACAGATATTTGTAGTAGTAGTAGTATGCAACCTTAATTAGGTAAGTAGCTGTAAACAACAAATAGAGGTTGAGGTGGTGAAGTAGTGGCATCGCTTTCTACCTCATATCCCTGAGGTTTAGGGATCAAATCTCATGGGGACTCATTTGAGGATTTCCCCTAATCCCCTAAAGTGAGTCTATGTATATGAGATAAAAGGCTTTTGATGACAGCTTCTACATATTGATTATTTCCTCAGATGAACTCAAATTGATCATCAAGTAAAAAGCAAGTACCAATCATCTCCCAGAAACAACTAAGCTAGCAGCAGAACAATCACGTGGTACAAAATTTCATGCATTTTAAATGTTTTTAGTAAAATAAAAACCTATGTAGCTCTCTTTACCACAATTTAGGCAAGATTTGCCCCATTGTCAACTTTAGTTTTTCGATGTTCCAACTTGTTTTGCTTTCTCCAGTGTGTTTCATCTTCAAGTGTAGATCACCAGTCCTAATATCTGCATTATGTACTGTAAGATCTCATTCGAAGTCAATGCTTTAGCTCTCTTTACCATAATTAAGCAAGATTTGCCCCATCGTCAACTTTATTTCTTCGATGTTCCAACTTGTTTTGCTTTCTCCAGCTTGTTTCATCTTCAAGTGTAGATACCAGTCCTAATATCTGCATTCTGTACTGTAATCTTGATCTTCTTTGAAGTCAATGCTAAGAATAGCAAAGCCACATAGCAAATTAAAAAGAGAGACAGAGGCCACTAAACACCCACTTCCAGGCCCCTTTTTTATTCCTTCCGGCTGATTCAGATTTTCTGATTCCACAAGAATGATTTGAGCTCTGTGAATTGTTGAATTAAAATCCAACATGCCTTGCACCATACCTTGCGTGAGACTAGAGTGAAACTTGCATCGCAACGGAATCTCTAACAATTTGTAAACTTGACACGCACTAAGAAAATTGTCTTTGGAGTTGAACTCCCAAACCTTGTCACTAAGTGTTGGTTTGAAAATCATTCTTAATTGATAGACAAAATAAATAAGAATTAATTAATGAATTGGTGCTACTAAATCAATTCAAAGTAGAATTTAAAATCTAATTCATCATTCAACGAAAACAAAATATAACATTTAAACTAACAAATTCAATCCAATAACAGATGAGCATTAGACATGCAATTGACTGAATTTCTCTCTCTTTTTTGAATCAGTTTAAATTGACCAAATACCTATGAAATACTAAATGACTAACTAATTCATGCATGATTATATTTTATGAACAAATTGATCAACATCGTAATACGTACTTGGAAGAATCAACAAATTGAATTTTTCTCTCTTTTCTGAATAGTTTAAATTGACCACATACCTATAAAATACTAAATGACTAACTAATTCATACATGATTATATTTTATGAACAAATTGATCAACATCGTAATACGTAGGACGGTCGAGCAATTTGAAACTTACGGTCATTTGCCCACAAATCATTTTCATTATTCTTGATAAAAAATTCCACATTAATAAACTATGGACCAAGTAAAACTTCTTGAATCCTTATATGTAAAATTTGATATTGAGTAATTTCATAACAAATAATCAACGAAAAATCCCGAGCAAAGAATAACAAAGTATAACAAAATGAGAGAGTAATAAGAGCGAGACCATTGGTTGATCTCATTTATAGATCATGAGGAGAGAGAATAAAAAACAATAAAAAAATAGGAGAGAGAAAAAAAGGAGGAAAGAAGATGAAGATCAGATCGTTGCAACGATCTAAAACCCAACAACAAAAGTTGGTTCATTGTCCCACTTGGCGTGATCTGAGAGCAAAATGAATATGACGTGGTCCCCACTTCTGCTGCATGGTAGAGATCTAACCATCCTCATTTCATCAATCTAATGGTCTATATTGCATTGAATTAGTAACATTGCACATTTTTGCAATAGGCATATGTATCGTTTAATTTTTATTTAAAAAAAAACACCAATAGCTATATTTTTTTTGTCTATAAATAGAGACCAATATTGAGCTACTTCTACACATCTTATTTTTGAGCTCATTTTGTTATTAAAAGTCATATTTGTTTTCTTTCATCATTTATTCACCTCACAAAAATAAATTTTCTCATAATAAAGATTAGTTATGGATGCCAAAACCGGTAGAAAAAGAAACCCTCCAAAATCCAAAAAATTATTATTTACTAACATTTTTTAATCACAAACATATAAATTATTTATACTCAAAAATCTTTAATTGATTCTTAAATAATCCATAATAAATAAAAAGATGGGATGGAAAAGAGATAGAGGGTTTTCTCTTTCCATGTCTTTTGCATGAAGATGCCGAGCAAGAGACTCCTCGCTAATAAAGTAATAATAGAATCCAAGTTAAGCTTGCCTCAGATAATGACCTCTAGGTTTAAATTGTTGACTATTGAAACGCGAGATGCTTTCCTTTAGGCTTCCAACTTCGTTATGCTTGTCCTCTAACTAATGTTGGCTTCTGAATTAGTGAATTTTTTCGACAACCCTCTCTTAGAAGTGGAACAAGAAGAAAAAAACAGAGGAGATATGGGAGATATAATGCAAATAATAAGAAGAAAAACATGGAGATAGGAGATATAAGCACATATAAACTTATCATCTCTTTGGGAAAAAGATCTCTATCTGTTTACCCACACCAAGAAGTAACAAAATAAGTATACTGGAAATTGACAGCTTCAATGACAGAATTATAGGAGTCCTCGAGGCCGAGCAACACATGGTCTATAAGATCCTCATGTTCCACCTTTTTCCCGAGAGCAGCAAGTTGATCAGCGCATGCTTTTATGGCTTGCATGAATCCGGTAATAGATAGATTTCCCTTGGTGGACCGATGATTTTGATCCTTCAGTTGCTTAATGTGACCCTGATCCGGTAGAGCGTAGCTTTTAGCAAGAATATCCCTTTGGGAAACAAGCGGAACTATAGTTATTACTTCTAATGGGATGCCTATTTGACGAAAACGTAATGCGGGGAAGATGGATGTATGGCTTGTCAGGGAAGCCAAACCATGAAAGAGAAAGTCAACTTTGCTTTGCAATGTTTTTGTATTTGCGTAAGTTTACAAAATACACAAGAGAGAGTATATACATGTGTTGCAACCTTAGCCCAAAAATAATAACTTAGTTTAATACAAGTGGGTTGGGCCCAAGAATATAAGTTATCTCATTACTCCCCCTCAAGTTGGAGCATGAATGTCGAAAATGCCCAACTTGCGAATGAGGAACCGGAAATGGTCCTTTCCAAGGCCTTTTGTGAACAAATCGGCCAATTGTATGCGTGATGGGAGGTAACGAGACAAAAGTTCACCAAAGACCAATTTTTCTCGCACAAAGTGACAATCGACTTCAATGTATTTCGTTCTCTCATGGAACACCGGATTGTTGGCTATATGAAGGGCAGCATTGTTATCGCAAAACATAATAGTTGCTCCCAACTGTGGTACGAACAAATCATTTTAAAGTCCTCGCAACCATATCACTTCACTAGTGGTCATTGCCATTGCACGGTATTCAGCCTCCGCCGAAGAACGAGATACAGTGGATTGTTTCTTACTTCGCCAGCAAATTGGTGAAAGACCAAGTTGAATATACATGCCCATCACATATTTTCTAGTCAATGGGAAACCGGCCCAATCAGCATCGCAATAGGCACGCAACATCAGAATTGGATTCCAGTAAAATTCCTTGTCCGGGGCAACCTTTTAAGTATCGTAATGCACGGATAAGTGCATCCCAATGTTCTACTCGTGGTTCGTGAACAAATTGACTAAGAACATGAACGACATATGTAATGCCGGGACTTGTAATAATTAAATATAATAGACGACCAACCAACCTGCGATATTCCTCTGGTTTGGAGTAAACCACACCATTAGCGAGTCCGAATCTGTGATTCTGCTCAATGGGAGTATTTGCATGTCTACACTCACTCAAACCAGTTTCCTTCAAAATGTCTAACACATATTTTCGCTGATTTAGAAACAAACCAGCTGAAACCCGAGCCACTTCAATTCCTAAGAAGTACTTCAATTTGCCAAGATCTTTTATTTTGAAGTGGTTGTCAAGATATTCCTTGAAGTCTTTACAAGCTTCAGAATTATATCCTGCTAACACAATGTCGTCTACATAGACTAATAGCCCAAGAAATACACTCCCTTTTCTGTATATGCAAAGAGTGCTTTCTGCGGTGGATGGTTTAAAACCATATTCTCGCAAAGCATCTGCCAATTTTAGAAACCAGATTCTTGAGGCTTGCTTTAATCCGTAGAGAGATTTTTGTAGTTTGTAGACCGCATTTGGCTTTTCTGAACTAAAACCGGGTGGAAGTTTCATGTAGATTTCTTCTTCAAGGTCACCATGTAGGAATGCGTTGCTAACATCCATTTGATGGAGTTCCCAACCTCTAGCTGCAACTATAGCTAGAAAAACACGAATGGAAACATGCTTACTTACGGGGGCAAAAGTCTCTGAAAAATCCACACCCCATACTTGTGAAAATCCTTGTACTACTAATCGTGCTTTGAAACGCTCTATAGTCCCATCTACCTTATATTTGATCTGGTATTACCCATCTGCAACCAACGACTCTTTTTCCACTGGGTAAGCTTACAATCTTCCAAGTCTCATTATCTTCAAGAGCTTTTATCTCCTTCCTCATGGCTTCGAGCCATTTTTCATCTCTCACTGCATCTATGTAGCTTTTTGGCTCATCAAGTGAGTCAATGTCTGCTAGGAAAGCTTTGTGAGTTGAACTAAAATTACTGTAATAAATGTAATGTATGAGAGGGTAGCCCTTACCTGCAAACACCTTTCTAGCTGAGTGCTCAATGGGTAGTGTAACTATTTTGCCACACACATAGTCTCTTAAGTGACCAGGAGTTTTCCTTTCTCGTTGAGGGCGAGAAACCTTCGATGATTCATGTGCTACATTTTGGTCATAAGAAACTTCATTGCGACTTAGGGACTCACTGCCATCTATTATAGTCTCAGTCTCTTCTCTTGGTTGAACCTCCTCAACATCTATGGTAGAGGGTTCGTCACTTGTAATCTGATGTTGATCTTCGTTGCATTGAGGAGATTCATAAAAAACAACCCTAGGTCCTTCGCTATTCCCAAAAGAAAGATCCTCCTTTAAAATTTCAGGCTCCCCCTCACTGGTCAAACCATCCATGGTTTTAGTTCCCTGATCACTCAAGTAGGGAAAGTTGTTTTCATAGAAGATTACATCACGAGAAACGAAGATATCTTGTTTCTCCAAACTATACATTTTCCATCCCTTCTTCGCATACGGATATCCAAGAAAAATACATTTTTCGGCTCGTTTTCCAAATTTGTCTTTCTTTGCACCTTGTCTCTTTGCATATCCAAGACACCCAAAAACTTTTATATAGGAGTATGTTGGTGGCTTTCCAAATAAAACTTCAAAAGGGGTTCGTCCTCCCAAGACGCTACTTGGAGTATAATTGATAAGATAAGTTGCTGCCATAATGCATTCCCCCCAAAATTTCAAAGGCAAACCTGCTTGGAATCGTAATGCTCTGCCAACATTGAGGATATGTTGATGTTTCCTTTCAACCCTTCCATTTTGTTGTGGAGTTCCTACGCAAGAGGTTTGATGGATGATTCCTTGGTTTGAAAAGAAATTGCTTAGTGGTCCCAAAAACTATGTGCCATTGTCACTTCGAACCATTTTGACATCAACTGCAAACTGCCTACGAACCATTGCACAAAAGGATACAAAAACAGTGTGAGTTTCAGATTTTTCACGAAGTAGATATACCCAGGTACAACGGGTGAAGTCATCCATAATTGTTAAGAAATAATGTGCTCCAAATAAAGATGGTGTATGATAACGACCCCATAAATCACAGTGAACTAAACCGAAAGGACGAGAAACTAAGCTCTATTATCACTTAACGGAAAAGGCATTCATGTTTGTTTAGCACGATGATATATATCACAACATTCATTGTCTTTGCTACCAATTGAAAAGTTACAAACTTCACACAAGTATGACAAACTCCTATAATCCTAGACGTTTGTGCCAAAGTTCTTCTGTACTCTTCTTTGCCATCATGATACAACCAGTATGTGTGTGGCGTAGGTAGTAGGCACCATCCCTTTGATCACCTAGTCCAATCAGTGTTTGTCGGGTTAGGTCTTGTATCACACAAACATTCAAGTAGTAAGTTATAACACAATCCATGTCCTCACTTAGCTTTCTTGTAGAAATTAAGTCACACTTGAAAGTAGGGACATAAAGGACATTATTTAATGTAATGAAATTATTGACATTAATATCTCCAATTTTATCCACTTTTATAGAGGTTCCATCGGGGATAACAACTATCTCGTTTTAACGAGCATTACAGACATTGTGAAACTTATTGACATTACAACACACATGATGCGAAGCACCACTGTCGAGGATCCAGTTGGACAGTACAAATGCACAGTAGGATATTTCTTACCAGAGAGGCTATCATGAATCGTGGTTCCAGAATCTCCGGTACCTATTATTGACATTTAGCGCTGAAGTTGATTCTGCGTGAGAGACGACATTTGTACAACATTGCTGGAAGATCCTTCTTCATTGCTCACAACTCCAGCTTGACCTTGTATGAAATTTGTAGTTGCTCCTCTCAATCCACGACCACCATCACATCTTCCATAGTTGCGCCCTGTTCTTCCTCCTCTGTTTTTCCAGTGTTCTGGATACCCAACCAGCTCAAAACAGCGAGTTTTATCATGTCCTGACTTCTTACAGTGGCTGCAAATTTGGGGCTCATTCCCAAAATTCCTATTTGTTCTTAAATAGGATCGTTGTTGAGTTTGACTGCGACTAGTAAATGCGGCAGCCTGTTCTTTAAGATCTTCATGTTGTCCTACCTTCAATTGAAGCTCTTCTCTCAATACCATTGCATAACAACGTGAAAAAGATGGCCAAGGCTCCATGGCAATTATATTGGATTTCACTGTCCCGTATTTTTCTTTATCAAGCCCCATTAGAAGCTTGAAAACCTTCTCATTCTCTTTATCCTCTAACATATGAATTAAAGTTTGACATGTGGAGCCACATAAGCATGCTTTAGGCTTAACATATTAGTCTAATTGATCCCAAATGCCCTTGAGTTTGGCATAATAATCAGTCACGCTCATCTCTATTACATAAGGGAAGGGGGGAGCAATGGTGTCCTCTTTTGAACTGACTATTTTGCCCCCCTTCCCTTTCTAAATTACAAAAGGAATCTCAATACCAAAATGGGGGTCAAACAAAGCCACCGGAAATTAATTTTCAACAATCACTCAGAAATCAATTATATGAAGAAATTTTACAAATCACTCATAGAATTGAGAAAATCACGTTGTAAAAATCTCACGCAAATCACTCAAATGATCAGGAAACTTTACAAAAACTAAAAATTAACTTACAAACTAAAACTAATATACTAGGACGTCAATACATACAAAAACATTCACAAAATTCACTTATAAATCATTGTTCTCAATAACCATTCACAATTACATACTCACAAAAATTACCTATAAACACAAATCTGAGAAAAACATAAGATTTTGACAGTGATATCACACATTCGTCGATCTGCGATTTGCGAACTTTCAAACAGGTACATAATTCTTTTAATCTTTAAAGTTATTTCACATTAGTCGACTGTTATGTAGCTGAAAAAATGGAGATAATAGCAATTAGTTGAAAAGGGCTTTTATATAATTAGACTTAAATTTGATTCATTTTCATATAAAATCAGAAAACAAGATGTGTATAAAATTTGATTCATTTATGACACTGATGAAAAAGTTGCAAATTTAGTTCTTTTTTAAAAAAATTCCAATATAAATTTTTTGCCCAAAACTTTTGCAAAATATCCATGTTCATAAATAAATTTTGAAAAACAAAACAATATCAAACCTTTTTGCGAACAACTTTTGCAAAAATCCATTTTCAGAAAAAAAAAAATTTACATTAATTTACGAAAACCATTTAATGTGAAATCAGATTGTGTATGAAAAATTTAAAATTTCATTTCAAATATAATTGAAACTCAAAGTGTTAAAATTTAGAAAAGGAGAAAAATTAAAAATGATCATTTCATGCGAAATCAGATTGTGTATGAAAAACATAAAATTTCATTTCAAATATAATTGAAACTCAAAGTGTTAAAATTTAGAAAATGAGAAAAATTAAAATGACCATTTCATGCAAAATCAGATTGTGTATGAAAAATTTAAAATTTCATTTCAAATATAATTGAAACTCAAAGTGTGGACATTTAGAAAAGGAGAAAAATTAAAATAATGAAAATTTTTAAATATCAATTTGTGAAATCAGAATTTAGAAGTTAGACAAGGAAAAAAAACTGAAATTGTATTATACTTTTCGGTTACAATTTTGGGATCAGAGAGAAATTACTGAAATCCATGATTTAAGAAATTACCTTTCTTTATTACAAAATCGACCCAATTAGATCTATTGCTGCTTAAGACTTGAATTGAAATGCTTGATTTTTTGATGTTGTTCTTTGACGTTGACTTGAAAATCCACTGCTGCATGTATTTCTTTGATGTTGTTCGCAAATTAGATTTACTGCTTAAGACTTGAAATGTCTGATTTTGCTATTGTATATTGCATACTTGGATGAACTGGGTTCCTTCAAATATGAATTAGGTTCCTTCAAAATATAGGTTGTAGATTTGTAGTGAGAGGAGAGAGAGAATGAATAGTTAGAAAAGTACTGAAATTGTACACCGAGAGGAGAGAGAGAATGAATAGTTGGAGAAATGTTTTTTTGTTGGTCTGATGGGTCTTCACTCTTCACCGATTTAAGTGACAAATAAGTATATGGACCACTAACAAACCACTTTTCACCAATTATGTAAAAAAAGTATATTGCAAGTTAAATTATATATAATATTTATATGAAAAGAACACTACATAATTAATTAGTAAAGGAACATCATACTGATTATAAAAGAACATGTGCATATAAGACTTGAGAAACAAAAAACTATTCAATCACAAAAATGAATAACAACATAAAAAGAACATGGAAGAATCTTATTCACAAAATGGAGGTGAACTTAAATACTAACTTGCATTTTCGGTTTGTTTACTACTTAGTATTAGACCTAACAATATCATCGCACGCATCGCGTGCAAAAGGCTAGTTAATTAGTAAAGGAACATATTATTCCCTTAAGAAAAAGGATAATATGTGAAAACAAAATTTTTATGTACTTTGTGGGAAACAATCTTTTATAATTTTTCTCACAACTTAAAACTTTACAACATTTTGTATTTTTCTGCGAGAAATCAAAAACTATTATAAATTACAAAAATGAAAAAAACCAAAAAAAAAGAACATGACGATGTTTAGTAAAGAACATCATACTAATTATAAAAGAACATGTGCATATAAGACTTGAGAAACAAAAAACTATTCAAAATCACAAAAATGAATAACAACATAAAAAGAACGTGGAATAATCTTATTCACAAAATGGAGGTGAACTTAAATACTAACTTGCATTTTCAGTTTGTTTACTACTTAGTATTAGGCCTAACAATATCATCGCACGCATCGCGTGCACAAAAGGCTAGTAGAACCTTGATCTAAGTCATTGACACCTTTGAGCTGATAAATTTTGGGGCCATGACCTTGAGTGTATCTCTGTTCAAGTTCAATCAATAAATCTCTAGCATTATCAAAAGAAATTATGGTGTTTTGTATGCTCTTGTCTACATAATTAAATATCCAATTCACCACAGTAGCATTGCATTTTTCCCAAGCAATTTATCATCTCTACTAATTTTAGTTATGTCTAAAGTATCATCAACAAAAGAAGATTTGTTCTTTGATTGAAGAGCCCTCTTAAAGACCTTTTCCCAAATATGATAATTTTCAATATTTAGTATAACCTGACAAATAGACATACCAGAATTATCTGATGAATTCAAATAATATGCTGAATTCGGATCACTAATTGACGTAATCTTTTCACCTCCACTCATGGTGTTAACTGAATTTATCTTCAACAAACAAAAATTTGGCACACATCGAAGATGTATAAGAGGGTAGAATTGCAGCAAGAATTCTGCTGTAGCGAGTCACACAACTAAAAGAATTCGAAGACTACCACGGGTGCACACCCGTTGACCGGAAAGACGGATCCCGTGACGGTAACGGTCACCGCTGCTCTGATACCATGACAAAAACGTAAAGCAGCAAGATGAATGTATGGATTGTTAGGGAAGCCAACCATGAAAGAGAAAGTCAACTTTGCTTTGCAATGTTTTTGTATTTGCGTACGTTTACAAAATACACAAGAGGAAAGTATATACATGTGTTGTACCCTAAGCCCAAAAATAATAACTTAGTTTAATACAAGAGGGCTGGGCCCAAGAATATAAGTTTTCTCATTACAATTGCATAGTTTAACAAAAACAAAGTATAACAAAGGATAGTTTAGTGCCATTTGTCGTGACTATGAATATCTACAAGTGTTGTTTATTATTTTTTTAAAGAAATTAATTACGGAGGTGTTTTGGGAATTTCTTTTTCTTCAAAATTATAAAAAAAGTGATTTCTTTTTTTTACCAGTTTGTTATACTTGAGTTTTGTTAAAAGGGAAGTATCTTAAAAGTCAATTTTGGTAAAATGGATAGTAGTGACTGCTTGGCAGGTTTTCGGAAAGTGAAAAATGTAATTGTTCTTACTTCTTACCCCTAGTAGCAAGATAGATAATATTATCTTGTTCTTGATAGGTTTTCAAAAGGTCAAAATGTGACAATATGCCTTGTTTGGGATCTAATCTAGATAGGTACCACAAGACTTTCGAAACCAAATTCGAAACAAATTAAAATCTGAAAACCAGTTATAAAAACATTTTCACTTAACTTGATTTAAGATTCCAACTTAATTTTGGATAACTCGGACCCATGTCTAGTATACTTGTAGCCTGTAGGGCAAGCTTGGTGCTGAGTTATTAAACAACAGAAACGCTAATCTTTCCTAATGTATCTAGGAAAAGAGACTAGAATAACCATCATCTCGGGGCCTCTAGCCTCGGGCATATCAAGTTTAGGTGTTGTGTTCTTGCAAATGTCATCAATTGAGCAGCAGTAGATCATTACTACTTCTAGTGGCGTTGTCAGCCTTTTTCAAGTTTATTTGGTCCTTATATTGTTGATGGATTTTGGCGAAATTATATTTGTAGGGGCAAAGTAGCCATGCCTACTTTTAGTTGTGAACTTGTGAATGAATTCTCTTGTACGTGTCACGGACTTTTCGTTTTCTTAGCAGTTGCGTATTAGACTTAGATTTAACCATCTATAAGCTTAACATAAGTGCTTCGGTTTTTATATATGCTACATTCAGGGGTGGATCCGGGATTTTAATAATGGTGGGGCACCAAAATAATTAGCCTATTATTATGCAAAAATTCAAAAAGATCTAGAAATGCATAAAATTACCAACAAAAATTTATTTTTATTTAAATCACAATCTAATAACTTGAGATCGATTAGGATTTAAGTTAAGGGTTTAAATAAATATGTTTGCATCATCATGTGCCTAGATACCCGTTCAAGGTATACTCATTAGGAGTATATCTTGAATAGTCCCCGATTGGGACTGTTCTTCGACGTTTGACCTCACTTAGGTGGTGAATGTATGCCTTTTGTTCTATTCCTATGTAATTTCCGGTGATGTTGTTTCTCTATGTTGTTCTCTCGGGTACATATGTAAGCTTTTACGAAGCTGACATTGTGTACTTGGAGAACTCATGGGAAATGCTGCCGGAATTTACGTAGAAGCGAATAGTTGGCATACATTCACTAGTGGGGTTAGACGTCGAAGAATGGGTTAGGTTGGAGTGATAAGGACCTTTGGACATCATTTTAGGCCATATATGTATTTCACACATATGTTTTAATTGTACGTATGTTGGTTGTGAATGAGTATTGTCATTGAAATAGTTTAGAATTGTAGAATTGGTCACCATGAAACGGAAGGAGCGTTGGTGGATGTATGATAGATATGACAATGTGCGTAACTTGAGGCCCGAGTTCTTGAGGGGGGTTGATGAATTCATTGATTTTTGCAAAGTAAATCCCGAAAACCCAGGTAGGGATGAAGTTAGATGTCCGTGTCCGAAATGCAAGAACAGATGTATGCATGACGCAGACACGGTTAAAGTGCATTTGTATAGCAAGGGCTTTATACCTGATTACTACGATTGGTATTCTCATGGTGAAGAGTTACCTCAACCCGTGAAGTGCTATCTAATCCGTACCGTGAAATGGTTTTCGATGCTCTTGGGAATAACCCGGAACCGTCCCTTTGTTGAAGAGCCTAGTGGAATGGAGGAGGAGCCTAATCCTCAAGCAAAGGTGTTTCTTGACCTATTAAAGGCTTCGAGGAACCGTTGTACGACGGGAGCTCCATGTCTGTGTTGGAAATGGCATCTAGAATAGTATCTTTGAAGTGTGAGTACAATTTGCCACATAGGTGTGTTGATGCTTTTGCTTCATTAATGAAAGAAGCAATACCTAACAACAACAACATGAGTAACACATTTTACGATACGAAGAAGATCTTGGAGGGATTAGAGCTTCCCCACGAGAAGATTCATGCTTGCCCCAAAGGTTGTATGTTGTTTTGGAGAACTGATGCACACTTGGACAGATGTAGAGTGTGCGATAGCGACAGATACAAGAGGACTTCTAAATATATATTTATAGGCAAATATGACTGCAACGTTTGATGCTAGTTCAAGTTAGAATCAAATATAGGCCATTTTAGGCCATTTTACTTGAAATTGAATGAATACGAGTAGTTTGATGCTAGTTTAAGTTATAACCACCTTAAACATCATATATATAGTTAGTTTAATGTATTTATAAGTTGTTTTGATTGAAAATACACAAAGTAGGAAAGTTAGAACCAAATGTAGGCTAATATAGGCCATTTTAGGCCATTTTACTTGAAATTGAATGAATACGAGTAGTTTGATGCTAGTTTAAGTTATAACCACCTCAAACATCATATATATAGTTAGTTTAATGTATTTATAAGTTGTTTTGATTGAAAATACACAAAGTAGGAAAGTTAGAACCAAATATAGGCTAATATAGGCCATTTTAGGCCATTTTACTTGAAATTGAATGAATACGAGTAGTTTGATGCTAGTTTAAGTTATAACCACCTCAAACATCATATATAAAGTTAGTTTAATGTATTTATAAGTTGTTTTGATTGAAAATACACAAAGTAGGAAAGTTAGAACCAAATGCAGGCTAATATAGGCCATTTTACTTGAAATTGAATGAATACGAGTAGTTTGATGCTAGTTTAAGTTATAACCACCTTAAACATCATATATATAGTTAGTTTAATGTATTTATAAGTTGTTTTGATTGAAAATACACAAAATAGGAAAGTTAGAACCAAATATAGGCTAATATTGGCCATTTTAGGCCATTTTACTTGAAATTGAATGAACCAGAGTTGTTTGATGCTAGTTTAAGTTATAACCACCTCTAACATCATATATATAGTTAGTTTAATGTATTTATAAGTTGTTTTGATTGAAAATACACAAAGTAGGAAAGTTAGAACCAAATGTAGGCTAATATAGGCCATTTTAAGCCATTTTACTTGAAATTGAATGAATACGAGTAGTTTGATGCTAGTTTAAGTCATAACCACCTCAAACATCATATATATAGTTAGTTTAATGTATTTATAAGTTGTTTTGATTGAAAGTACACAAAGTAGGAAAGTTAGAACCAAATATAGGCTAATATAGGCCATTTTAGGCTATTTTACTTGAAATTGAATGAGTACGAGTAGTTTGATGCTAGTTTAAGTTATAACCACCTCAAACATCATATATATAGTTAGTTTAATGTATTTATAAGTTGTTTTGATTGAAAATACACAAAATAGGAAAGTTAGAACCAAATAAGGCTAATATAGGCCATTTTACTTGAAATTGAATGAATACGAGTAGTTTGATGCTATTTTAAGTTATAACCACCTCAAACATCATATATATAGTTAGTTTAATGTATTTATAAGTTGTTTTGATTGAAAATACACATAGTAGGAAAGTTAGAACCAAATTTAGGCTAATATAGGCCATTTTAGGCCATTTTACTTGAAATTGAATGAATACGAGTAGTTTGATGCTAGTTTAAGTTATAACCACCTCAAACATCATATATATAGTTAGTTTAATGTATTTATAAGTTGTTTTGATTGAAAATACACAAAGTAGGAAAGTTAGAACCAAATATAGGCTAATATAGGCCATTTTAGGCCATTTTACTTGAAATTGAATGAATACGAGTAGTTTGATGCTAGTTTAAGTTATAACCACCTAAAACATCATATATATAGTTAGTTTAATGTATTTATAAGTTGTTTTGATTGAAAATACACAAAATAGGAAAGTTAGAACCAAATGTAGGCTAATATAGGCCATTTTACTTGAAATTGAATGAATACGAGTAGTTTGATGCTAGTTTAAGTTATAACCACCTTAAACATCATATATATAGTTAGTTTAATGTATTTATAAGTTTTTTTGATTGAAAATACACAAAGTAGGAAAGTTAGAACCAAATGTAGGCTAATATAGGCCATTTTAGGCCATTTTACTTGAAATTGAATGAGTACGAGTAGTTTGATGCTAGTTTAAGTTATAACCACCTCAAACATCATATATATAGTTAGTTTAATGTATTTATAAGTTGTTTTGATTGAAAATACACAAAATAGGAAAGTTAGAACCAAATAAGGCTAATATAGGCCATTTTACTTGAAATTGAATGAATACGAGTAGTTTGATGCTATTTTAAGTTATAACCACCTCAAACATCATATATATAGTTAGTTTAATGTATTTATAAGTTGTTTTGATTGAAAATACACATAGTAGGAAAGTTAGAACCAAATTTAGGCTAATATAGGCCATTTTAGGCCATTTTACTTGAAATTGAATGAATACGAGTAGTTTGATGCTAGTTTAAGTTATAACCACCTCAAACATCATATATATAGTTAGTTTAATGTATTTATAAGTTGTTTTGATTGAAAATACACAAAGTAGGAAAGTTAGAACCAAATATAGGCTAATATAGGCCATTTTAGGCCATTTTACTTGAAATTGAATGAATACGAGTAGTTTGATGCTAGTTTAAGTTATAACCACCTAAAACATCATATATATAGTTAGTTTAATGTATTTATAAGTTGTTTTGATTGAAAATACACAAAATAGGAAAGTTAGAACCAAATGTAGGCTAATATAGGCCATTTTACTTGAAATTGAATGAATACGAGTAGTTTGATGCTAGTTTAAGTTATAACCACCTTAAACATCATATATATAGTTAGTTTAATGTATTTATAAGTTTTTTTGATTGAAAATACACAAAGTAGGAAAGTTAGAACCAAATGTAGGCTAATATAGGCCATTTTAGGCCATTTTACTTGAAATTGAATGAATACGAGTAGTTTGATGCTAGTTTAAGTTATAACCACCTCAAACATCATATATATAGTTAGTTTAATGTATTTATAAGTTGTTTTGATTGAAAATACACAAAGTAGGAAAGTTAGAACCAAATATAGGCTAATATAGGCCATTTTAGGCCATTTTACTTGAAATTGAATGAATACGAGTAGTTTGATGCTAGTTTAAGTTATAACCACCTCAAACATCATATATAAAGTTAGTTTAATGTATTTATAAGTTGTTTTGATTGAAAATACACAAAGTAGGAAAGTTAGAACCAAATGTAGGCTAATATAGGCCATTTTACTTGAAATTGAATGAATACGAGTAGTTTGATGCTAGTTTAAGTTATAACCACCTCAAACATCATATATATAGTTAGTTTAATGTATTTATAAGTTTTTTTGATTAAAAATACACAAAATAGGAAAGTTAGAACCAAATATAGGCTAATATAGGCCATTTTAGGCCATTTTACTTGAAATTGAATGAATAAGAGTAGTTTGATGCTAGTTTAAGTTATAACCACCTCTAACATCATATATATAGTTAGTTTAATGTATTTATAAGTTGTTTTGATTGAAAATACACAAAGTAGGAAAGTTAGAACCAAATGTAGGCTAATATAGGCCATTTTAGGCCATTTTACTTGAAATTGAATGAATACGAGTAGTTTGATGCTAGTTTAAGTCATAACCACCTCAAACATCATATATATAGTTAGTTTAATGTATTTATAAGTTGTTTTGATTGAAAGTACACAAAGTAGGAAAGTTAGAACCAAATATAGGCTAATATAGGCCATTTTAGGCTATTTTACTTGAAATTGAATGAGTACGAGTAGTTTGATGCTAGTTTAAGTTATAACCACCTCAAACATCATATATATAGTTAGTTTAATGTATTTATAAGTTGTTTTGATTGAAAATACACAAAATAGGAAAGTTAGAACCAAATAAGGCTAATATAGGCCATTTTACTTGAAATTGAATGAATACGAGTAGTTTGATGCTAGTTTAAGTTATAACCACCTCAAACATCATATATATAGTTATTTTAATGTATTTATAAGTTGTTTTGATTGAAAATACACAAACTAGGAAAGTTAGAACCAAATATAGGCTAATATAGGCCATTTTAGGCCATTTTACTTGAAATTGAATGAATACGAGTAGTTTGATGCTAGTTTAAGTTATAACCACCTCAAACATCATATATATAGTTAGTTTAATGTATTTATAAGTTGTTTTGATTGAAAATACAAAAAGTAGGAAAGTTAGAACCAAATGTAGGCTAATATAGGCCATTTTAGGCCATTTTACTTGAAATTGAATGAATACGAGTAGTTTGATGCTAGTTTAAGTTATAACCACCTCAAACATCATATATATAGTTAGTTTAATGTATTTATAAGTTGTTTTGATTGAAAATACACAAAGTAGGAAAGTTAGAACCAAATGTAGGCTAATATAGGCCATTTTAGGCCTTTTTACTTGAAATTGAATGAATACGAGTAGTTTGATGCTAGTTTAAGTTATAACCACCTCAAACATCATATATATAGTTAGTTTAATGTATTTATAAGTTGTTTTGATTGAAAATACACAAAGTAGGAAAGTTAGAACCAAATATAGGCTAATATAGGCCATTTTAGGCCTTTTTACTTGAAATTGAATGAATACGAGTAGTTTGATGCTAGTTTAAGTTATAACCACCTCAAACATCATATATATAGTTAGTTTAATGTATTTATAAGTTGTTTTGATTGAAAATACACAAAGTAGGAAAGTTAGAACCAAATATAGGCTAATATAGGCCATTTTAGGCCATTTTACTTGAAATTGAATGAATACGAGTAGTTTGATGCTAGTTTAAGTTATAACCACCTCAAACATCATATATATAGTTAGTTTAATGTATTTATAAGTTGTTTTGATTGAAAATACACAAAGTAGGAAAGTTAGAACCAAATATAGGCTAATATAGGCCATTTTAGGCCTTTTTACTTGAAATTGAATGAATACGAGTAGTTTGATGCTAGTTTAAGTTATAACCACCTCAAACATCATATATATAGTTAGTTTAATGTATTTATAAGTTGTTTTGATTGAAAATACACAAAGTAGGAAAGTTAGAACCAAATGTAGGCTAATATAGGCCATTTTAGGCCTTTTTACTTGAAATTGAATGAATACGAGTAGTTTGATGCTAGTTTAAGTTATAACCACCTCAAACATCATATATATAGTTAGTTTAATGTATTTATAAGTTGTTTTGATTGAAAATACACAAAGTAGGAAAGTTAGAACCAAATGTAGGCTAATATAGGCCATTTTAGGCCTTTTTACTTGAAATTGAATGAATACGAGTAGTTTGATGCTAGTTTAAGTTATAACCACCTCAAACATCATATATATAGTTAGTTTAATGTATTTATAAGTTGTTTTGATTGAAAATACACAAAGTAGGAAAGTTAGAACCAAATGTAGGCTAATATAGGCCATTTTAGGCCATTTTACTTGAAATTGAATGAATACGAGTAGTTTGATGCTAGTTTAAGTTATAACCACCTCAAACATCATATATATAGTTAGTTTAATGTATTTATAAGTTGTTTTGATTGAAAATACACAAAGTAGGAAAGTTAGAACCAAATGTAGGCTAATATAGGCCATTTTAGGCCTTTTTACTTGAAATTGAATGAATACGAGTAGTTTGATGCTAGTTTAAGTTATAACCACCTCAAACATCATATATGTAGTTAGTTTAATGTATTTATAAGTTGTTTTGATTGAAAATACACAAAGTAGGAAAGTTAGAACCAAATGTAGGCTAATATAGGCCATTTTAGGCCTTTTTACTTGAAATTGAATGAATACGAGTAGTTTGATGCTAGTTTAAGTTATAACCACCTCAAACATCATATATATAGTTAGTTTAATGTATTTATAAGTTGTTTTGATTGAAAATACACAAAGTAGGAAAGTTAGAACCAAATGTAGGCTAATATAGGCCATTTTAGGCCTTTTTACTTGAAATTGAATGAATACGAGTAGTTTGATGCTAGTTTAAGTTATAACCACCTCAAACATCATATATGTAGTTAGTTTAATGTATTTATAAGTTGTTTTGATTGAAAATACACAAAGTAGGAAAGTTAGAACCAAATGTAGGCTAATATAGGCCATTTAACTTGAAAATGAATGAATACGAGTAGTTTGATGCTAGTTTAAGTTATAACCACCTCAAACATCATATATGTAGTTAGTTTAATGTATTTATAAGTTGTTTTGATTGAAAATACACAAAGTAGGAAAGTTAGAACCAAATGTAGGCTAATATAGGCCATTTTAGGCCTTTTTACTTGAAATTGAATGAATACGAGTAGTTTGATGCTAGTTTAAGTTATAACCACCTCAAACATCATATATGTAGTTAGTTTAATGTATTTATAAGTTGTTTTGATTGAAAATACACAAAGTAGGAAAGTTAGAACCAAATGTAGGCTAATATAGGCCATTTTAGGCCTTTTACTTGAAATTGAATGAATACGAGTAGTTTGATGCTAGTTTAAGTTATAACCACCTCAAACATCATATATGTAGTTAGTTTAATGTATTTATAAGTTGTTTTGATTGAAAATACACAAAGTAGGAAAGTTAGAACCAAATGTAGGCTAATATAGGCCATTTTAGGCCTTTTTACTTGAAATTGAATGAATACGAGTAGTTTGATGCTAGTTTAAGTTATAACCACCTCAAACATCATATATGTAGTTAGTTTAATGTATTTATAAGTTGTTTTGATTGAAAATACACAAAGTAGGAAAGTTAGAACCAAATGTAGGCTAATATAGGCCATTTTAGGCCTTTTTACTTGAAATTGAATGAATACGAGTAGTTTGATGCTAGTTTAAGTTATAACCACCTCAAACATCATATATGTAGTTAGTTTAATGTATTTATAAGTTGTTTTGATTGAAAATACACAAAGTAGGAAAGTTAGAACCAAATGTAGGCTAATATAGGCCATTTTAGGCCTTTTTACTTGAAATTGAATGAATACGAGTAGTTTGATGCTAGTTTAAGTTATAACCACCTCAAACATCATATATGTAGTTAGTTTAATGTATTTATAAGTTGTTTTGATTGAAAATACACAAAGTAGGAAAGTTAGAACCAAATGTAGGCTAATATAGGCCATTTTAGGCCTTTTTACTTGAAATTGAATGAATACGAGTAGTTTGATGCTAGTTTAAGTTATAACCACCTCAAACATCATATATGTAGTTAGTTTAATGTATTTATAAGTTGTTTTGATTGAAAATACACAAAGTAGGAAAGTTAGAACCAAATGTAGGCTAATATAGGCCATTTTAGGCCTTTTTACTTGAAATTGAATGAATACGAGTAGTTTGATGCTAGTTTAAGTTATAACCACCTCAAACATCATATATGTAGTTAGTTTAATGTATTTATAAGTTGTTTTGATTGAAAATACACAAAGTAGGAAAGTTAGAACCAAATGTAGGCTAATATAGGCCATTTTAGGCCTTTTTACTTGAAATTGAATGAATACGAGTAGTTTGATGCTAGTTTAAGTTATAACCACCTCAAACATCATATATGTAGTTAGTTTAATGTATTTATAAGTTGTTTTGATTGAAAATACACAAAGTAGGAAAGTTAGAACCAAATGTAGGCTAATATAGGCCATTTTAGGCCTTTTTACTTGAAATTGAATGAATACGAGTAGTTTGATGCTAGTTTAAGTTATAACCACCTCAAACATCATATATGTAGTTAGTTTAATGTATTTATAAGTTGTTTTGATTGAAAATACACAAAGTAGGAAAGTTAGAACCAAATGTAGGCTAATATAGGCCATTTTAGGCCTTTTTACTTGAAATTGAATGAATACGAGTAGTTTGATGCTAGTTTAAGTTATAACCACCTCAAACATCATATATGTAGTTAGTTTAATGTATTTATAAGTTGTTTTGATTGAAAATACACAAAGTAGGAAAGTTAGAACCAAATGTAGGCTAATATAGGCCATTTTAGGCCTTTTTACTTGAAATTGAATGAATACGAGTAGTTTGATGCTAGTTTAAGTTATAACCACCTCAAACATCATATATGTAGTTAGTTTAATGTATTTATAAGTTGTTTTGATTGAAAATACACAAAGTAGGAAAGTTAGAACCAAATGTAGGCTAATATAGGCCATTTTAGGCCTTTTTACTTGAAATTGAATGAATACGAGTAGTTTGATGCTAGTTTAAGTTATAACCACCTCAAACATCATATATGTAGTTAGTTTAATGTATTTATAAGTTGTTTTGATTGAAAATACACAAAGTAGGAAAGTTAGAACCAAATGTAGGCTAATATAGGCCATTTTAGGCCTTTTTACTTGAAATTGAATGAATACGAGTAGTTTGATGCTAGTTTAAGTTATAACCACCTCAAACATCATATATGTAGTTAGTTTAATGTATTTATAAGTTGTTTTGATTGAAAATACACAAAGTAGGAAAGTTAGAACCAAATGTAGGCTAATATAGGCCATTTTAGGCCTTTTTACTTGAAATTGAATGAATACGAGTAGTTTGATGCTAGTTTAAGTTATAACCACCTCAAACATCATATATGTAGTTAGTTTAATGTATTTATAAGTTGTTTTGATTGAAAATACACAAAGTAGGAAAGTTAGAACCAAATGTAGGCTAATATAGGCCATTTTAGGCCTTTTTACTTGAAATTGAATGAATACGAGTAGTTTGATGCTAGTTTAAGTTATAACCACCTCAAACATCATATATGTAGTTAGTTTAATGTATTTATAAGTTGTTTTGATTGAAAATACACAAAGTAGGAAAGTTAGAACCAAATGTAGGCTAATATAGGCCATTTTAGGCCTTTTTACTTGAAATTGAATGAATACGAGTAGTTTGATGCTAGTTTAAGTTATAACCACCTCAAACATCATATATGTAGTTAGTTTAATGTATTTATAAGTTGTTTTGATTGAAAATACACAAAGTAGGAAAGTTAGAACCAAATGTAGGCTAATATAGGCCATTTTAGGCCTTTTTACTTGAAATTGAATGAATACGAGTAGTTTGATGCTAGTTTAAGTTATAACCACCTCAAACATCATATATGTAGTTAGTTTAATGTATTTATAAGTTGTTTTGATTGAAAATACACAAAGTAGGAAAGTTAGAACCAAATGTAGGCTAATATAGGCCATTTTAGGCCTTTTTACTTGAAATTGAATGAATACGAGTAGTTTGATGCTAGTTTAAGTTATAACCACCTCAAACATCATATATGTAGTTAGTTTAATGTATTTATAAGTTGTTTTGATTGAAAATACACAAAGTAGGAAAGTTAGAACCAAATGTAGGCTAATATAGGCCATTTTAGGCCTTTTTACTTGAAATTGAATGAATACGAGTAGTTTGATGCTAGTTTAAGTTATAACCACCTCAAACATCATATATGTAGTTAGTTTAATGTATTTATAAGTTGTTTTGATTGAAAATACACAAAGTAGGAAAGTTAGAACCAAATGTAGGCTAATATAGGCCATTTTAGGCCTTTTACTTGAAATTGAATGAATACGAGTAGTTTGATGCTAGTTTAAGTTATAACCACCTCAAACATCATATATGTAGTTAGTTTAATGTATTTATAAGTTGTTTTGATTGAAAATACACAAAGTAGGAAAGTTAGAACCAAATGTAGGCTAATATAGGCCATTTTAGGCCTTTTACTTGAAATTGAATGAATACGAGTAGTTTGATGCTAGTTTAAGTTATAACCACCTCAAACATCATATATGTAGTTAGTTTAATGTATTTATAAGTTGTTTTGATTGAAAATACACAAAGTAGGAAAGTTAGAACCAAATGTAGGCTAATATAGGCCATTTTAGGCCTTTTACTTGAAATTGAATGAATACGAGTAGTTTTGATGCTAGTTTAAGTTATAACCACCTCAAACATCATATATGTAGTTAGTTTAATGTATTTATAAGTTGTTTTGATTGAAAATACACAAAGTAGGAAAGTTAGAACCAAATGTAGGCTAATATAGGCCATTTTA